>OX155952.1:40169078-40724984 GCA_944548615.1 Micropterix aruncella
ATTAGTTTATTTATTTATTTATTTATTTAAGAATTAATTACTATAAAACATTGATTAGCTTACAAAAATAACAGGAACCGAATGGCAAAACCTTAACCTTTTGCTTATTT
Source organism: Micropterix aruncella (assembly GCA_944548615.1). Classification (NCBI taxonomy): domain Eukaryota; kingdom Metazoa; phylum Arthropoda; class Insecta; order Lepidoptera; family Micropterigidae; genus Micropterix; species Micropterix aruncella. The sequence goes on from OX155952.1 coordinate 40,169,189, forward strand.
GTTTCTGTCACCCAACTGGGACTAGCCCGTTCTAGGGTGGACAGAACTCCAATATTACAATCAAGTTTGCTTGATTGCTTGGTTGCCTACAAATGTACAAGTTTTAGTAAAAAGCTAATGACACTAAATTGCTCTAAAATGTGGTCTTCAGAATAAAATAAAAAATAATAATAATAAAAAAATATTAAAAATATATAATAAATAAAATGCAATTCCATTATTAAATCGGCAATAAATATAATATAAAATTCGATTAAATAATATAAATAAAGTTATATGTGAGAAAAGAAAGAAACAGTCATTAATATTTAATATTATGGTTTAAGTAATATAAGATTTAATATAAAAATACCTAGTCTAAAAGTATAATTCATTGTCAAAGTCAAATATTTTTTGGTAGTTAGTTCAATGTTAAAAAATACTTAACATATAAGTTTAAAAATATGTTAATAATTTGTGCACCTAAGTTTTATTTATGATTAGTATTTAAAAGGATGTATTACCAAAACGTAAGCGATATTTTAAAAATAGATTTTGGGTAAAATGATGATATTATTGAATAAAATATGGCTAAAATCACTTCAGGAACTTTTATTTATTTTCAGTTACGGTCTGTTTGCTTATGGAGGCAGTTATACCGAATATATGTTTTAGTGTTCGGCTTAGGTGTTTCACTCGCCCCTTGCCTCTATTTTTATATTTTTTATTTATTAAGGAATTAATTTCTATAAAGCATCGATTTTGCTTACAAAAATAACAGGAACCGAATGGCACAACTTTAATCTCATGCTTTTTCGATTCTATCACCGAGCTGGGACTAACCCGTTCTAGGGTGGAAAGGGCATTTACGTAGCTAATGTATGAAAGGTAGTTTGATTATTTTTATAAATCTTTAACTTACTTGTAGCATCTAGGCAATGCAGCCATTTCCATAGTTTATGACCGCAACTCAACCTTTCTAACTCCTTTATAAAAAACGCTCCTCGTAAATCGTAAGACTGATTGTTTTATTATTGAAAATATGCAATCAAGTAGAATTAAATGATTGCACGGTAGTAATCCGAAGCTCATAAATGTTGGGTAGCTTTACGAGAGGAGGTCGTTACAAACGCAAAGAGCAACTGAGTCGTTAACTGAGCAAATAATCCGTAAATTATAACAACCGATCCAATAGACGGCGTCTCAAACGCTGCATATGGCACGTTTGTTATTGTGGCGCTTGTGTAAATAAACGATCCATACTGATCTAAACAACGTATACAGAAAAACCTCCATAAGTTTGGCCACTATATTTTTTTAAAAGATGTCGATACTGCTGTGAACGATGCTTCAAGAATCGTCTCTGGACGTCTCAAAGCTATAACCGTCAAAAAGCTTTATCCGCTCATCGGAATCGCTCCCCCTGCAATACGTCGTGATGTCCTGGCTGATTCGGAATGCCTGAAAGTGACAGATACACATTACAATCGCGTCAAATCGAGAAAGTCATTCTTGAGCAGCACACAGTCGCTCCAAGATAGTCAATCTTCGAACTGCATAACTGAATGAAGGGCTTCACTTGGCAAGGATGTAAAGGAACTGATAGCACCGTGGTCCTATCATCCCTATACTATCTGGCGTACTCTCAACCGACTGAGGGTGACTGTGAAAGATGCCGAGCTCATCTCGTCCGCTGAGGCTGCACAGAGAATCTATTATACAATGTGCAGTTATTAACCCCCATCAAACACCAAAACCTACAAGAGGGGAACGACAAAGCTACCCTAGCAACATATTTTTGGAGAGACGTGTCCTAACCTGCCTCTGACGCGTTGATGAAAGAAAGAACCACTATAATATGTATGGGATTTTGAAAAGTGGTTCAATTACCTATGATGATAGAACGAGAGTATTTCATACGACGCGTCGACGCCTAAATGATAATTAGCTATGATGCCAAAAGAAACCGCCGCAGACCAAAGAGGTCTAGAAAGGTACGAGGGGCATGAAAATAAAAGTCAGAATCGGGTACATACTCCTTGGAACAAAAATAAATAAATACTGACAGGCATAGCTAAGATATATGTATACATAGTAAGACAAGACAGCTGAGCATCTGTTATATTTGAAATAATAAAATTAAAACTTTGTTTTTTTTTGTTAAAGGTAATTCGTTTGCTTCTTATTGTTGCGTTTTGGCGATTATGGAGATAATTGAAGTTTGTGCGGTAATTAAGTATTTGTGAATTAAATATTCAGAATTACGAGAGACATATGTATTCATTTAAAGAAAGTACAATATTATCAACCGCAGTACATTATTACATTAGCAATATGCTTATCGTAAAGTACAGCAAAATAGAGAGCTAAATAGTGACTTGCTTACCGACGTTCAAAAATAAACCAGACAGAGGATTTCACAAATCCCTTTGGAATTGATACAACAAGATCCTAACCGTTTTAAGAATCGATCTATAAAGATTGAAATACGTGAGAAACGTCGAGGAAAACTCGCGAAAATAGTTCCGTTTCCAAAAGATAACGCTCAGGCGCCCAAGTATGCAGTTGCAATGGCTGCCATTCAATATTCTTTGTTTTGAAAGATAACTAAACATCCTCTATATTTACCAGACGCCGGTCTTAGTGACTAATGTCTATTTCCGAGATCGAAGGAATATATGAAAGGCCTTAAATTTGAAGATTATGAAGATGTAGCCGTAGCAGAGGAGGAATTTTTAGTGTAGTTTTTAGGAGGTGCATTTTAAGTTTGTGATTATAATAACAATAATAATAAAAACTCTTTATTCCTAAAAAAAGGCCAGTTTATTGAGCGATCTTACCTGTACTGATTTGAGATTTTTTTTCCGACAGTTACTAAATTTACCTATATAATGAGTTAAATAATACAAAAAATAAACTCTTTTTGGGCACACAATGTGCCACACCAAAATAAACTAAAGCCTATAAAAACGTAAAACGTTTAAAATGAAACAGAAGGGGAAGAGAAAGGGAATTAATGTTTAAGATTTCCTATGTTCTCTGAGTCTGTTTTTAAAAAATGTTATGCTCGCTGTGGTTCTCACAGTTTTCGGCAAAGCATTCCAAAGACAGATTCCATGCACGTAGAAAAACAAAATGAGAAGAATTCACTGCTGTGACCAGGGATAAAGAGTAACAGGTTATCTTCATATCTCAGAGGGCGTCCATGAGCCGATAGTGCAGTAATCTGAGGTAATCGAGAGCGACGCCCTCTAAGATCCTGAAAATCACACAGAGAACTCTTAAGCCCCTTTTCTCCCGGGTTGACAGTAAGTGAAGCTTCTCTCTAAACTCCCTGATCTGATTATGTTGAAAAATAAAATAACATGTAATAAAGGTTCACTAAGCCATACTCATGCTCACTTTTATATAAACTCCGTAATACAACATTACATACCTATTATGACAAATTATTATTTGTTGTAAAGAGCAAATTTTATTAACAAGATCAAACGGTAATTTAAAACCAAACATGAGCTTAAAACAGTCGAACATTCTCGTTCTATAATGACGCAGAATAAAGCACTAAAAGTAGTAATAAAATACACCCACTCAATAATACGATTATCTAATTGTAACGCTATAAAAATAAACATAAAATATATGATTGTAATAAAATATAAGTCGACAGTAAAATAAATAGTAATAAGAACATTCGCTATATCTGAGCAGTTATGTGTGTTTTCGTAGATAAGAACATTATAAACGTAGATATTAAATAAAGTGGAGATGTAAAATGTTTATTTGTAAATTATTTTAGACTTTATAATTTCGATCTATAAGTTTTTATACGAGTCCTGTGGATTTTGTTTTCCTGTGTACTAGTCCTGTGGTATTTTTATTTATCTGTAGTTCTTATGTATCTATTATTATATATAAATTATATTTTATATGTACATATGTATGTATGTATATATGTATGTATGTATGGATGTATGTATATGTATATATGTGTATATGTTTAAGTATGTGAGCTATCTTATTTTTACTTTTATTTAATGTTGCAACGGTTGGCTGTAAGAAATCGCAAAACGATAAGCCCGCCGTATGTACAAAGTTAAAATAGAATTTAAGTTTTCTGTACCAATGTAATTATTTTTAGTACAATAAAGGTATTTTTCATTTAATTTCATTTTGATCTCAATTGATTTTTTTATTGACTATCAAAATGGACAAATATATTAGATGCAATGGTCAAATGCAATTGTATTTGAGATGAAATGGTCAACTAAATAAATTAGTGTAGTTTTACCAATCTGTGTAGTGTTCTTATCTTGCAAACACTAGATCAGTGGTCCCAACTCCACTTCGTAATTCACCCAAATTTTTGTGAGGGGGGCGAAAGGGTGGGTTTAGAGAGCGGTGGCTATTCTTCCCTTGGCATCTTAAATTTTTAATTAACCATTTATCAAGGAATATTTCTCTGAAAGTTAACCTGTGACGGGGTGGCTATGGGGGAAGGGGGGGGGGGATCCCTTTCCTGGTTCCCATAATTACGCCATTGTCTGTGTGTACGTAGAAGGATAACTAATCAGACAAATGTTGTGTACTCGATCAATAGAAGAAAATCTTCGAGGAAATCCAGACTCGCGGATAAGTTGTAGAGATCACAATGATGATAAAGGTGATCAAGATGTTTAGAAAATTACTTCATATTTTTACCAAATATTTTTCAAATATTTCAATATCTTTATAATATTTGAATGAATGTTTGAAATAAAATTTGACAATATTATTATGACAATAACAAAATCACATCACAGCTACGCTCAAAAATGGTAATTGCCATTTAAACACTGCGATCTAAAGCGATAGTAAGTTCACACGATGTTAATAAAGTCTGTAGAGCTTCTGTTCAAGGAATCGCGTCACTGAGAGCCTTGTCTTGTAGCGTGTCGTTGCGTTCCATGTAACTGCGCATTGCAGTTGTTCCTGGTAGTAATTTCGTTGTTGACCCTAGTTAAGTGAATCTGTGTTTCCCACACGGAAACTGCAATAAAGTATATGTCACACAATTTCACAAGTCATAATATACTCTTCGAAATGACTTTCCCGTCGATTGGTTGAGTACTTTGGGGATTTTAAATTTATTAGCTTGGAATGTTTTAAGAGGCGATGTTCTCATTGCAGTCCTCTCGTAGTATACTAACAATGACGACTGTCCCTCGTCGTATTTTTACAAAATTATACATAGATATTTGACATATAAAGTATGTAAATTATATAAAAATAGATTGAAATATAAACACCATAATTATATAAATATAGTATTTACAAGCAAATACAGAATATAAAAATATATGTATAATATAACACCGAAGACGCTAACACCGAAACAATATTTCACTCGAATTTGTTTCCTGGGCCTCTCATTGACTCTTTATTTCACTCCAAGCTCGGTTCATCGCCCAGCATACTTGATAGATGTTGATCCAACATATAAAAAAATAGGACTATACTTTACAGGGAAAAGTTTAGCTCCAAATAGGCGGTCAAAGACGCCTACAAATCATAATTCATTGATTGTTGTCCACGAGAGTTTCACAACAGATGAATTAATCCACTCACAATAAATTATTTCGATTGATTATCGCTCCCCGTCAGACGACCTATATACAGACTTTAAAGTACTTGACGTACGCCAACTATACATACGCGCTGTTCTGGTGCGCTATCGGAGGGACCTCATGAAGAACACGGATAAAGACAAACCAGAGCACAAACACAACACTAGACACAAAGACAAACAGATTCAACCAAAAATGAGGACTGTATACGGACAACGACACTACGCATATCTCGGACCGAAACTCTATAATATATTTAACTCGTACACAGGACAGATCTTAAACATAACCGACAACCAGTTCAAGAGACGGGTGTCTCATTGGCTCTCAAATTATACTAGAGAAGAATGCGAAAGTATGATATATTAAAATATTCTATTTCTAACCACAAATTATAGGATATATAGATGTAAATTATGGATATGTATACAGATATATAGATTATAATATGTTATATTTTATTATGTTATACTATATTATATATAAATATGCTACATTATTTTATATGTTATAACATATGATATTATATTATATTGTAATATGTTATATTATATTATTTATATTATATTATGCTAAATTATATTATGTATTGTTTTTAAGACGGAAGAAGGACAGCAGGCAAGGCTACAGGCTCAGCAAATAATACCACAGAACTATGTTTCCATCACCCCAACACAGGCGTATACCTAGTGGGGTGATGTAATCCTGACAAGTTAATGCCCTTTCGCGATTTTCTTCATATGTATTCTTTTAAAATGTGTTAAAAAATGAACGCAATGTTTCTATGTAACTATAAAAAATAGGATAAATAAATAAAATAAAATAAATAAATAAAAAATAAATGATTAGATATATATTTTTCATTAATTTTTTTTTGTTTTTTCCTTTAGAACGTTAATTTCATAAGCAAGGACCTTATATTTATTTTTTGAATCAGGACGATTTTATTTTATTATTATTATTATTTATTCTGGGCAGGCAGCTTTGCTGATACGTCGAGATTAGGGATCTTGTAAAGCTAGTCATAAACAATATTAACAAGTTTTTAGGTAAAAATCAACTATGTTTTTAAATTGATTGACAGAGTTTGCTCACTTCAAATGCTAGTCCACCACTCTATTTTGCAAAACGGCCTTAACAGGATTAGAGTTTAATTTTGCACGGTTACGTTTTTTCTGTGACCTCCAAGAGTTGTGTTGACGTTGAATTTGTAAATATTCCTTAGCCCAGGTACATCCAAATAATTTGAGAGCATTTTATAAGCCTCAATCAGGGGTCCACTTTTTGTCTTCTTTGTTTGAGAGAAGTCATTCCAAGTAATTCCAAGCAATCTTTGTAGTTCTTATTCGCTTTACCTTTTCCAGGAAATCCACATATTTGCAAAGGTAGGGGTTCCAGAGCTGATAGCCTTGCTTAATAATAGGTCTCACATATACCTTGTAGACCTTTATAAACTTTGCCACCTTGCCTTGTAGATGTTTTTTTAGTGGAACTTTTCAATGTAACTTTCATTCCATGGGGTTTTTTTCTAAAAATTAAATATTTAATCTTGCTAGGTACAACTGCAACTACAACTACTCGCTAGGTACAACCTAAAATAAAATAGTTATCTCCATGTGTATAATGCGACCGTGTCTTATTGTAACGTAATAGGTTACACGTGTGGCTACATTAACAGAACATAAATATGTAGCAGAGCCGCTCCTTGGGACTGGCCGAAGGGCAATAACCACATTATTCTCAAAACCGCCAATCGAGAGTTTTTAACTATTTGTTTTATGTTCTTAATTTGCATGTTTCGCAGCCGATAGAGTCCGCCATCCGAAGTTTACCAAATTTTTATTTATCGGTTTCAGTTAATCCGGCGAAATCTCATTCGTTTTAATCGATTCGCCTTCCTTTGCGTTTTTTTTTGTATTTTGGGAACCGCCACGTAGCGTAGATCCTTGGCCAAATGTATTAGGCTCCCCTATATTTTTACAAATTTCGGCAACTACAGCGGGCGAGCCCGTCACCTCAGGAAGTTTTAACGATTAGTCGTTCTATCTTCCTGGAGTGAGCGTAGAAGACTTGGGGACAAAACAGTCCACCATCTAGCTACGTCACAAGCCCGTAGGAGGCCAACGCCTTAACCGCGAGATAGCCAGGAATGTTACCTGGCGGGCCGACACTCACACCCTTACTTCCAATTGTGACCAGATTACTCCAGTCTCTCGATTGGTTACGAGTTCGAGGTCGTTTGCGCGGTCCTCTCCCTTACGAAGCGGTGAAACGGTGTTTACCGAATCTATCGCGGACCACAGCGTCCTTTGCCCGGCTGTTCACCCAGGATCGGGTAGCCGATGGTCGTTTCAAGAGCAGTCGCCGTAAGGTCCGCAACCACCCCCGCTCTATAGGAAACAGTACTGCTTCCAGACTCCCCCGACTGTTATTCAGAGTGCACAGTCGATTGCCTTACGCCGCACGGTGCGCAGACCGTCCAGGAGCGCCAGAAGTTTGATTCCCAGGGGAAACTGACCATAAGGCCAGAGTCCTACCCAGGCTCGCACTTCATGCGTGGAGGCCGTCGGATAGGTGTTGACCCGTGAGTGTGATCAACCCTGAACTGAATGTGTCACAAAATTTCGGCAGTTATCCCTAGGAACCTCTTCATTGTTTAAATAGTTTTGCCGGTATCCTTTCAGGATAATTTAGATAACAGACACAATTTAGATGCCGACGCAAATCCGAAAATCTTTGTTTATTATTCTAAATACAAATAGTAATTTTCTAAGTAGTAAATAATTATTTCTAATTAGTAAAGTTGGAAAATATGAGGTCCTAAAGATGTGTTTTATCCCCGCTCCTCTTCTCTCTATTCGTTACCTCAGTTATCAACTTTATTAATGCAAAATATCATCTCTATTTTGACGATGTTTAATTATACCCTCGCTTTCGCCCGGAAAATAATTATTTTAAAGCAATTGTTTTTGTATATAGTGGTGCAGAACCCATGGACTTCCCTTAAATTATTCCAAAACGCAGGCGATTATCGTCGTAGCAATTATTTAATCTCGAGCATCGATACAAATACATTCCCAAAGGTGGTGCGGTGAATGCGTTGATACGTTGATGCGTTCTACATCGGTGCGGATGAAATACTTTCAGTTCCGAGTTTAAAATCCTCGGTATATTTATCAACCAATTGAATTATTTATCAATTCATGCTTACATACACCACCGAGTCTAAGGCTCTCCAATGACATCATCTAGTGGGCTTCTAAGGATTCCTCATAGGAGTCGGGCTTGATAAAAAAGGTGAAGTTTAATCGCTTCACAAAACTTTTTTTTATTGAGTAAAGTATTGGGGGTTCCAGACCACTGATGCAAACTTCAACTGACTTCTTACAGGGTAATATAAAGTGTTTAAAGCGTGTCAGTGGATTAAAACATCGTTGTTACCCTAGAAAAAAACAGAGTAATTTTGTACGATTTTCTGGTAATTTTTAACTTCAGGGCACTCCTGGCTTGGCAAAGCTTTCACTTACTTCTAAGGAGAAACGATATAATAATAAATTCTCCGTGTTCTATCTTTATTTTATTTTCATGTATGTATGTACGAGCAGAAATAAGAAATCTCCGAGCATAAGCTAGATAGATATCGGATCGTATCCGCTGCGGCCGCCACCGTAGACACCCCGCCGGCATACAACTCGGTCGCGCTCTGCTATCGAGCCTCCTTTACAATGCGTAGTGCTTTCTGCGTCGTTACTAACGCGAGAGGAAATGGTAGCAGTTACTAACACTGTCAACCTTGATTTCTTGAACTGGGATTAAATTCAATACGGAAGTGTATTCTTTGAAACTAGTTTTAAGGGGACAGTTTATGGGGCTCCAGGGGAGCTCCTGACATTTTTTTTAAAACTTCATTTACACAGATTGGATTTAATTTTTTAAATTTCTATGGATGTTAAAGTTAAAAAAATGGTCAAGCTAATAAAGACTGGCGTTGTAATCAGTAATTGGCGTTATTTCAAAAAAACTAATATATTGGCTGTAAAAAAGCTAAAAAAATATATTTATAAAGTAAGAGGGGAAATCAAAATTTGGTCAGAATATAAGAGATTTCGCAAAAATATATCATTGATATAAAAAATGCAAAACCGTTGAGAATTTTATATTATGACCTTGTTTTTTTATTTATTTTGTTTCTGTAATATATAAGGAATTATAAAATTATTGGGACGAAAACACCGTAATATTTTAGATATTCTAGTGCCGTACAGAAACAAAATTATCAAAAATCAAGTGTATATTCTCGTTCTAAAGGATTAAATATCGTTTCATTTTATAATTATTTTGGATAAAATTTCTCTAGTTTGGACAAATTTAGAATAACCTCTCCTTATAAATCAGATAAAAACTGATTTTACGATATGTAGTTTGAATCACCCAACATTTCGGCGATGTTACAACTGCCATTGTCCAGGGTAGAATGTCTATCTTAAAGTCTGAAGTTTACCATGGACAACATCCGTTTTAACCTCGCCAAAACGTCAGATGTTCTAAAGTGCACGCGGTAGAATACGTTCTTGTAATATATAATGCCTATTTCTGCACATACTCTCCCTTCTGAGAGATAAAAGTAGAAGACAAATCTCTCAGGGTAGTTAAGAAAGCTCTATTCCAAGGTTTGATTATCGATTAAAATCTAAATTTTGATGAACACTGTAATTATGTAATTAAAAAACATAATAAATTGGCAAATACGCTAGGTTCAAATTGTTTCTCCCTGAGAGGGTTAAAAACTATTGTTCCTCAAAAAAGTTTTTTTTAATAGGTTTAGGGTAATAACTGCAATACCAAGCAGGTAACAAAAGAGGGCCATTAGGGTATATCCCTTCAATAATAAGAGGTAAAGTTGTCGATCAAATTTAAAAGGCTACTTATTCCGATAGTACCATCCTCATACATATCAAAAGCTCTGGCCATGTTTAACGTTAAAAAAGGCAGCCATACCACAAAAAATAACATAAACATAATGTGAGTAATAAAATTGACTACTGTCAAGACATGTTACATTCCATAAATATAGTTAAGCAGGGATTCGAATATTCATCTATTAAATAATATACCAAACTCCCAAAGTGAGCTAATATATAAGAAATATTCATTTATTTACGAAATGTTTCAAATCACTGTTACTCTAAAATGATTTTTAATTTATGTATGAATCATAAATTTATCGTTCTTCTTCCTAACTCAAATATCACATAATATTCCAGATTAGGACTTTCTATTACTTTTGTTATTTTATTGTATGACTAATCTAAATGGTAACTATATTAGTACCTATCATTTATTATTAGGTATTTTTTCACTTTTAAAATTCCTTAAAAACTGACTATTACATTAATTGTTTCCTTTCAATAGTAATATTTTCGACAAATTTCTTACGTTTTGATTATAATTTTCTTTTTTATTTTTATTATATTTATTCACTCCGATATAATAGTGCTTAATAGATTAACACAGATTGGTAGTTTTTAAAACAAGATTTTTAAGAAGGACCTATAAATATAAGTATCGTACTAAATATAATTTATATATAGTTGAAATTTCATATAATAAGTAAAACCTAACCTAATGAAATGCTCACTGCTATGAAGGTTTTGCGTTTGACCGATTGATAACATGAATACAATGACTAATATTCACTTTGAAATTGCTACAGTTTTTTTATATAGATATTTTTTTATTGTTACGGTTTTTTTTGTTATTTTCTACAATCTGTATTGATTGATTAAATAAAATTATTTTTTGATTGATTTTGAAATGTTAATCCATAAGTCGACCAAGCGATTGCTGATGAAATGTTTGCAGGGGTTAACGGAATTGTCTGTCGAGCTTGAATGAGTAGTTAGGTGGATGAGTACTTTGGTTGCACCTGAACATTCCGTCTAAATCAATACTGTTACAGAAAATATACGGTTATAAGTAAGTACAGCTTTTTCTCACATTTAATTTTTTTAAATTCTTGGGATATCTTTGAGAACCTACTTTTAGCACCCTTTAGCTAGCACATCTAAATTCCATATTATTTTTAGTTTTTGTAATGTTTTGGTTGTAATGCATCCAAGTATTTTTTGGTTATAATGCTAGTCAACTATGAAATGGAAGACTATAGCGGTTGTTTGACGTTAGAAATAAGATAAAAACAAATTTACTGCATAAAATTTGTAGCACCCGACGTTTCGTCGATGTTGCAACCGCCTTTGTCCGGGGTCTTAACACAAGATACAGTGAGTGTTAACTGAACAGCGGATTTTCAAAATTTGTGCGCATCGAAACCGCTGCTTTGCCATCGTTATAACCTGCGTATTAACAGCAGTAGTTTGCTGCCCACCCGCCGAGTAACTGACAGCACTTCAGTCTACCTCGGACAACGGCGGTTGCAACATCGCCAAAACGTCGGGTACTACAAAGTTTACGCGTTAAATTCGTTTTTATCATATTTATAATGCTAGTCAACTAGCTTCCCTATTCGCATTCACTCGTACATATCTTGTAAACTCTCCCCTTGTCTCCATGTATAGCGGATGCGGCTGTCAAACGTAGAGGAATTGTATCGCTTGCATCGTAACTCCTACTTTCTCTCTCCCTCCGTCGGCCTCTCCCCTTCTCGCTTTAAATCGTCGCCATTCATCTCCCATCGCCGGCTCGTTCAATCGCCTTTGTTTCATCGGAGCGCAGTTTCTTAGTTTCATTCATTAGCATCCCATCATTTCATTTTACCATTAAGTTGGAGAGAATTCAGGTTAATAATGAAATACAAACTGGCTAAGAGCAAGATTAATAATTTGCGCGCCAGCCTTACCTTACAGATTTACTAACTTGATAATCGCAGATTACACTTTATATTTCCTCTAATCTTCTTGCACCGTGATATCCTTTTTTTTTGGACTAGAAACTTCGGAGATAATGGATGTAAAGGAGATCGTTTTTCTATATGTTTTTGATGATTTCTCTCCGAATAAGCGACCGTCTTTAAAAAATAGCCAAACTAGCACTTCCAAAAAGTACTCGGCACTGCTGGATGAGAACATTATATACCCATTTCGTCCCTTTTAAAAATAACTTTAGTGTCTAGGCTATGTGCGGTTTCAAGTTCTATGACTATAGGCCTGATGGCGTTTCTTCGTAAACAAAAATCGGAATAAGTTGACGCGACCAAGACAGACATGTTAGAGCTGAATATGAGATAAATTATGTCACTTTTCCAGGATAAAACTACTAACCGAACATAAAGCGGCATAATGTAAGACCGGCCGTATATCTTTTTAACTAATTCAAATGGTTTTATGTTCGGTAGGTAGTTTTTGTGCGGGAAAAGGTACGATTGGTATTTTACATTCCGTTCTAATGCACTGCTCTGTCTCGTTCACATGAACTATTTTCCGATCAGTCATAAAATTAACCAAAATGTAATGATTTTCAAGGGCCAACAACGACAAACTCAACAAAAACCATTTTATTGAATACTAGCTGACCCGTGCCCACTTCGTTGGGCAGTAAAACTTTTTACTTGTGATGAAATTATGAGTGTGGTTTGGTTAGTACTGAGTGCTATGATTTATTTCCTGACGGCCAAAAGAAGGGTTATATTTTTACTGCATATGTATGTATGTATTTGCATGCCAATTTGACTATATTACCGTTATTTGTGAGTATCTTCTTGTGAGTGTCTTATTTGTGAGTGTTTTATCTCTTTAACCATTTATGCAGTAAAAGTGAAATTATATGCAGTAAAAGGGAAAAGTCTTTTGTTTTAAACACTTGAGGCGATAAATTTACTTATTTTGATAATAATTCATAATTGTTGATAATATGACCAATAAACATGACCTAACGATTTAAATATTTTTTTTAATTTGAAAAACTACTTTTTGTGACTTAAATATAAAAGTTAGACATATACTGTCGCTGACTTTTTTGTAGGCATTATCAAGCTCTACAAATTTTCTTTAGAACTTAGTCATATATCTCTCATCGTTAAGACAGCGTTAGTTAGAAACCTTTTCGTTCGACCGTTTTTTCCGACTTACTTTGGAAATCCGACTCCCACGAAAAAGTCTTTTAATTTTTCGGATTAATATATAGGATTAATATATAGCCTATGACACTCACAAATAACGTAGCTTTCTATTGATAATAATTCATAATTGTTGATAATATGATCAATAAACATGACCTAACGATTTACATTATTTTTTAAATTTGAAAAGCTACTTTTGTGACTTAAATATAAAAGTTAGACATATGCTGTCGCTGACTTTTTTGTAGGCATTATCAAGCTCTACAACTTTTCTCTAGAACTTAGTCATATATCTCTCATCGTTAAGGCAGCGTTAGTTAGAAACGTTTTTGTTCGACCGTTTTTTCCGACTTACTTTGGAAATCCGACTACCACGAAAAAGTCTTTTGATTTTTCGGATTAATGTATAGCCTATGACACTCACAAATAACGTGGCTTTCTAGCGGTAGAAGAATTTTTAAAGTCGGTTCAGTAGATCCAGAGATTACATCCTACAACATCACAAACTTTACCTCTTTATAATATATAGATAGACGACACGGTCGCGGTTCCATACCTCTGTCCTATTATCTCTTCTACTATTTATGTAGTAAAAGTCTTTTGTTTTAAACACTTGAGACGATAAATTTACTTATTTTTATAATAATTTATAATTATTGATAATATGACCAATAAACATGACCTAACGATTTAAATTATTTTTTTAATTTGAAAAACTACTTTTGTGACTTAAATATAAATGTTAGACATATGCTATCGCTGACTTTTTTGTAGGCATTATCAAGCTCTACAACTTTTTTCTAGTACTTAGTCATATATCTCTCATCGTTAAGGCAGCGTTAGAAACGTTTTTGTTCGACCGTTTTTCCGACGTACTTTGGAAATCCGACTACCACGAAAAAGTCTTCTCATTTTTCGGATTAATATATAGCCTATGACATTCACAAATAACTTGGCTTTATATTGGTAGAAAAAAATTCAAAATCGGTTCAGTAAATCCAGAGATTACTTCCTACAACGTCACAAACTTTACCTATTTATAATATTAGTATAGATTAGGAGATTTATGCACAGTATGTACATAAAAACATCAATGGATTAGATTGTAGGTATATGAGATTACTTTTAAGGGTATTATGTAACTAATTTTATTTCATTGGATTTTAATTTTTGACTATTTGATTTTTTGTATGCTTTATAGATTTATAGAGCTTTTTAGACTTATAGAGCTTATAGAGTCTATAGGCTATATAGAGAGACTCTATAAATACTCTATTCTATAGACTTATGGAGTCTATAGACTTATAGAGCTTTATAGATTATTTTTATTTCTCAAGATATTTTGTTTTTTTTTTTGTTTATATTCTGTTTTTATATTTCAAAGAAATAACATATCCACTGCTTATACCATTTTCGACGAATAAATGACTATTGATATTGACTATAAGGTTTTACAAATTAAACTCTATTTTTATTTTGAATATAATTTCGTAATGTTATTACTGGTTTTTTTAACATGCCAGCTGGCAAATAAATAGTATTAAGAGTGGCAATGTCGAAAAATACAAAAATATCCCATTATTCAACATTGCCCAGTAATATGGTAAAAGTCTTGGTAACGCAATATTCTATTCCCATTGGTCAATAAATGACGTAAGACATAATTAAAAAATGTTTATTGAAATATTGGTCGCCAAAAGTGCAAATATAATGTATGTTTTCTATTAATAACATTCATTGGCTGTATAGTACCACAGTATACCACTTGTGATAGTACTAAGCACATTTTGAAATTATTATCCGAAATTATTGTGAATCGGACTTGCTGAATTTCTATCAGGTAGAAACTTGATAGACATGGTAGAAACTTACTCCCTCGGAAATTCATAATTTTAAAAATGTATTTTATTTCTGTCGATTATTATTTTTATTCAGAAGACTACAGGAACAAATATTTAATTTGTTTCAAAAACTATCATTTTATTTTCAAAAATAGAACAAAGTATAAAAAGTATGGAAATCTTGAGACAAGACAACATCGCCATGTAAAAGTTTGGTGAAAAGGCCCCGATGCGTTCTGTCAAATGTGTTTTTACAAGCTTTTATTTACCTTGCAATGTTTGTTAGTATGTATCTTGGTTTTCTTAGGTCAAATCTTTCAAGTTGAATTAGAACCACTTCCTCTTATTAGGTTGAAATTTTACTTGTTGGTTGATTTCCGATGACAATGCATTTTTATGTCATATATGTCATATATCCTTCTAGCCGTATTCGGCCATAGCGATTGCATTCTAGATTCTTTTTGTTTTTTTTTTTTTTTCATTGTTGGGGGTTTTGCTGGTGAGCCCTCAGGTGACTGATGTAGCCGATATTGGCTTTGAATGTGCGTGCACATTTGGCGCAAGTCAAGACACCATCCACGAAATTATACTTTATGGCCGCCGGTGGTTGGGCCTTTAGCTCGTCGCGATTGGCATCTAAGTCGAGCAGCCTCTTCTTTTCATAATCATCTACATTGCCCTGCACTAGCAGTCTCCATCCTGGGCGATCTTTGCATTTTTATGGTGAGCACGACCTGATTCTACTCCCAGGATTGACACCCGACGAGGCTACTCTTCCAAGGTCAACAGCACAGATACACAATTTTGTATACGCATTCAATTATTACTAAATATCACCATGAGATGCACCCAGGATTGGCTCCCGACGAGGGGACTCCTCAACGGTCAAATTATGATAGCCCGTTCTAAGTTTTACCCCGACAGGGCTGCTGCACCCAGGGTTGACTTCCAACGAGGGGACTCCTCAACGGCTGACAGTACAGAAACAAAAGTTTGTATACGCTTTCAATCATGATAGGGCGTTCTAAGTGTCACCGCAATAGGGCTGCTGCACATAGCGATGGCTTCCAACGAGGGGACTCCACAACGGTCAACAGCACAAACAAATTATGATAGCCCGTTCTTAGTTACACTATGACATTGCTGCTCCATCCACGGTTGGCTCGGAACAGAGCATTTTAATAAAAGTTTATTTTAAAAAATGTGTTTTTATTAATAAGTTAGTTTATAAATTCGTACCTAACCATTTTTAATTGAATTTGTCTTTAATAATGAGTTTTTAGGACATATGTGGACTGCGTCCCGGGTCGTGGTGTAACCTACCTGTGCCACACATAGACCTTCCCTAAGGATGTTACAAAAATTTGCCCAAAAGTAATTTGATTTGACGTTGGAATGGAAGAGGACCAACCATGTCATTCGTTCGCGTACAGCTTTGCTAGCAATGCATCTGAGAGAAGATCAAGATGTGATTTTTCGTATCATATGTATGTCTTAGATAAGTAATATCCGATTTTTGTAGATCCTGCGTCAAGTACTTATCATGGATACATGACCAATGTATAGGTAGGTAAGTGATCACCCACTAAGGCTCCACATAAAGCAACAAGTGCGGTGTACCAGGAAACTTGATAGTTGCCAAAAACCCCAAATTACCAAAACCATGTGTCTGCTAAAATAATTAGCCAAATTAAAGTTTGTTGTTTCGAGTTGATTTATTTTCTGGAGTAGTCATACCATGAATTGACTCGTTAGATAGTCACCTCTCTTCTTTTGTACACCGTTTTGCCTCTCGCACCACGCGCATACCTCACCGCAACTTCGCACCGGTCCATAGGTCCGTGCCCGTAGGCCATTGAGAGTTGTCAACTACTACGGGCGAACCCGCCACCCCAGGAAATTATAACGATATCATATCATGTTCTCTCCCATAGGCTAGACGCAGAGATAAACACAGTCCACAATTTAACTACACCAACAAGCCCGTAGAAGTCTAACGCCTTACCGGGAAGCACTGGGAAGTCACCCAGCGGGCCGACCTTGCACCCTTACAGATTGGACAGATTTGGACTGATTTCTCTGGTCAAGTCTGGTCATGGATTCGAGGTCGCTTGCGCGGCCCTCTACCTAACCTTAGCAATAGTTCATATTGAATTTAAGGCGGATCCGTAGAGCCCTTTGCCCGTCAAGGTCATTCGGGATCGGGCGGCCACATATATTAGGATAGGTGAGGCCAGGTAAACAGCTACCCCCACTCCCCCCGCTCTTTCGAAAACATAAGTCTCCATACTTCCCTTGTTATTCGTCGGATTGCGTAAGTGTGGGAGACACAGCCTGGTATGCAAACTACCCAGTTCCGCCCGAGAGGGTTTCCCCGGATCCGCACTTTTAAACCCAACCGTTTCCGACTGCTAGTCCCTCGTCGAGGAGGCTACCGGGTGTGAGCGCAACCGTGATTTGGGCCGATCAAGATAACACAAGGAAGGCCATCACCTCCCAAGCTGCATGGAACCTTTAGGAACCGTAGGCCAGAACGGGCCTAAATCAGCTGTCTAGTCTAAAGAAATAAAATAGGAAACTAAAAAAACTTCGATCGATCTATATTCGCCATTTGCTCTCATGTTATCGATACTCGACAAATACCATGCCTTATGTGCTGTGCGGGGATGCATTAGCGCCGTTGCGGTACCTATCATATGAGTGATGGAGCAGATAGCAGAACGGTACTCGATTCAATTTATACCGGCGATTGGTCGCATGTCGCCGCTTCGGGAGCGACGAACGTTATTTATCGACATCGTATTTCACCGGCTTTCACCGCCGTTTGCGTCGTATCGATGTTTTGTTCGCATCACTAAAATGCGCGCTGAACAAATCAACCGGACAGCGACCGCGGACAATCGACATTTTCGTTTCCATGTTACGTTACGTGACATCACTCAACTCCTGGAAAGAAGTATTCGTGATTGGTATCTGGAGAGTCGCGGATCCCGACAGCACGAAGAATGCATGAAGAATCAACCAATAAAATAAACACACAGTTACATAGGGAGGATGAGGGCGGTGAGAGGGATTTAAAAACGTCAGTGATTTTGAATAAATAACCAAAAAAAATTAATATTCGAAGATAAGGAACAGCACAATCACGAGCACATGCAGGTGATTTTTGATTTTTGATTTTTAAAATAAAGAAACCAGACGGGGTGTTACTTTTGAAAAGATCTTTTTCTGCTATTTCAAATTTTGCTCTCTCAATATTAACACAAAATATATTCCCTCTCATACATAAAATCACCCATTACCATTTTTACGACATTTTTAACACAATTTTATTATTGATTATATTTATTTATTATTCAAGGATATTTTACATAACATGTATTATAAATAAGATAAAAATGACTTTACCGTGCGAAGTTTGTAGTAACCGACGTTTTAACGATGTTGCAGCATCGAAAAGATCGCGTGCTTCATTGACGAATGACGTTTGCACTAAACGTAGATGGAAGGGATGATGGTGTGGTATTCGGCTGGCATGCAAATATCTGTCATGTATATTGTATGTCATATACGTGGGGGGACCCAAAAGTAACGGGAAATGGACTGCAGTGGGGAGAAAGAGTGGTGGAACCCATTGTTCGATTAGGTGTCCGTTATGGTCACTCCACTTGAGTCAGTGTGCAAAATTGTGTCACTGTGAGTGCATCGGTTCGCCCGTGAGAGGTTTTTTCGTAAAACAACTTTTTCAATTTCGGCGAAAAAGTGATGGCAGATTGTCGAGGAGTGATGGAGTTTGTTCCCCCCAATCTAACTGTCAACCAGGAGTTCTACTTGGAGGTTTTGAAAAGATTGATGGAGTGTATCAAGAAAAAAAGAGGAGATCTTTGGCGTACAGGCGACTGGTTCTTCTATCATGATAACGCGCCGGCCCACACCGCCCTCTCCGTAAAGCAGTTTTTGACCAAAAACGGCATGACAACGATTGTCCACCCCCGCTACTCACCGGATCTAGCCCCCTGTGATTTCTTTTTCTCCCCAGACTCAAAATGGATATGAAAGGAAAGCGTTTTGCCACTGTGGAGGAGGTAAAAAAAAATCGCCGAAAGTCATAAAGAACATCGCGATAAATAATTCAAAAACTGTTTTGAACAATGGAATGATCGTTTGAAGAAGTGCGTTGTGGTCAATAGAGATTACTTTGAAGGTGATCAAAATTTAGTTTGAAAATATTAAGAAATAATAATAATAATAATAATAATAATAAAACTCTTTATTCTTAAGAAAAGGCGAGCTTATTGCCTGCAGGCAATATTTTAGAGCTAACCTATACTATTGTAAGAACATTATTTGCGAGTAGACTACATAACTTAACCTATATAAAGAGTATGACAAATAAAATAGAGGAGGATAGAAAGAAGTATATACTTTACTCTTTGAGACTTTATGACGGATTTCCCGTTACTTTTGGGTCCCCCCTCGTATGTACATGGATATTTTTATTTCATTGAATTTAAATTAAATAAGGATAAAATGGTGTCCTTCTTTGAACAGGCTTTTGCTATAAGTGACCCAATATCGATTAGTGTAATTGTGTTTTTTGTATGTTTTTAAATTAATAAAAAACCTCAGATTCCCCCGGCAAGTAGACAAGATTTCCCCGGCAAGTAGACAAGACCCCCCCCCCCCGCCAGCTCTACCCCTCCCGCGTAAACCCCCTCCCCCCGCCACGCGCCAACCCTACGCAACCGCTTCGCCATCCAAATAACTTTAGCCGAAATAACTCGGCAAATTACGCTCCAATATCTACCATTATCATCGTTTGAGGTGACGCGATGGCGTTCGGCTTTACCTCTTTATTTGTTGCTAAGTACCTATCTACTTATTTCTGGTGTCCAAGACAACACAAAAGGAAAAACGGGAGGCAGGTAGATGGGAAGACGATATTCGAAAAACTGCAGGCGTTACTTGGATGAGGATGACCCATAATCGGAAAGTGTGGCAAGCTTTAGGGGAGGCCTTTGCGTATTTGCAAGACAATCTTTAATACCGGTGTCAAATAATATAGTTATCTAAATAGTTATATTGTTGCTTGATTTTAATGTAATATTACTCTCAAAAAATCACTTTTTTATAAGATTTTTTATAAAGGCTATTATTTTTATTATTACTATCTACTTATTTCTAATAGTGACAACTTGGCGGAGTTTGAAAATTGTTTGTGTCGCTCGCATATGAGGTAGCCACAATGTATATGAGATATTCAAATTTCGGAATGTGTTTTCGGCCAAACAAGGCATCTGTGTGCCGAATTTCAAGTCTCAAGTCCAATATTTCGATATTAAAAAGCATGATTAGCGCGCCCCCTGGTGGTCCGATTTCAACCACAACCTTTTTGACTCTTGCCAGGACAAAATTATGTCTGCAACCCAAATTTATAATATATAAAATTTATAATGAAGTACAGCTCGTTTATCTTAAACAAAATCAATCGTAACAGGTCGTGAACAGAATGCTCAATTGATATTAAACAGTTTCTGACAGATAGAGCGTTGTCTTTTTCCATTCGTATGTAAGAGAATAGAGCTCTGTGCTTCTGTGCATAACGCAGGATCTTTTCTCACCTTATATTTCATATTAGACTCAGTATCTATGTAGATAGAACCGAGTACCTAATCGCGCAATTGGGGCTGTAAAAAAGAGAAGACTGTTGTAATGAAATAAAATAAAAAATCGGATGTGTCCTTTTAAGACATTGCCGGCCAGTAGCCAAAGACTGATTTTATCTGAATAATAATTTCATAAATAAAACCGATTAACGCCTTCTCTTGGCAGGCGGACTAACCCAGCTAGGTGCCATTACAACCGCCTCGGACGGCAATGTTTGTTTCTCGTCTATAGGCGGGATTAGGCCAAGCGATATAAGATGGCGTTAATATTTAATTAAAATGTATGGCGAAATTTAAATATTATTAGTGTAGCTTGTATCGGGCAGCACGGTTCGCTTCTTGACTCGGGCAGCGCGGCGTTAATATTTGATTAAAATGTACGTCGGAATTGAAATAGTATTAGTGCAACTTGAATATGAGTTATTCCAACAAAAATTTCACCGATATCGAATGATTTCGGACCAAGAAGGTATCTGTGTATCAAATTTAAAATCTTTAGGTCCTATATTTCAAAATTAAAATATGTCTTGCGCACCACCAAATGATATGTGCATGCCAAATTTCAGCTCAATCGGATTAAGCTTTTGGGGCTATCGTAAAGGAATACATACACACAGACAGACAGACATACAGATACAGAGACATACTTCAACCTGGAAATGATCTTAAACGTCTCAGTTGAGCGACGAAAATGGTTATTTCCGTCTTCATGTCGAAAAAAACTTTTGAACGTTCAGAATACTTTCCCTCCTCCGGGAAAATATTCCGGTTGGGATTTTTTTAAAGAAAATATTTGTTCAAATAAATATTCAAAATTGCAAGTATTTATGGCTTATCTTGTATGGATAAAGGATATGATTTGATATAGCTGGACCTGTAAATAAAGGTGTTTATTGAAGAAGAAATGGTTTCCTCGCTTTTTTCCTTCTTCCTCTTCTTTTGGTGCCCCGTGGCGAGTCCCCATTAGAAAAGAGCTTCCTGCGTTGTTTGGTAACAACGCGCAAGCTGCGACGAGACGTCTGGACATTGAATATTCCGCTATTCCAGGCAATTGCCAGCGGCGAGCGGACATTCCCACATTCGTCGCAGGTGTGCTTCTCCGGAGAGCGCAAACAAGGGGCTTGTATGTAATTGACACTACAGAGTGACAAAAACACTAAAGGTTGAACACGCTATACAAAACCTTCTTATGTTTTGAACATTTTAAACATTTTGAAAGTTTGAGCTTACACGATATAGTACACGGTATAGTATAGTGATCGAAGCCTCGACCACGAAGGAAGCTTTTGTGAACGCGCGAAGACGGAAATATGAACACGGTGCAAACGGAAATATCTATTTTGAGCCCACTCAGACGATTAAAACCATTTCCAGATGGAAGTCTCTGTGTATGTCTGTTTGGGTATCTGTGTGTGTGTGCCTGTGTGTATGTAATCCTCCACGATAGCTTTGTCATCGGCAGTCTATGCTATAGGAAAGGTGAAATTTCTGGCTGGCGAACGTGCAGCGATCAGTGTGTATCACTCCTGCTTCCATTCAAAGATGTCTTATGCGATACTACTATGGGGTAATGCAACCGATACCCATCGCGTTTTTGTGCTACAAAAGCAAGCCGTTAGGACAATTTTTGGTGTAAGCAGAGAAACACATTGCGCCCCTTTTTTATTAAAGCTGGTATCCTTACCATGTCGTCTATGTACATATATCAGTGCCTTTTATACGCCAAAGAGAATGTTTTAAATTGCGAGCTTCACTCCACTCGGCATAGCCATAATACGCGACATAAGAACAATGTGTTATTGCCTAAAGTACGCTTGACTTAATATCAAAAAACATTTGTATATATTAGTTTTAAATTGTTCAATGCTTTGCCATCATCAACGAAAAGACTTGAGATGGCAGCATATAAAATCTGCTTGAAAAATCAGTTAGTCAAACATGCCCTTTACAAACTGGACGACTTTTATGATATTGCGTCCACAATTGCTTGATTATAAATAATTTAATTATGACTATACTTTCGAACTAAGTTTTAGATTTTATTGACATTGTTTTTAATTACGCATGTTTCAGAATTTTTCTTTTTGTGGTATTGATTATTATTTGTTTGATTATTGATTATTTTGTAAATTTGACTATTTTTAAGTAATCACCTCTGATTACAATTATTTTTTTCTTTTTAATTAATCAAAGCGGTTTTATCATCCGGTAAATTATGATTGTAAAATTTGACATGTTCCTCAGTATTGTGAAATGCTTTTATGGAATGAATAAATGATGATGATGATGATGATGATGATGATGAGCGCTCAAGCGCTTAATCTGACTGAGCTGATATTTGGTATGCAGGATTATTTGGTCATGGCAAGCGTTGAAAAGATTGTGATTGAAATCGCTTCACCAGACTTAGCGGTGGATATTGGACTTAGAGACTTGAAATTTGGTACACAGATGCCTGGTTGAGTCTAAACCACTTTAAAAACTATTTTGTTTGAAAAATGTCATAAGCTGCACTAATAATATTAGAATTCCAACATACATTTTAATCAAATAATAATGCCGCGCCGCCCGAGGCTAGTGAAGAAATGAACCGCGTAAGGCGTCACAATGTGACTCAGCCGGGTTTTAAAGCCGGCCGATAGAGGGTGCTCATCGATTTTATTAATAAAATTAATATTCAGATGATGTAAGTCCTTGGATACTTGCCAGGAAAATATTGGGGGTGGCAACCGTTTTTTTTAAATGCTGCTTAACGTAGCTATCTCCTAAGTCATTAGAGAAGAAATATTATAAACCATGGTTAAATTTAGGTCATTACGAAATATGGGTTTATAGATGAAGGCACCGTTGGTTATTGGTTATTATTAAAATATTTTAGAATCATGTCAGTCTACAACCTATATCGATTCTTTAGGAAACTGTATCTGAGTGACGTGAATTCGTTTATGTAATTCAGTGATTTGTTATTTTACAATTCTTTTGAAAATAGCAAATGCAGACTGGAACTAAATTGCAAATGCAGAGTGGTGCTATATATGTAGGTCTCACTGAAAGTTCCCGGAACTGGCCGCTTACATAAACATTTTTTTAAATATTTACAATATTTAAAAAAAGAACTATTTCACTGTATAGTAAATTTGTTTCACCTAGGTATCATAATTTTTTTTATGCCGCGTAATTAAAAAAAAAATGCGTGTGTGCATTACGATGGATTTAAGTCGTGAATGTTTTCGCTATATGATTTTCTTCAATAGAATTTCTTCAATAGAGTTCAGCAAAGCTTAACTCGGTTTCAAACTGCTTTTGGCAATGAACCATCAAGCAGCGATTTAGAATAAAGCAACATGTCAATCTCAGAGACATTCCAAAAATTCTTGAATTCAAAAATTAAAAACCAATTAAGCGATCAACGATTTTCATCGCCAGGTGTGAAAAGTATGAAAAAGATTGTTTCGAAGTCACTACGGAGGAGTGGAATAAATATTACGAAAATTAGTTTATACGTATAAAAAAGGTAATTAACTCTCACGGAGAATATTTTGAGAAGCAATAAGTACATTGATTTTTTGCAATTCATTTTAAAATGTTTTTATTCATTCCGGAAAATTTCACTGCGACCATCGTATAGCATAGTGCTATTTTGTTCAGTAGTCCAGCTATATCAGCTTTATTTTATGACCTTAATTTTACTGTATGGGTCGCGGCGACGGAGGATTATTTCCTCCTAAGTCTTGAAGATATTTTTCAGTACTTTTTAAACAAATAAATTAGGTCAAACAATAAGAAAAATAATATTGATCTTGTGGTTTGTGTCTTTGCTGAAACCGATGGCGCCCGCATTGTGCCGCCATCTATCGTCGGAGTGCTGGAGCTCTAGCAAAACGTTACATGCAATTATGTAACTCAGACACCGCCTCATTATACGGCCTTGATAGCGTGCCAGCACGTACTTCTGAAGTTGCTTTTTCTTCGCTCACTTAAGCAGCCCAAATTGTAGCGGAGCTTTAAAATACTCTTATTATTGGCAGTTTGCGGAGTTTTTTTAACTGGTAGTTATTTACGAAGATTTGCCCTAAAAGTTTTATCACTAATAACAATTTTGAAATATACCTATATGTAAAAACATTGAAACATGTATGTATGTACATATAATAACTGAAACATATATGCATATATATGAAACATATATGCATATATATATGAAACATATATGTAGAAATCGGTGTGTTAAAAAGCAGACTAAGGTAAGGCTGGTTCGAGCTATGGTTTTCTCGATATGTCTCTATGCATAGGAGACATTAATCCTGAAGGCTCGGATACGCACCAAAATCGATGCACTGGAGATGTGGTGTTGGCGTAAAATGCTAGGAATTCCATGGACAGCACGCCGAAACAACAAATCCATCCTAGAAAAACTCGGCAATTAAGTGAGGCTCTCCACCGTGTGTATGGGGGAGGGTCCTGCAGTACTTTGTTCGTGTTGTCTGGAGAAACCCGGAGAATCTGGATAAAATGCTTTCCGGGGGTCAAGTGTGGGAAAAAGAAGCAGAGGCAGATCACCGGCCAGATAGAACGACCTCATAAAAGAAGTTACAAAAGGGTCAATACAATCTGCGCCCGCCACGCGGTCGAAGTGGGGGAGCCTCTTAGGCAAACTGTTGTCTAGTGGCCACGATCCTCAACTTGGGTTGTCGACTACAGCGGGCGAGCCCGTCACCTCAGGAAGTTTTAACGATTAGTCGTTCTATCTTCCTGGAGTGAGCGTAGAAGACTTGAGGACAAAACAGTCCACCATCTAGCTACGTCACAAGCCCGTAAGAGGCCAACGCCTTAACCGCGAGATAGCCAGGAGTGTTACCCGGCGGGCCTACACTCACGCCTTTACTTCCAATTGTGACCAGATTACTCCAGTATCTCGATTGGTGACGAGTTCGAGGTCGCTTGCGCGGTCCTCTTACTAAGCGGTGAAACGGGGTTTACCGAATATATCGCGGACCACAGCATCCTTTGCCCGGCTGTTCACCCAGGATCGGGTAGCCGATGGTCGTTTCAAGAGCAGTCGCCGTAAGGTCCGCAACCAACCCCGCTCTATAGGAAACAGTACTGCTTCCAGACTCCCCCAACGTCCAGGAGCGCCAGAAGGTTGATTCCCAAGGGAAACTAACCATAAGGCCAGAGTTCTAACCAGGCTCGCACTTTATGCGTGGCGGCCGTCGGATAGGTGTCGACCCGTGAGTGTGACCAACCTTGAATAGAATGGGTCTTCGTGGCCAACTCAGCAAGGGCCCATTAACTCCCTAAATTACGATCTCCCTCATTACGATCCTCAGTAATGAGGGAGCGACGGAGAACAAGAATATGTTGAATGATTGATGGCCTGAATATGTTGAATGATTAAAATCGCCTACGACATGGCCATTATACGTATATAAAATCGAAGACTATCGCGGTTGTTTGACATTATAAATAGGATAGAAAACGAATTCGTTTTCTATCCTATTTATAATTATACGTATAGTTCCTATAAATGTAATTTGGAAAGTCAACTTGGAGATAAAACATCTACAAGACGAAAATCATGACTTAATAACCTCTAAATATTAAAACATACATACAAATTCACAGTATAAGTGAAGTAACCTAAAAAGTAAGTATTCATAAACTTGTTGACTCTTATTGAGAGTTTGAAAGGGCAAAATTTACGATGCAACGAAACTAGGTGGGTATAAACCTATAGCATCTTGAGGTGTCGACTACAACGGGCGAGCCCGTCACCACAGGACGTTTTAACGATTAGTCGTTCTATCGACCTGCAGTGAGCGTAGAAGACTTTGGACAACAACAATCCAACGTCTAGCTACGCCACAACCCGTGAGAGTCCAACGCCTTACCGCGAGTTAGCCAGGAAAACCCGGCGGGCTCGAGATACTCGCACCCTCACTTCCAATTGTGACCAGATTTCTCCGGTCTCTCGATTGGTTCCGAGTTCGAGGTCGCTTGCGCGGTCCTCTCCCTTACGAAGCGGTGAAACGGAGTACACCGAATCTAGGCGTCCTTTGCCCGGCTCTGAACCGGGATCGGATGGCCAATGGTCAATTCAAGAGCAGTCGCCGTAAGGTACGCAACCACCCCCGCTCTATAGGAAACAATACAGTTCCCAGACTCCACCGACTGTTAGTCGGAGAGCACAGTCGATTGGCTTGCGCCGCACGGTGCGCAGACCGTCCAGGAGCGCCAGAGGTTTGATTCCCAGGGGAGACTGGTTGACCCAGTGTCCTACCCAGGTTCGCACCCCGTGCGTGGAGGCCGTCGGATGGGTGTTGACCCGTGAGTGTGACCGACCCTGAACACGTGGGTCATCGTGGCCAACTCATCATGGGCCCGTTAGCTCCCATAACCTCCTGCCATAAACCTATAGCAACTAACTGACTAAATACACATAACTTACATGTGTAATATTCCAGCTAATGAAATATTGC
The DNA here is from genome assembly GCA_944548615.1 of Micropterix aruncella. NCBI lineage: Eukaryota > Metazoa > Arthropoda > Insecta > Lepidoptera > Micropterigidae > Micropterix > Micropterix aruncella. The sequence continues at coordinate 40,196,834 of OX155952.1, forward strand.
GGTAGAATACGCAATCTCTGAGCATGGCGGGCGAAAAAGAGCGACAGAAATATAAGTGTACGCATACATTACAAGCAGTCTATCGTGTAAAGCTAGGAGGACAATCGAATTGTACTTGGCATTGTGGCATCTAACAGTTCTGTACAGCTCCGTGGACAGGTGATGAGTTCTAAGAAAACCCTTCGGGCGATACTGGGTGGTTTGCGCATCGTGCGGCGTTTGCCAACCGACTGTGCACTCGATCGAATAACCGGTGGGTTTCGAAACGGTCTAATACGTGTCTTAAGCATCGGGGTTGGTTGTCGACCTGATATCAGCCACCTTTAAAACAATCCGTTTAACAACCGAATCCGCGTGATATTGGCAAAGAGCTCCACGATCCGGGATAAATTCGAACTAAATTACCTTTAACATCAGGTAGAGGCCGCGCAAGCGATTTCGATTCTGTGACCACACTGGAGGACGAAGAAATTTGTCCAAATCCGGTAGTAGGGGCGTGAGGTCGGCCCGATGTATTTACTTCCCAGTGCCTCGTATTAGATGTTTGACTTTTACGGGCTTGTTCTCGTAGTTACTGTGTAGTCCCTAAGTCTGTGCGTTCACTCCATATGAGAAAGAATGATTAAATATCGTTATAACTTCTTGAATTGGAGGTGTCGCCCGTAATAATCGACAACTTTAAAGCGTCCTTGAAAAGTGATTGAAAGGCTTGACCTGAATTTAAAGCAGTATTCAACAACAATAACCAAAATTTTATAAATGTGAAAAAACATTTTTTTTCAGTGATTTTGGCATAAATGAAACTAATATAATAAAGTCAGAATCGTAGGAAAAGGCAATCAGAAATACGGCTACTCGAGAGAAACCCAAAAAGCTCCCAAAGTCCTCACCGAGCGATCTAAAAAGTTACGGGAGCGCCGAAGAGGATTAGCAGCGAAGTCAAATCGACTGGCGGCGTGTATACCGAGCCCGTATCATCTACCAATCTACCAACTACGATTCGTGCGAGTGTATTATAAATAAAATAAATTGTATCGAAACATAAGACTTGTATTTTAAAATGGAATTTGCACTGTGAGAACCTCGAGGACAGATTAAGTCGGGCATGTTATGCATTACGAATCATAAGGAAAACGCTAAATGAAGTCCAGACTAGAAATGTGTATTTTAGCTACTTTGAATGTATTTTAAGTTACGCTATTAGTACTTGGGGTAATTGTTATGCGTGCCACAGAGAACCTCTATTCAAACTACAAAAAAGAGCAATACGCATTATAGCAAATTTGTAATGGGACGAATCCTGCAGAAGTCATTTTAAACGACTGAACATTCTAACGTTCATTTCATTGTACCTTTTAAATGTACTAACGGATTTCCACAAGAAGAGACCTTCAAAAAAAAATTTCCGATATTCATGATATAAACACCAGAAACAAATCAAAATACATGTTACCTAAAGCAAATTTAAAAATAGCGAGACAAGTCAAGGAATACTACGGTCCCTATTTTTTTAATATGTTACCTCCATATATTAAAGATATTAAAAATAACAATATATTTAAAAAGTCCTTAAAAAAGTTTCTTTTAGAAAATATTTTTTACACCTTTGAAGAATACGTACAATTCACCAAGAACGGCTAACGAAAGTATTGTGTAAAATCGAAAATTAAATATGTATAAATAACTATTTATAAGTTTTGAAGACGATAAACTAAACTTGAAACTTGAAACATACAATGTAACGATTTTAAATGATATGATTATAAAATGTAATTCCTTTTCTAAATTTTACATTTTTTAAATTTTATTTGTTTTAAGTGAATGCGACTAAATATTATTATTATTGTGATTTTATATTTTTAAATGATATTTTAATTTAAATTTTAATCGTTTAAATTACACTAATTTTATTTCTTATTCTTTTAATTTAAGTTATTTCTCATGCTTTCAATTATTATTACCTGTTATTTTAGTATGTTTCTACAATCTGTAAAGAGTTTTGAAAATAAACAACTTGAACTATTTCTTAGGCTAAATCCAGCAAAGGAATCGAAGATCGTGACATTTCACTGGAGTAGAATCAACAAAAGAAATGAGAGGTCATGCTTCGCCTTAAATCTCGAATGCAGCTTCAACATCAAGATCAAGAATTATCGGAGTTCTAAAAAAATGCTCCTTCTATGCATTATTTCAATTCATTGAATTCACCCACACCAAGGGAATATACAAATCTCCAGGCGTTTTTGGGATTTGAATTTTTAAAGTTTCTATTTATGTAGACCTTTTCGGCATTAGGACACAAAAGGCTGCAGTGGTTCTTCAGCAGTTTATACTCGTTCCACCTGTTTTCGGATTGCAAAATGTGCTTGTTTTTCCAAATGTACTCGACTGCGTTTTCCCATCAGCTTCCAAATGTCTTCTGAGCCAAGGGGCAGGCGGATGTTCTATCCTGATCGACCGAACCGGGACGTGCCCCACGTCACACAGCCCCACGTTCAGATTGTTAAGTAACACCTCGTCTACTGAGCATTCGCTCAGTATATCAGAGGAGTGTTTATTCCAAGTATCTGCAGTAAAATGGTCGTAAACGGTGGAAACATATGAAATATTGAAATATTTCAATATGCCATCCTACATTTAAGAAACGGCCTTTTGCCGAATTGATCAATGTGTATTTTTAATTGTTTTTCGCCTAAATTCGTCTCTATTGAAGACATTTTGTTTTGTAAAAGGATAAGCTTGGTTTTTGAGATGTACAGGTGAAGATGATCGTTCGTCGGCGATAAAGGGACTCCCATTAAACCTACATGGCACAGTCGAAAGTCATGTACATCCATAAGTACATCTTCTTAAACATAAGCATTTCCTAATCTAACCCGGTAGTTCTTTGCTGCTATGTACGTAGCTTTTATTAATTTTATTTTTACATCAAAGCAACATCCTATGAATTGATTTCTATACAAACCTAATCAAATATTAACAATATTATAATATTTTATACAACTTTATCTTATTTTGTTATTATTATATAGTCTTAAGTATAAACTTCTGTGCCAGAAATAAAGATTTAAATGTGTTCTTTCATTACAATGAGCATATGAAGCAATTTTATTTTTTATTTTGCTTTAATGGCTCGTTGATAACGAACGCAGCTTCCTTGTATCATATTTTAAATGGTGGAAACACACAAACAATTTTTAAAAATATTTTGCTGTCATTCCACATTTCAGAAACGGCCGTTGCCGAATTGATCAAAGTGATTTTTCGCTTTAATTCGTCTCTATTGAAAATATTTTGTTATAAGATACGCTTGGATTCTGAGATGTACGGGTAAAGGTGATTGTTAGCCGTTGATAAGAGGACTCCCATTAAACCTACATGGCACTGTCGAAAGTCGTGCGCATTCATAAGTACATCTCATTTAAACATAATTATAATATAATAATATAATAAAAGCCTTTATTCGCTGACCGTATTGTACAGTTTTGCCTTATGTGATAAAACAATATATTTTAGTAATTTTTAATCTAATTTTTAAATAAGGTATAATTCTTCGGCAGCCAGTTTTTTGATCAGGTTTTCCTTCGACATAGGCCTTCCCCATTTTCTTCTATTCATCTCTGTCCCAAGCCAACCTTCTCCATCCTTTCGGTAAGTCAACTTCCCATCTTTTAATTTGACGTCCTCTTTGTCTTTTTCCATTTCTAGGATACCATTACATTACGTCCTTCGTCCATTTTTCTTTGTTGGTTCTCATGGTGTGACCAGTCCAGTTCCATTTTAGTTTTCTAATTTTGTTCAAAACATCGCTCACCTTTGATATTTTCCTTATTTTTGAGGTCATCTCATTTAAACATAAAGCATTTCCCAATACATCCCGAAAGTCATTGACTGCTATGTAAGTAGCTTTATGTCGAACAGTCTAAAATCCAGCATAGGGCACGTGGTGTCCGTGCGTCGACGGCTGGCCGGCGAGCGTCCGTCTCGTCACGCATGCACCCACGGACCCCTTTCCTCGCCCGATAAGTGTCCTCTAATAAAAAGCCAATATTTATTGAATAACCCCCTTTCACCGATGGACGATGGTGGTGCAAAAAATCCCCATCGGTGTGTCATTAGGCTGGTCGAAGGCGGATCCACCATCAAGAGCCATCTGTTCTGGAGGCGGTTTTTGCTCTCGACCATTACGTGTTTGTATTGTGTCGCCTGACGACAGATGTAATTGCTGCTAATGATTTTAATGAGATGTTTCATAAACGTTTAATATTAGGCATTACAATGTTATATCTCCCTTTGTTGAGAAAATAGGCATCTCTTATATTTAATGTTTAGAAAGCAAAATTGAAATTTTGGAATGAGTTAGGTGTATAGCTATTTGTATGAATTGATATATGTATTCGCATGAATACATATAGGTATACAACATCTCCCTTTCACACGTCAATGGGCATAACTGGAGTTACCCCGCAATTAAAATGGGCGAGCCACAACCAGAAAATAAATTGACATGATTTGAGGTATGTATTACCTTGGGGTTTTTGTTTGAATAAATATTTAAATTCTCTTCGTAAGTATTACAAGCAATACAAATACTATTTCAGACAAATTACATAATAGCATTTAAAAACTGTTGTAAACGCCTGTTATTGGTCAGAATAAAATGCAAATATTTTTACCTAAACAACAAAAAAATATTTAAAAAATCCAAAAAAAAATAATACAGAGATATTGGTCATAACGTGGGATACACCAAATATCAACGGATGTTTTATCTGTCTTCGTATCTACTATAGCGTATCAAAAACAAAAACGTATTTGTTATACTAAAGTATATGCAGCCTTTGCGCAAATTCAAAGTTTAGGGTATAGTATATCCATTTTCAATGACGCCGTGTTAATTTAGTAAGTTAAAAGCGGGTATTACCCTGTAATATAATGATAGATAGTGTAGAACTATAAATAAAATCATCTACGTCCTACGATATTACTATATATGTATAATGATAAATTTTGTTCCATGTAGCCATACTTCCCTTTAATATCTAAAGGAAAAAAAATATTTCTTTGGTAGCCATGGTCGAACCTTCTTTCAGCCTAGGGTAATATACATTTAATGGCTTATCGATAATTTTATGCCTACTTTTTTCTACTTAAGAGCCGTATTACAAAATAGCGTAGGTATTCTTTTAAAATGAGTTGAAAAAATGAACGCATTTTTTTTTGGATGTAACTATAAAAGATAGGATAAATAAATAAATAAATAAATAAATAACTATTCAACCCTGGGAGAAAACCGCGGCACTGAGCGCTCTTCTCTTGCGCAAGCAAATATATACACAATTTCTAATTGTTTTTTGCAGTGTTTTCTCCTTTCTAATGACAATAATTTATATTATGTCGTATTGCTAAAAGAGTGAACTTTAATATAGTATAAGTATTACATATATAAGAATCTTATTTTATTTCTGAGAAAATTAGAATGATACAGGAAGATTTTTTTTTAATTTTGTGTAATTGTAAGTAATGTATACCTTGGATATGTGGTCAAAAAACGAAAAAATAAAGCCGTAGTGTACATCAAGAATACATGACGGACATAAAAAAAAATAGTATACGGTTTTCGTTGTAGTGATATTACTGTATTAAGGAGCTCAAAGTTTGCCTTCCGAGAGTTTTACGAATAACGACTTTCGGAAAATGGGCTGAATAAGTAAATAATATTCGTTACATCTAAAATTAAAGGCCGCTATGGTCAACATCAAGAAATGGTCCAGGTAATTCAGTAATTAAAGTTTGTAGAAATCTCTTTATTTCTTGGAATTAGAACGCCAAAAATCCACTTTTCTTGCCTTTCTGGAAAAAATATGTGATACGGCTCTTAACGAAGCCAGGCTGTGAAACCAGCTTCCATCTTTTATATATTTATTCAAAGCTAATGATTTACAAGAAATGCTTTTTTAAAAACACTTTAAAGTAACATTTTTATTCTTCCAAAACTTTATCACCTCCTTCCCTTTCACCTTCAAAATAACTCACCTCTTTTCCAATAGTTCAAACTCCCTCTTATCCTTCGACCTTCATAAGATAATTGTCGAAGTTTCCGTATTAGTAAATGGTTTACTAGTTCGCTCTATAAAGCCTGCTATTCGATATGCCTTTTCAGCTATTTTATCTAGATGTTTACCACCTATATGTTACACTATTAAGTTCCCACAGTCTTGTACTTCGATCAGCCTCTGACAATTTACTCAAAACTCCTTTTCATAATACTGATTTCTACTCCTACTCTTGATGTGTCCATGGTACTAGACTCGGGATCTCCCAGCAAGCGAAATTCTTCTTCGTTAGAATCAATAAAGACTCACCTCAAAAAGAACTACTTTTCTAAGAAGTAACCAGTTCTTCCCTTTCTCTCATCTTCCTCACGTTAGGTTCTCTCACCTTACTCTGTAGTTAAGTTAGTTGCAAGATATTGCCATGGGGCAATAAGCTCGCCTTTATTTTGTTTTTAATTATTGAGCAAATAGTATAATTGCATATACAGCGTTTCTTATAATTGAGTCCTTACCTATGTTTGTAATTCCTGTTTTTTCACACTGACCAATTAGAACTTGGATAGCTTGGGTTTGAGTTGGAATTTCAAATTCAAATAAATTTTAGTTCAAGGACATTTGTTTATTTGTCTTCCAATCGTTTGTTTTTGCTCAAAAAATTTCGTTTGTGCAACGATAGTAAAGTTGAAAATTTGCATTATTTTCAAATATGAGATCCTGTGCCGGTATTTTCTATTACAGCTTTTTGCAGTCTGACTATACATTTACAGTAAATGTGTTATGTGTTATGCAGACAATGATGAAGAAGCTCGTAATTAAATAACCGAGCCTGGTCAATCGCTCCTCGCCACTGCTTCTGCATGACAACGTATAGCCACAGATTTCACTGCAAACAGTCACAAAGTTGCAGGAGTTGCAGTTGGACACTCTTCGTCACCCACCGTACTTAACAGACCTTGATCCAGTAGAGTCTATTTTTTTTAAGGAAAATAACTTTTTACGAGGCAAAACAACAACTTGGAAGAGTCGGTGAAAAACGCCTTCAAAGCATTCATTGGTTTCTGTCCACGAGAGTTTTACGGCAGAGGAATTAAGCAACTCCCATTAAAATAACAAATCTGCATGATAATATTTATTTTTTTTATTTATTTATTTATAGTATTACACAAGTTCGTTTGTACAGTTTACCATATCATGTTGTATATATATATATATATATATATATATATATATATATATATATATATATATATATATATATATATATATATATATATATATATATATATATATATATATATATATATATATATATATATAGTTATATTTGATAACGTTTGTAAAGAAATCCGTTTATAGGATGATGTTTTTATAACATGTTTTAAAACATCATCCTATAAACGGATTTCTTTTCAAACCATATCAAATATAACAATATTATACTGTTTTCTACAATGTTTCTTTACAATTTTTTAATATTATACAATTTTATATAGGTTTACCCTATTTTGATAACATTATACAATCTTTATTATAAACTCCTCTGCCAGAAATTAAGATTGAAGTTTCTTCTTTCATTTCATTGAGCATATGGAGGTTTTTTTATTTTTAATTCGATTTAATGGCTCGTTGATAACAAACTCAGCCAATTGTATCATATTTTAAATGTTGGTAGCATTCGAAATTTTAATTATTTCGTAATGTCACTTTCATTTATAAAACGGCTTTGCCGAAGTGATCAATAGTTTAATTTTTTATTTTTTCGCTTAATTCGTCTCAATTGAAGGCATTTTGTGTTGCATAAGGATAAGCCCTATTTATGAGATATATGGATGAATAGTGATCGTTAGTCGACTGCAAAAGGACCTTTAAACTTACATTGCACCGTCGAAAGTCGTGCACATCCGTAAGTATATCTCATTCAAACATAAGCATTTCCCAATACAAGCTGGGATTTCCTTCGCTACTTATTAAGTAGCTTTTACTAAAACATTATATATATATATATATATATATATATATATATATATATATATATATATATATATATATATATATATATATATATATATATATATATATATATATATATATATATATATATATATATATATATATATATATATATATATATATATATATATATATATATATATATATATATATATATATATATATATATATATATATATATATAGCATATATATAGTTAGCAAAAAACTGATTCTTGAGGAGATAGAGTAATGAATAAAAGTCGCGTGTTCTAAGGCAGACTTTATAAAATATTGTTTAGATGTATCTAATCAAATTACTAAATAATTATTATTTAAAAAAAATAAAAATAAAAATTAAAACAATTAAAATTTGTAGAAATTTTATTACTTTGATAATATTTATTAACGTGTAGAGTAAAAGTAAAAATATATGATTGAAAGTAAAAATATATGTCTAAAATTGAAGAATAATGCGAAAAATTAATATAAAAAAAATTAATATACAAAATATTAATATACAATATTCAACATTCCATTGATGTTTTCCCTGCCTTCTGTAATAAGCCACCTAGAAAACGATTTTTTAAATTTGTTTTTGGTTTCAATGCGTTAACGACATCAGGCAGGTAGTTGTACATTCTCTGTGCTATGAGGTTGAAATGTCTCTGTCCGAAAGTCGTACGAGTTCTTGGCACTATCATATCGTCATTCTTTGCAGCTCTGGTGAGTCTCACTCGTGCGTTAATAAGTGGCATTTTGAATTTTGCGTGTATCAAGGCTATCTTAATGTAAAACAGTCTTGGGTCCAAAATATTACTTTCTTTATATAACTGGTTTGTAGGATATCGATACGGTTTACGCTCGATAATTTTTAGTATACCTACACTTTTGCGCTACTTCAAGAGGCTGGAGGAAAGTTGATGCACAACCACCCTACCCGATTATGCCATAACAAAGAATGCTTTGGCATAATGCATAATACGTATTTTTTTAGTATTCCCGGGTCTAAATATGGGTCAATGTTTCTATTATTTAAATATATATTTTTCGTATAAAGTTTTTGGCCTTAAATTTCCTTTATAGAACAGGAACTTCTCAGGTAAGGACCAAATATTATTATTATACGTAGATGGAAACGAAGTTTACTGTCGAAAGTCACTTCAAGATCTTTAATAGGCTGTATTTTTTGAAGAATATTATCGTGCAGTTTATACGGTAAACTACGAAATTTGTATTTTCGGTAAATGACATGGCATGATACGAGTGGAAAACACGGAATGACTAGATTGGAAAAAAACTGTATCCGATCTCAATTAGCATGACCCTGCTAAATGAATAAAATCCCTAAGACAACATTCCGATAGTGTGTGTATCGAAAGAGCCGATATTTAAATATTTAACTTTCAACTCCGTTTGATATGCATTTACGCACGCGGACATTCCTAAAAAAGATATTCAATTTCTGATCAACTCGACTCATAAAGAAATCGAAAGTGTCAGGACATGTGGCAGGCAGCGTTTTGGAAATGCGTTAAAACCCCAATGCTTTTGAAATTTATTTTTTCCTATTTCCGGTTTCGCTTTCGTTCTGATCGTAAATCGAACGAACCAGTTTTTCCACGGTTCACGCTTCGTTATCGCTTCCCTGCGGAAAAAACGCAAACAGATGGGTGAATCTTCATAGGCTACATTGTCATGGGACGTACATTGCCATGGGACGGCTTGTCTTGCCAGCACAATATTACAATTACATACACATGTATATTACCCCACGATAACACTCCAGCACACCCAGCTCAAGTAATTCGTCAGTTTTTGGTCAAGAACAACATGAATTTGTTGCCACAATCTCCCTATTGTAGAGATATGGCCCATTGTGATTATTTTTTGTTACCCAAATTGAAAATTACACTGAAAGGTCAACGTTTTGAGTCCATAGAGGAAATAAAAACAAAATCGGCAAGGCAGCTGGAGGCTATACCAAACAGTGCCTTCCAGAAATGTTTTGAAAACGCTCTCAGAATTGTATCGTAGTGGGAGAATACTTCGAATAGGATTATATTAATATGGACGAATAAACCACCACTTCACGAGAAAATAGTAGATTGTATCACAAGGGAGCAAAATAATATTTTTACCGCGAGGGCGCTTTTTTGAATCCAGAGCGAAGTGAGGGATTCTAGAGTAGAATCCCGAGCGTAGCGAGGGATTCTTTAGTAGAATCCTGAACGTAGCGAGGAATTAAAAAAAGCGCCCGAGCCAAAAATATTTTGCGCCCGAGTGATACACTCTACTTTTCATCAACCCTCTATGAGAAAATAAAAGGCGCCTCATATTTTATTGTAATATTATTATTTAATAAAATATAGAGTATCAACTAAATTGAAATTAAATACTATCTAATAATAAAACAACTAAACACTTATATTTACATTTGAGACATTTTCAAAAATATTTCAATTTTTAAAAATATTGACAAAATCAATTGACGTTCGCGCGTTTTTAATTTCATTTGTTTTTTTTATTCAGCCGGCGGCGCGACTAGGGGCCGTCGTACCAGCCAGTCTTTATTCAAACTATATTTGCGTTCGATTTCTTCGGCGCTAAAGACTAAGATGTTCCAAATTCAAAAAGTGAGCCGCAAAGATAATTGCGGCGCTCTTATAAACTTTCTTATAAAAAACACCACTTTTGGGCGCACTTAAAGGCGAACCAAGTCGTCCTTTACGAATAGATGGGAAGAAAATAAAATCGTCTAATTCCTTCTTCCTAATCACTTCCAATTCCCTACCTCTCCCATCGGTTTTCTATATTAATTTTATATTGAATATGAATTTAGTTTATTTTATAATTAAGTTTTAAGTAAATATGTTGAAATCTGTTTAATATGTTACTTTCGTAGGAAACGATTATCGGCGTAATGTTTTTCTTTTTTATCTACAATATGTTTATGCACACGTATGTATATTGTATGAGCTGTATGTTACCAGAAAAAAAAAATCGGTTGTGTCACCCCAAGACTTTCCTGACTAGTAGTATCCGGGGAGGTGCGAAAAAACAGCGACATTTTTTACTCTAGTACCCCAAATTTGTATGGCAGGTACCCCAAACGTTGGTCGTAAGTACCCCAAAAACTAATAGGTTCTTCCGATGGTTAACAGAAGCTTCTATGCCAAATTTTAACTTAGACAGATTAAGCGTCTGGGCGCTATCGCGGAAACAATTTTTTCGCCGGGAACCCCAAATTTGTATGGGAGGTACCACAACCGTAGGGCGTAGGGACTCCAAAAACCAATGGGTTCCTCCGACGGTTAACAGAAGCTTATATACCAAATTTCAGCTCAATCCGATTAAGCGTCTGGGCGCTATCGTGGAAGAATACATACATACAGACATACAGACATACAGACATACAGACAGACAGAGATCGGTCTGGAAATAGTCTCAATCGTCTCAGGGAGTCTCAAAATATATATTCCCATCTTCATCTCAACATTTTTTTTTAGCGCGATCACAATACTTTCCTTTCCGATAAGTCGTCAGGAAAGTAAAATAAAAAAATAATTATCGATGAAATCTTGAATTTAATCGAATTTTTATTGTGATAGTTTTACAGATATTCGTTCGGATTGGGTCAGGTAAGTTACTCCACCGTCTTATTATATTAAAATATTCAAAGATTTTTTCATTTATGTAAAAAAAATCAGTGTCGAAAAATTACCATCCGTTTGGTGAATTTTAGATATCTAGATGTTAAAGAAATATTTCCAAAATTATTTCCAATTAGGCCGACTATCACTGTCAGCCACGGTATTCGCAGTTTTTAGAGTTAATACCATTCCGCGGCGGCTTGATATTGCGGTAATTTAGAATCTTTAATCCTCAAATCCTTTCTGAGTTACGTGCCTTGTTAGATTTTTGGTATTTTCGTTAATTTATTACAAACTAATAATGGCTGTATTATTTTTTTGGGTCGATGTTACTCCAAATTGACTTTCCTTAATTAGGCAAAATTTATGAAAATATAGGCTATATTTTATACAAAGTTTTGTTGGGAATTAGATTTTAAATATTACTCTTTATTCCACCTGCAATCTTTATTTCTACCTGTGCGGTCTGCCCATTACATATTTAATTACGTAGGTAAGTACATTTCATGGCACCCTACAAATCGCAACTTCTCCCTTTCACAGACAAGGGCAAACACTTGTTTCAATTTGCCGATCACGTGTGAAATAATGACAGCCAACGGAGATGTAAAGTTAAAATTACCTACCGCAGTATTTGTCCGACATGTATTGTAGCGACTTGCTTGTTTGGTTTTAGCCGCGACAAACTAATCATTCCCTTTCATGCCAAATGAACCACCCGTTATTAAAAAAAACGTCATATCGCAAATAAAACTCAAGAGCACATAACATGTAGGAGGTGCTTTAGCAACATAAAGAGAAGAAAGTGCAAATATAAATATATATAATATATATATATAAATACATTTCTTGACCTGATCAAGTTATTGAAAACCTTTCCTAAGTAGGCAAGATTTATCTTTGGCCATTAAGATACGAAAATGAAATCGGTTTGATTTTAATTTTTTGTTACTCAAACCGTTGCTAAAATGTCTTTTAAAAAAAAGTTTTCAATAGATGTTGGTAAAACATAACAAAATAAAACCAAAAATTTGAAAAAAAAAATATTATTATTTTCCCATGACCCGTTAAATGCAAAGAGTGTTGCGAAATCTACATTCTAGATGACCTAGATGACCCGGTGAACTTCGTACCACCTAAAATTTATTTGATTATAACTCTTCATAAGCGTTTATTAATCCTAATGAACCTTCCAAATCTAATTCAATGAAATCTATAATATGGCCGAATCATGTACGGTTTGAGTTTCGTTTGTTGATTAAATGAAAGTCGTTTGTGATTGAAATAAATTCAATGTATTTAATTTACATGATAATATATAAATGCAGTTCACATTCAACATAAAACATTTTGGTAAAATATGTTTTTCGTTTTGTTTTCCGGAGCGTAAATAAACAAAAATGATGGCTTTCCGACCGATGGCTTAGCGAACACGGGACATACAGTTGGCCATGCGCGAAATACGGAAATTCCAAGTTAATTCCGCAAACTTCCAACACGCGTGATTTGTCATCGTGAAGGCCAGATGCACGGGGAATCTAAATTCCGCTTTCCAGAATTACCAAGTGTACAACTGTAGATTGTCTTTCGTAAGTCGCAAAGGAAAAGATGCGCCAAATCGCCTCGTTGCTGCTGGCATAGCGACACGTCTGATACTGAGATACACCTCGTTTGAATTCCTCACAGCGAAAACAGCCATATCCCTTTATTTTACGTAGGTATTTGCAGCATATGTAATTTATCGAGTTGATGAAGTTGCAGTATTCCACATTGATTTGCGCTTTAAAAGCCTTGGACAATAAGGCACAATCTAACGATTGACCACATTTACATCTTGCCCTTTGACCTTCACAACTGCAGATCGCCCATTGTCCGCAACTGATCGGCGACGATACAATGGGTATCCGTCATTGCTAGTGATGGTGTTAGCAATCAGGTCTCTCGGGTAACGCTTGGAACAGTTACTATCGAGCATGCAGGGCGAGATGTTGTTATAAACTTCGCGAAGTCCATAGATCATATTCTTAGGCACCACTGCAAGCAATTTCGGATTAACAGCTTCATCTTGTATTTCGGCCGAGATGATGGAATTATCTCACATCAGTGCGGTTTGCACTTGAAGTAGCTTGCCGCACATTTGACTCACTTCGTCGACCTATGTTATCTCTTCTTCTCGACATTGTAATGGACACTGTAAAACGACACGGAATTGTTTTCACGCTCACTCAAATCAATCTAAATTTCCATGAGGTCTTTACAGTATTGAAATCCCCAAACTAAATCAAAATTCCTGGTTATGCCTTTAAAAAAACGGTTGTCTCACCCCAAGACTTTCCTGTCAAGTAGCCAGGAACGTAATTCATCTGAATATTAATATTATTAATCCTACAACAACCCCCCCTCCCCCACCCCCAACCTAGCGACACCCTATAAAACTCGAAAATCGAAATCGACTTTGACTTCGACTTCGACTTTTCGACTTTTTCTACTTTTTCGAGTTTTTTACTTTTTCGACTTTTTTGATTTTTTCAGCTTTTTTGGCTTTTTTGACTTTTTCTACTTTTCCGACATTTTAGACCTTTTTGACTTCTTCGACTTTTCCGACTTTTTCGACTTTTTAACTTTTGCGACTTTTCCGGCATTTTTGTCATTTTTGACTTTTTCGAATTTTTCCACTTTTTGACTTTTTTGGGTTTTCCGACTTTTTCGACTTTTTTGACTTTTTAGACTTTTTTGACTTTTGCGACTTTTTCGACTTTTTCGCCCTATTTTGATTTTTCGACCTTTTTACTTTTTCGACTTTTTTTGATTTATTTTACTTTTATGACTTATGACTTCTTCGACTTTTACGCCTTGCTCGACTTTTTTGACTTTTCCGGCTTTTTCGACTTTTCCGACTTCTTCGACCTTTTCGACTTTTTCGACTTTATCGACTTTTTCGACTTTTTTTACTTTTTCCATCTAGAAAGTGGCCAATGTTCCCAAAATGACCAATTTCGATTTTTTCGATTTTCAGTTGTTTCTTTGAGTTTTTCCTAAATATTTTTTTTTGTAAACCACCCCTGAATCAAGCCAAACAAAATAAAAGAAAAATAATTCAAATCTGTCGAGTCATTTCCGAGATCCTGCGAGACTAACGCACGGCGATTCATTTTTATATATAAGAAGATATATATAAATACATTTCTTGACCTGATCAAGTTGTTGAAAACCTTAAATTTTTTGTTACTCAAACCGTTGCTAAAACGTCTTTTAAAAAAAAGTTATCAATAGATATTGGTAAAACATAACAAAATAAAACCAAAAATTTGAAAAAAAATATATTTAATATTATTTTCCCATGACCCTTTAAATGCAAAGAGTATTGCGAAATCTACATTTTAGTTTTTCACACCCGACGTGCGGTTACATTTTTCATCCCTATAATAATCGATCATGTAGGCACAACATATCGAAATCTTCACTTTCTCAGCAATAAAACGAACCCTGACACGGCGATCCGCCTAAACATTTTTTTCCACTTTTCAATGACTGCCGTCGTAGGGCGACCGAGCGAGGGTCTTTCGTTAGTTGAAGTTCTTCCACGCCAATATTCCAGTTCTTTAAATATATATTTTTTTAACTCAGCACACCAACTTACAATTTTAGATTATGGGGAACATCAACCCATAACGTAACCTGAAATAATCGCTCCGTACAAAAAAAAACAATCGAACATATTTAATTACCGCGAGAAGTTCCGTTTTTCCCATTTTCGCCCACACGTTTCGATACGATGCAAACAAATTCAACAAAGTTAGTGAGTATATTTGAGTGTATACTGCTTCGAGATTTTCGCACAATGACCTCCTACACCTTTGTTATAAAATCCGAAGCCCGAAACTCTCGTCGTCAATTCTACGTGTTAAAAAGACCTGAATCGTATCAAATATGATGTACTTTTGCAAGACGAGTGTGAGCGCCAATGGCACACCATATTTACAGAGCCTTTTATGAATGATAACTACAGCGGGCGAACCCGTCACCTCAGGAAGTTTTAACGATTGGTCGCTCCCGTGAAGTGAACGCAGAAGACTTTGACAAAACAGTCCACCGTCAAGCTCCGCCACACGCCCGTAAGAGGCCAACGCCTCATCCGCGAGATAACCAGGTATGTTACCCAGCGGGCTTACAGTCACGCTCTTACTTCCAATTGCGACCAAGTTACTACGGTCTCACGACTGGTTACGAGTTCGAGGTCGCTTGCGCGGTCCTCCCCCTTACGAAGCGGTAAAACGGTGTAAACCGAATCTAGCGCGGACCACGGCGTCCTTTGCCCGGCTGTTCGGGTAGCCGATGGTCGCTTCAAGAGGATCGGGTCGCACCTGGAGGATCGGGTATAACAAATAAAAAAAAATATTTTTATATTTGTTAATATAAAACGGTGGAGGGTTAACTTTCATTTTTTCTATCTTTTCTATTTTTTTTCTTTCTTTTCGGATTATATTATTTAATGTTTTTATACCATCTGCATCATTTATATCTAGATACAGGCCTGAGATGCCTTGCTATATATGCATAGCGCAATTTGTTACTTAAGCTGTGTCAATCTTAAGCTGTTCTTTGCAATGTATAAGTTCTTTACTTCGGTAACAATATAACTACTATTCTTTGTACATTATTTAAAATAAAAATATGCCTTTATATTCAAGGTGCTGGAATGTGTTGTATATATGTAGTTGGATGGGTTTCTTACTATAGCAGCTTTGAATCACTCTGATTAGGATTTAGTCCAGGTCACAACACCACAACCGCACTCGTCAAAGTCACTGGTGATATTAGATGCGCTGTGAATGATCGCAAAGTTACTAGCGCATTTAACTCAGTAGATTTAGACATACTTCTTAAACTACTCCGTTGTCTCAATCGGTCAGAAAATGCCTGTAGTTCAAATTGTAATCACGTGGACGCAAGCAATGTGTCGAAATATCCGATAACGCTTCGGATAATGTTGATCTCATTACAAATGATCGACGAGGAGAAATATTGTCGCCTATTCGTACTTTTTCTCTATTCATCAACCTAATATCTAAGAGCCTGGCTACCAATTATCATCTCTTTGATAATAACTTGCAGCTGTACACCAATGAAATGCCCCTAAGAGGTAAGTTTGGTTACCTCTATTACAAATTAAAAGTCTAGACGATATTTCACGCTGGGCTGATAGTAATCTCTGGCTGCCAATTACAATCTATTGTAATTTTCATTAATATTGCATCTTTCACACCAATCCGTATCGATAGTAATATTATACTATGTTTAAAGACAGTAAAATATGTGGGTATTATCATAGACTAGTATCTCTTTTTTTGCAGTCGCAGATCAATCAATGTAATGACGTTAGCAACGCATCTTTGCCGGTTTTCATTATTTTCGGAGCTTGCAAAAATTTCGATAATGGAGGTTATGAAACCATGGTTCAAATCGTGTTATTGTCTATTCCACTATGCTGATGTTTGCTGCGTTGAAGTCACCAAAGCCATCCTCGACAAATTAGAGCGGTTGCAAAATTTATGCATTAGGTATATCTATAATGGGAGAAAAATGTATCACGTCTGCGTGCAGTAGCTTACTTCATTTCCTTTGAAGCTTGCTTCTTTATAAAATCCACAACAATCCCACAGCTTCCTCCTACTAACCGCAAAATTCACTCACTTAGGAAATCATGGTCTTCCACTTCGTTAAATTAGGATAATGAAATTGCGATTCCTAATCATATTTCTTTTTTTAAATGTTTCTTCATCGTTTATGCAGCTAGTCTATGGAACCAGCTCGCGCCCAATATCAGAAACGCAATAACGGTTTCTACTTTTCAAGCGTCTCTGAAAAAGCATTTCATGACACTAAATTCCTATTTATCGTTCGTCCTATCCCGTCCTCTGCTATCCTCCGATCCTTACGGATATTTTTATAATTCTATTTTCTTAAAAAATGGCTTTTTCGTTATTTTAATTATTTTTTTTGTTTATTTGTAACATTAGTAATATGTTTTTGTTTGTCTCTATGACCTCTACATTTCTTTAATTTCACGAAGGCTTAATGTAAGAGATTTTAAGCTATTGCATAGCTTTTATCGCGGGCCTAGGCCAGCGCGGCGACCGAATGAAGAAATTTCCTAACGACAGTTAATGATTTTAAACTGATAATTACGTCTTAACGAGTACTGCTTACGATTCCAAAAAAATATATGTTAAACAAGAATACTTTCCTAATATTCTTAGCTTTAAATATTTTAGATTTTGTTTATATTACATAGTGTAATTAATTTGTGAAATTAGGTCTAACCGAACACAAAAACGACTACTACGCAAATACTATCTGGCGTGTTATTATGAAACCTGCACCATTTAAAAGATAATTTAATTATCTATCTTTTTATCTACGATTTTTTTCTAATAATCCGGTTTTTTTGCTTTATCGAATTAAAAATTCGTGGGCGGCGCTCTATCGGAAGACGTTTAAATTATTCCGAATCATTTGCTTCCGCAGCCGCAAATGATTCGGAATAATTTCAACGTTTTCCGATAGAGCGCAGTTATCTGTGATCTATAATAATTGCATAAGTTGTTAAAAATGCTATCCAATAGCTTTACCGCGGCAGTCCCCGAGTGTGGCACGTATTTTTTATTTTTTGATGTGTGCAATAAATATTTCCTATATATCTCTCTACCTAATAGTGGAACTAACATCAACGCGACCGAAGCTGCACGTAAAACTAGATTAGAATATTGGATTTTTATGCTGTTACTTGCTCGCAGTCTATCCGCACTGCACCCGCAAATTAGCATGTCGTCGCACAAAAGCCCGCGCGCGAAACAACTCGGCGCTCCATACGGAACCTGTTATTTTTATCCATTTTCCAATAAAACAATGAGTCCTTATGCGGGTCCGAAATGACAGTTTGACGCACTTAATTATCGGCACAATAAGCCGGCCCTCCTTAATCAGATCATGCACTTACCACCCACAGCGTGGGAACCGCGAAATAAATAGTTGTCACGGGTATTGCTTTAATTATATACATATATACACTATCTGATCGGAAGTTTAAAAAGGCGTTTAATATTGTGTGGGAATATGGTCGCATTTTCACTTTCTGAAAAATATACATCGTGCTACCCGAAGTATGAAAATAAGTACTGATGCCACGAATAGTGGTTTGGCCGAATACCGAATATTCGGCCACGCTATCGGCCGAAGCACCGAATATTCGGCTGCCGAATGTTCGGCGTAAGATCTGTGCGTGGCGTGCATAATTGCGCGTGACTTATGACCTGTCTCATTGGTTGCCACTTTTCTTGACCCGCGGTTGAAAACTAGTTTCCTGTGATTGGTTCAAATGGAAAGAGCAAGACAATAAAATCTTTTAGAAGCTCTGAAAATGAGTTGTGATGAGCTTAGTAATATTAAATCTGATAGTGATTCTGCTCCACTTCGTAAGAAAAGAAAAACCAATGAAAATGATAAAACGATTAAAATACACGACAGTTTCTGGAACTGTTTTGAAGAATTCGCTACAGATAATATGCAAAATGATGAGGGTGTGAAGAAAAGTTCTACTGGAAATGAGATTGATTTTTAACACGCTTTTATTAGGTCGACCTGTATGTAACTAACTATGTAATGGAATCTAAGGTAACTGATTTAACCATCTTCCAAGGATCGTAGCGTCATGAAAATTAGCAGCTGTATGTAGTTCTGATGACAATACAATAATATGGCACTGTCGAACTGATCTGATGATGGAGTCGGAAGATATGAACTGCAACTTCATGATGGAACATCGTATCATAGCTGTGTTTGGACTTATTAGAAAAGTCTTGGAATGAACTTTGACCACGATTAGGTTTCAAGGTCTGATGATGAAACCGGAAGATAGGCACTGGTATTCCATAATGGAATATCGTATCATAGCTGTGTGTATGTGAATATCGTATCATAGCCCAAAAGCGTGTTTTAGTGTTTTTTTTTTAAACTAATAATTTATTATTATTTTAAAACTGTTTGCTTAGATCAGAAGGCAGGCCCTTACAAGTGGTGGTGAGCAATCACAAAGAAATATCCGAGCCTGGCAAAATTTGTGACGATTTACCTATCTATCTCTAGTGAAAGGCTATTTTCATAAGCAGGAATTGTTTACGAGGAAACGCGCAATCGTTTACAACCAACCAATGATGGAAAAAAAAATATTCATCATAACCTACCACTAATACATTTTAAGCATTGATGCAATAATATAATTAGTGATTAAAATAGATACATTTTTGAGTGCGTTGTTTCCATAATATTCGGTATTCGGCCGAATACTGAATATTAAAAATGTGGCCGAATAGGCCGAATAGGCTGAATACCAAAATTACCGAATATTCGTGGTATCACTCTAAATAAGGTACGGTACTATGGCTGTCTTGCTCGAAGAATGGCTAATATTTAAACTAAAATCATAATGGGAATTATCAGAAAACAATTAAAAAATCGCTTGACATTATGGTTGGCTAACCTTGGTGAAAGAAAGACGGAAAACTATTAATGACCATTATATATTTCTTTTTTTCTCTATTATTTATTGACTAGCGATCTGACTATTGAACCTAATTATTTAATACGCTTTTTAACTATTACTTCTAGTCTATTTTTCTCTATTTACTGATTACCATTTTTTTTTTAAATTTATTGTATTTTACTATTAATATTATTATAATTTTCACTGGTTATTTTTTTCCAACGTGATTATGAAGTAGTAGCTATTACTATATATTATTCAGCTACCAAGATTAAAATAACTCTTGAGATACAATTATTTATTAGAGCTATAAGATTTATTGTTTTGTATTTTTTCTTTGAAAAGTGTGCACAATTTACAATTCAAAAATTACAATTGACATAGTCGTGTCTACCTTGGTACGGGCTTCGGCCTAGATAGGCAGACTTCGTAAGTAACCATTTTAAGCTTTTGTTCGGAAATAAATTATTCTTATTTTTATTGTTGTTATTTTAAAATATTTTGTATTTTTTTCTATTGACATATTTTTATATGATATTTATTATATTTGAGTATTTATTATATACGTAACATTATCAGTTATTGTGTATAATAACTTATAAATAATAATTATTTATTATTCTCATTTTATTTTTACTGAAAATTTAGGTTTTAACCTAATTTAATTCAGAAATTTTAGTTCGAAAAACATTTATTTTTATAGTCATAGCTGTTCTCTTTAAAATAGGCTCTGCCTAGTTAGGAGCGACATAAACTATGTGTAATGTACTAGCGACATATTTGTTTGTGATCTAATAAATAAATAAATAAAATGAAAATCTCGTTTACAAGCAAATCTTAGAACTCGAGGTTGCATTGGAGAGATTCTGTGAATCCAGAAAAAGGTTTCTGGAAAATTATGCGTATGTGTTTGCGTGTGCCATCTCCAGCAACAATTAGGACCAATTTACGTATAAAAATAGATCATCTTAATCCGGAGGTTTTAAAAGATGATGAGAGATATCCGCCATTTTGATTTGTATTGTTGGCTCCACGTATCTTAGGTCCTCCTCCGTATGTCAAATTAAGTCTAATAATATGTTCTGTCAGGTGACTTGTGAATTTCAATATCCACGATGTTCTATCAATTAAACATATGAAGCTTAAGATAAAACAGAGGTAGAAAACAACTAGGGTAACAATACATCTTTTTTACACGATTGCTCAACAAAAGGGGAGTGTACTGTGTTCAGGGTCTATCTAGGTATGTTTTCCGTTTCTTTATTCCACCATAAAATCTAAACGCTCGAACTGATTTAGAAGTATGTGGAATGGTTAGAATCATTATGTCCCCCCGAGTGTCACAGAATACTTGACCATCCAAATATCATGTTATTTTAATGTCAGTTATTTAATTTTATAATATTAATTTAGTAATATTTTAACAGTGATTTAAATGTCAAAATCTTCAATGTCAATAAATATATATTGTTTAGTGTCAAATGAACGGTCTAATTGAGTACATTTTGTAAATGTATTCGCATCTATATGGATAAGTACATAAACCACAAATATTTCATTAAAAACAGTAATAAAAATAATAATAAATACAGTACTTCACTTTGTAGTGTCGTGTTTTTTATTCCTTTAATATATTTACTTATTATATTGAAGTAAACATCTCAAAATATACCCTATATTTCAAGTAAGGTTAACCTCCTCATTTCTAAATATAGTTAAATTGAACCGTAATAAATAATAGCATTTTTGATTTATTTATTTGGTAATTTACAATTATCTACAGTAAATGGATATATACAATTACAATGTCATATACGACATCCAGTAATACAAAACTGATAGAATGTTATGCTGGAAACTGTTGCTAGTGATCCTATTTTAATGATGCCTAACTAGGCATTATTAGCCTGTTCTAAGGCTGAATTTAAATAGTTGTAAAGATATGTATAGCTTCTAGCTATGCTTTTGCCGAGCTAGACCTGACTTTTTTCTTATTGGAAACGTTATAGCAGTTTTTATACCAGAATAGTAAGGCGTGTCATTTAATTGTCGTCCAATTATAGTAAAATGATAGTTTCTATTGTAGATAGTCTTTTCTTGTAATTAGGAAGAGAGTGGGCAATAGTTTCAGGTACTGCTGCTAACTATCCTTTTTTTTAACACTGACTCAATTAAAGCTCAAAGGAGTTGGAAATGTCCCTTTCTAATACGACTGGCTCATTCAATTATTATTAACTAGCTGCGCCCAGCGGTTTCACCCGCGTGGTGATGGAAAATTGTGATAATGATGATAGAAAACCATATATCTTTATAAATTATATGATGTGTATATGTTATTCTGATGTGTAAGCTATATTATTGTAAAGTTTCATCAAAATCCATTCAGTAGTTTTTGCGTGAAAGAGTAACAAACATCCATACATACATACATACAAACTTTCGCGTTTATAATATTAGTAGGATATTCAATTATTTCATATTCAACTATATTTTATATTCATATTCAATATTACTATGAATGTCAACAGTTTAACCACAGAGAGCAACATAATATACATTTTATAACATAATAAATTGAATATCTTTCCTTGAAATAATAATAATTATTGAAGAAAACATTTCCATATCGCTATAAACTTGATTGGAATAACAATTAGTATATTCAAATAAATTGCATCGCAATACAAATAACAGACAACATTTTAACAAAAAGAAATACCGACTCCAAAATTTGCAAAGTGCAGCAGCCATGTCATGGTGATACTTAGAACGGGCTATCATAATTGAATGCGTATACAAAATTGTATTTATGTGCTGTTGACCGTTGAGGAGTAACCTCGTTGGAAGCCAACCCTGGGTGACGCAGTCCATGGTAAAACTTGGAACGGGCTGTCGTAATTGAATACGTATACAAAATTTTGTGTCTGTGCTGTTGACGATTGAGGAGTTCCCTCGTCGGGAGCCAACCCTGGGTGCAGCCACCATGCCATGATAAAACTTAAAACGGTCTATCATAACTAAATGAGTATACAAAATTTGGGGTCTGTGCTGTTGACCGTTGAAGAGTTCCCTCGTCGGGAGCCAACCTGGGTGTAGAATCAGGTCATGCTTACCATAAAAAATCAGGAATTGTCATCGGAATTGAACCAAAATGTAAATTTTCAATTTCATATAATAATATTTGAGGAGTTCCCTCAATTCCTCATGGATCCCATCATCATAACAGGGTTTTGATAAAATGGGACTAATGTCCTTACCGAGTTGATAACCTTCTCTTTTTTTGAAGTCGGTTAATTATTACGAAGCAATGAATTCCTCCACAGAGTATGTACGAACTCTTTCTAATAAAAGTGTTCTAACGCCTCCTGAAAACGCTTAAATTAAGTGATTCCCTAATAGCCACATTCAAGTGATTATATGTTTTTGTCCTTTTGATGTCGGCCATATAAGCAGTAGTAATAAAGGTGACGATGAGTCATAATAAAAGTCTTGGCCATGCTTGTGAAGATTTCATTTCGTCATAGCCAAACAATTTTTGTTATTTAGGATCTTCATTATAATAGAAATTTCATTTTCATCCGCGGGATAAATAAAATAAGTCAGGCTACATGAGACAATGAAATTATCAGGAAAATCATTTGATTCAATGTGATTCCTTGAGGCAAACCACAAATGTTTTTAAACTCCCTACCTTTGGGTTGTTATTCAAAAAGTAGGTAAAAAATTAGATTTCACTGTACAATACTTTCTCAATAACAGCACTTAATTGTCATAACAATAGATTTCGCAATAATAAGACCCATTTATGACCCTTCTTTTGTATACTTTGCAAGTTCGGGTGATAATATAGCGGGCGTATCGCGTATGTTTGTATACGTAGGGCGGTATGTAACTATTTTCAAGACAACCCTTGAAATTCTTATTGCCAATCTGGCAGCATCCTGATTAATAAATACCTAGGTTCGCTTTACCTATAAATATCGTGTACGTGTAAAGTACAGCAAGGGATTTATCCTAGTTTAAATGAATCTGCAATGCATATAGTGAGTGTGCCGACACCGCGCCGGTGGCTTGCTGTCCGCGGTACAAATGTCAGGCAGTTTGTTAGTCAGGCAGGCCGCGGGGTTCATTAGGCTATGTGCGAGTTATCTGTGCGATAACTTAGCAGCGGCTATGGCCCGCTTACTTGGATAAGCGCGGGATTTCATTCGCCGCGATCGAAACAGCGGGAGAAGCCGGATTATATGCTTTCTTGTTAGACCGATAGAATAGGAATGTGGACATAGTAATAAAGTTAAGGATTAGATGTGTAACAGAGTGCTGCTATGCATGGCAAATTGTTCATGGTGACTTTTACGGGAGTAGAGTAACCACTCCCACTGTTGACATTGATTTCCGGGTTAGATGTTCAAAATATTGCTCCAAACGTTTCTGGTATAATAATCAATCCTCACACGTTTTATATTCCGAGATAATTCCTATATTTCCATAAATTCACAAGTTTTCTTAAACTGGTTGTAGTGGTTCATCGTTAAAAGCCATGCTTTCGAAATCAGATTTACAATTGTATTTTACGACACCTTTCCGATATGTCTGCAATCGCATTTAAAAACAGAGCGCCTTGCTCTTTTTTCAAAATTTAGCACCTCGTCGCCGAGTATTGCTTGGTTTACCAGATACAACACATCTTGACCCTTAATTGGAAAAAGAGTCAAGATGTGTTTTTTTTTTGTTAAACGTTCTTCTTCACTCTTTATTTAACAATAAAGTCCTCTTGACTGTTTTAACAAACAGTCAAGAGGAACTGTATTGTAAAAAGAGCTAGAACAATAAATGTCGTTCCACACTCACAATATTTATTATTTTAATTTATTGACGATATTGCCTGACGATATTACAATTGAACAGTACACGTACACAATCATACACGTACGTCAGAAACTTACGGTGTTGTATATTCCAAAGAGCAGTACAATAGGTCTAACCCGAGGACACTCCTAATGTGGTATGCGTAAATTATAGATAGTTCATTGCTATTGCGAGAGTGCGGCTGTATCCAAAAATAAACCCTAAAAAAATGCCTGGAAAAAATGGGGTGCCAGTCGGCCCTTGATAGTCCTCTTAAGGGTTAAGAACTTTTATTGAGTCATTAATAAACAACTTACCGGATGTAGTTCATAGCAACATTGGATTTATTTGACATACGGCAAATATTCGCCAAAGAGCTGGTTGTTCATTTTTATCAACATAGCAATGACTCGGGCACAAATAAAAACTACGTGGGCTGAAAAAGATTTAAATTATGTTATACCTAGGGTAAGGATGCAAAATAATTTAAAGAACCATTTAAAGTATTAGACAATAAGTTTCGTAACTAAAATATATAAATAAATGGTTATTGAAATTTTGGCGTTCTGAAACAGAGAAGAAACTTACTAGTAATAGTATGTAGTTTATTTAAAAAATATATATTACTAGTAGTAGTATGTAGTATGTGGTAAATAATACTAGTAGTAGTATGTAGTTTAATCTATTTAAAAGATTATTATATTTGTGCAGATGTTACAGACAGACCTAATATAATATTATTATTAGTGTTTATTTTTTAATTAAGCAGTAATGATGCCGTGTGTGTATTTTTAAACATCTTTATAAAAAAAGCTATTTAAAAAAAGTAACAATTTCGTCACTTCGCAAACCATTATACGTAAATCGCACATGTGTAGGTACAGGCGTAAGCCTAGTTGATATGTTACGTGTTAAGGGTTGCATGGGATTGGGATGAACCAGTGCGTCGCTTTATTTTAATATAAATATCCCTATTTTTTCTCGCGAGACAATATTTAACTACACGATAAATATATGAAATAAATAAAACAAATATATTGCTGGATTTGAAATTTCAACAAAGACTTTTATTCCTTTATTTGTATTTTAATTTATTATTGAGAAAATAATAAGAATAAATAACAAGTTTAAAAATAGCAGAAATAACGCCTTTTGGGAATTCCAAATAAATTATATTTCAAATGCATACTCATTTAAACGCCCCCATAAGGAAGTGGGAGAGAAAAGGGAGGAGGGTATAGTTGGACTTAATTGTATTGCACATATAATATCGTGTAGGTTAGGCGGTGTTCCGTAATTTTTCACAGACTGATCGGGGAAGGGCTTTTCTGCCTGCAGAAACAAGTCGGTGTCGTTAAATCTCCAGTTATACGTGTCTATACAATACAATACAATTTATTCTACTCCAGTAGGTAGGCATTCTTACACTTGGATGCATCATTGCGCCTAACATTCTTAGTGATTAAGGAAAATTAACTATAGTGACAGTTGTGACTATTAAAATTAATTTAAGTAATTTATAATCGGTTTGTAATCCTTGATAATTAGTATATAATGTAGTAATTAACATTTCTGTTTAAATAAAGAGCATAATATCTTTAACCATAATTATCAAAGTAATCATGTGATAGTCATGAAAATACATAATCGTATACTAAAAATGTCAACATTTAAATTAATAGTCAAATCCAGCCTTCGTTGATAAAAATAAATATTACGCTTTTTGGCAAATGTCAACTATGAGGAATCTTACATGTGATACTCTTGGAATATGGATTCAGCATTATTCAAATCTCTTAAGTCATATACTGGATTCATGGCTAAATTATTAACTATGGTTTTTTTTAAATTGGTTCTCTCCAAGACTTCTGATATGCTGGGACCTTATTATAATAACAGAGGCTTTGGTGAAGGAAACTGTTGCGCAACCTCGCTATGCTTACCAAGCAGGTGTCTGGCGCACGTATTATAATAGAATTACTAATGTGGAAGTTGCTAAGGTTTCTAGGGTTGTTTGTATTGCTTCTAGGTAATGAAAAGATGCGAGGATATCATGTGATTCTAGGCGGCACTCGCTGGGATATTCGTTCTTTCCGTTATTTCGGGTAAAGTCTCATTTTCTATTAGACAGTAATCGTTGATTATGTGAAAATTTACAACATTATTAATATTAAGGAAAAATCTTGTTTCTTTGGCAGTACATTTTTAGACGATTCGAATCATTTTAACGTTTCTTTTAATCATAACTATGGTTGAAGCTCGGTTGCGATTAGCCATATAGGATGTAAACCACCCCAGACGATCCCCATTTGTGCCCATCGTCGGCAATTTAGCCAGTAATTTTGAGTGCTTGACTCTGTCGAAGGCCTTTGGGAAGTACGTATACACAACGTCAGTCTGCATATGCCTGTCCAAATTAACAGAAATCAAGTCAACAAATGGTCTCAGATTGGTCATGACAAAGCGTTTGTATAAGAATTCATGCTGGTGTACGGAGAGTGAGCTGTATACCGCTGGATAGAGATGGTCGTATACGATCTTCTCGAATACTTCGATTGACTACATAAAACTGTAGATAGGCAACTAGGGTTGTCGACTACAGCGGGCGAGCCCGTCACCTCAGGAAGTTTTAACGATTAGTCCTTCTATCTCCCTGGAGTGAGCGCAGAAGACTTGAGGATAAAACAGTCCACCATCTAGCTACGCCACAAGCCCGTAAGCGGCCAACGCCTTAACCGCGAGATAGCCAGGAGTGTTACCCGGCGAGGTTACACTCACGCCCTTACTTCCAATTGTGACCAGATTACTCCAGTCTCTCGATTGGTTACGAGTTCGAGGTCGCTTGCGCGGTCCTCTCCCTTACGAAGCGGTGAAACGGTGTTTACCGAATCTATCGCGGACCACAGCGTCCTTTGCCCCGCTGTTCACCCAGGATCGGATAGCCGATGGTCGTTTCAAGAGCAGTCGTCGTAAGGTCCGCAACCACCCCCGCTCTATAGGAAACAGTACTGCTTCCAGACTCCCCCGACTGTTACTCAGAGTGCACAGTCGATTGGCTTACGCCGCACGGTGCGCAGACCATCCAGGAGCGCCAGAAGGTTGATTCCCAGGGCAAACTGACCATAAGGCCAAAGTCCTACCCAAGCTCGCACTTCATGCGTGGAGGCCGTCGGATAGATGTTGACCCGTGAGTGTGACCAACCCTGAACAGAATAAGTCTTCGTGGCCAACTCAGCAAGGGCCCATTAACTCCCTGTAGATAGGCAGTAAGTCCATTGTTAAAAATCGTTTCGTTACTCAGCTTAAAATATAGCAGTGAATGAGTTTGTCAATTGAAAGTAACATTCCTGGCGGAGCGATGCACCCATACATTATCCATGAGCGGCGGCGGCGTGGCTGTTAAAAAACAATGGAAACTGTAACAGAAACCTGCGAAAGCCGTAATTCATATTTATGAGAGGAAGTGATCGTGATGGCAGCCGAGAGACAGGGGACTTTTTCAAGTCGGAGAGACTCGCATTGCAGTGCAGGCCAATAGATGGCTGCACAGGTGCGCCCTATTGCAGCGGTCACTGCATTTCATTGAATGGATAATGCGATAACGAAACCTCTTCTGTAACCCATATAAATGCGAATGCTGCTGTATATTTAAAGAATACACCCCTTGAATTGTTTAAGATAAATCAATGGAACTGTTTTATTAGAACTCATTCAAGAAATCTACTATTTTATTCCTAGCATATCGCGACGAGAATAAAAGAGAATGAAAACTCCTAAAATTTGAATCGAAGTTATAATCACAATAGGTTATAATATCTTATAATCACCATAGAGGTAAATTTTCGTCTACGAAGTTATACATTTTGCAACTTCATAAATTAAAGAAAGAACAGTTTCTTTTCTTGTGACCCCTTCACTTGCTCGTTTAGTCAGTTGCCAAGATATATAAATTGGGAGACTTTCTCTATTCTTTCATGGCATAATAAAGGATGGATTGCTTATTCTTACGTCTAGCTTTCTAAGAGTGATATTTCGTTGGGGTCATAATGCTGTGACTACATTGAGTAATTTTTTTGCCAAGTTTATAAAATCGAAATTTAGTTGAAAAAACATCACTATAAATTTATCTTCGCATTTTTAAGCAGAAAAAATCACCAATGATTTAAGGACTTTTTTTTGCTAATTTTGCAGCTTTGCGACACTTTGCTAGTTTATGGTCGGTAGTGTTTAGAAAAAATATATCTCAGGAGGCTGTGTACCTCCAATGACATACCAGAGGAATGTCACGGATATTATACGCAACTATCGACTTAAATAAAAAATCATAAATTTCTCAGGTAATCCAAAATATATGAAGATTTTGATTCGGTTCAATCGTATATTGAATCCTGCAAATTACAACTAGGGTTGTCGAATACAGCGGGCGAGCCCGTCACCTCAGGAAGTTTTAACGATTAGTCGTTCTATCTTCCTGGAGTGAGCGTAGAAGACTTGAGGACAAAACAGTCCACCATCTAGCTACGTCACAAGCCCGTAAGAGGCCAACGCCTTAACCGCGAGATAGCCAGGAGTGTTAGCCGGCGGGCCTACACTCACGCCCTTACTTCCAATTGTGACCAGATTACTCCAGTCTCTCGATTGGTTACGAGTTCGAGGTCGCTTGCGCGGTCCTCTCCCTTACGAAGCGGTGAAACGGTGTTTACCGAATCTATCGCGGACCACAGCATCCTTTGCCCGGCTGTTCACCCAGGATCGGATAGCCGATGGTCGTTTCAAGAGCAGTCGCCGTAAGGTCCGCAACCATCCCCGCTCTATAGGAAACAGTACAGCTTCCAGACTCCACCGACTGTTAGTCAGAGTGCACAGTCGTTTGGCTTACGCCATACGGTGCGCAGACCGTCCAGGAGCGCCAGAAGGTTGATTCCCAGGGGAAACTAACCAAAAGGCCAGAGTCCTACCCAGGCTAGCACTTCATGCGTGGAGGCCGTCGGATAGGTGATGACCCGTGAGTGTGACCAACCCTGAACAGAATGGGTCTTCGTGGCCAACTCAGCAAGGGCCCATTAACTCCCTCCTGCAATCTACACTTAAACCTCTTGATTTGTTTTTATTATGTCATATTTAATTTCGCGTTTGTTTAAAAGTTGCAATAATAATTATTAACCTTTTGCGGCCCTGTATCAAACTTAGTTCGAAATCGATGATTTTTATGTCAGGTCCGATGTTGTACTGTGTCCGAAATTCGATTACAATTTCAAAATATATTTTGTAGGTATAATTATATAAATAAAACCACGATGATGTTTTTAATAAATATTTTTCAATATTTCAAACTTACATTGATATTTAAACATAATATCTTCTATTTTAAAACATATATTTTTCCAAGTAGGACAAAATCAAACAGATCTGACTCGGTAGCGGGGGGATTTTGGGAAAGACGTCACGACGTCCCCTAAGTGTACCATCGATATAATTTTTCACACGAGAGAACGGAGCAGCGAGTGGCCCCCACCGCCGTAAAAAAATTTGACTGCGGCCCAAACCATCTAGGAGGACATCATCATCACTGATAATCATATTCGTGATGAATGCTGTCCCTAAGAGCATGATCAACATCTCAAGAGACCGCCTCTCAAAACAGGGCTCAAATTGGTAATACAGGCATTAAACTTTCCAAACAACCAGAAATGTGAGAAGGATTACTGCATCTACCTCTCGTCCACGTAAACCTGGTTCTATAATGAAAAGCCTAACTCTGTGGCTAAATATGGCGTTAAAATACAGAAATAACAGTAATTTATATTCGAAATATAAAACAATTTTAGTCTATTTTAATAAAGGTTTTAAACATTTTTAAAGTAATGTTGTGGTTTTATATTGTGGCGTTCTTATAATGTAATGACGAAAACCTTTTTTAAAATTATTTTACGTCACCATTGTGAAACTCAGTGGTTTAGATAACGAAGAAATACTCGTAAAGTAAAATAATCATTTTTTCTCTTCTATTCTTATAAAAGAGTTAAATATTTAAACATATTCGGTAATTTACATTTTTTGACCTCCGCAATTATTATAATGAGTTAAAATGTCAAAAATGTCTTCAATAACCTCGGATCCCGAATCGCAGAAATATGCACATTTTAGCACTACTATTAACGCGCTCAATACTCCTACGTCATTTCTCTATCTTCACAGGAAATTCAACCTTCTAGGAAGTCATGGTGTCCCACTCCGATCAAGTCAGAAAATTACTCTTTATATCCCACCGCATACCACTACGTTTCTCTCGTACTCATTCTCTTATCGTGCAGCCCCTCTTTGGAACTAGCTCCCTTTAAGTATTAGAAGTGCTAGGACGTTTTCTATTTTTTTTAAATTTATTACTTGTCCCTAAATTACACTTTCTTCGCCTATCCTGTTCTCTCCTATTTCCTTAGCGTTCTGAATGACGTTATCTCCTAAAAATACGGTAATAAAATGAATTTTGTTTAGTTTCAATGGTTTTTGGTCAGAATATTTTAATGACTGGTTGACTGTACCATATTATCCACGTGGCGATAAGTACCTTCGTATGATTGCAATAAAGGGTTTTGGAATTGAATTGAATTGAACAATAACAAATAAATATAATTTGGAAAAGAAAACCGTTTCTTTTTAACATCCGAATTTATAATCGAGTATTGGTCCTTCAGCACTGGCTGATACCTGAGTAACAGTTCTCGTTTTATAATCGAGTCCAAGATAACGAGTGATACTTAAACAGCGGGTCAGTGGAAAGTAGGTAACGCACCACCTGTACTTGAGTATAACTTCCAAAAGTCAGACGCTATTTTCGCTCGTTGTGCGTTGTTATGTTTCGGTTTTCTTGTGAATATCGATGCTATTTTTCATTATCATAGACTTCTTGGGTTGTTTTTGGATTTGGTTTTTTTTACTATTCAATTGATAACTTCTATTTGGTCGTTTGGCATGATCACATCTGCATGATCGACGATATGAATTTTGCCTCTTTTGCCCGTGCTGTTTATCACTCAAAAATACAAATATTCACAGGAATTTCGAAGATCACAGAAGTATGACAGCGATCGCGAACATGATTAAAATAACCAACACGGCGGCTGTTTTTCTTACACTGGCAATGAGGTGAACACTACGAAAATTACGAATATTTTTTCAAACCTACATTTAACCGCCCTACCTAGACGAACGTACGTGATTTGGCCGATATATTAGAATATAGAGAATTTACATAAAAATGTGTGACAATATATACACAAATGTATTTAAAACCGCTATATAAAAACCATTTATATATAAGACGCTATGTATATTGTCTGGTATATTTCAAACAAGTGTTATTGAGAAATCTAATGAAAATAATCCAAAGGTAGGGCAGTTGAAACTCAATAAACATAAATGAGCGATGGCAAACGTTATTATTCATAATGAACGATAGTTTGGTTAATTTATTTTCAAGCGGGTTATGAAATAAAAGTATTCCACATGGCCTTTTCATATATTAATCGCCGATATATTTGACATTATTGCCACTCGATACGAATACATTCCCGAATACTTAAGTCACACGTAGCGGAGGTTTCTGGCATTTCTCATCTATTGACCACATTCAATACTTAAGCATCGCATGGTATTCATGTAATATTTGACTTAGCATTAGGTACTCTAGCACTGAAAGGACACTTAAGTACTGAACTATATTTTCTCGAAAGAGCGTTTTGTTAGTTTGAGTTTTTTCGTGAGACTGACGACATACTCGTATTCTTTCTTGCCTTATCGACTGGGGGTTATAATAAATTAATAATGCATATCTTGTTGGATTAGATTCTGGCGTAGTTGTTTGTCAGGTCATTTTGCCGGTTGATTATCAGGGATAACATTTGTTTCTTTTTCTTGGTATCCTGCTGCCACCATTTTTATTTATTATCTCTTTCCAGTCCGCGACACTCGCTCTGCTCTGCCGTAAAAGTGCACGACCGCCATTATTATTATGCGCGGACATTTAAGCGTCCAATCATCGGCTATTTGGACGCGGTGTCACTGTAATTTCCCCACCGATAGGAATTTCGAAAATGTCTCCATCTTAAGTGGTGGTTCGCGCCGCCGTTATCTTTCACTAATTACACAGCGGCCCAACCGACCACCGCTTGTTTCGCTTTCTTCTCGCGAATTATAAGAGATGTCGCAAGTGTTCGCCGGTTACTTACCGATTAATCGAACGGTATGTCTTCGTCAGTGAATTTGCATAAACTTAAGGTGACCATGTTTAAGCGTGGCCTGTTTACGCTGTCACTATGATGGTGGATATTATTAAGTACCCACATATCTACCTATATGCCGATGTATTTTTTAACGACCCTGATTCAATCGAAAGGGGACAGGTGAACTTACGGTTTCACCAGTATAATTATTTTATTTTTCCGACCATAATGACGTTTCTATAAAGATAGATAAATCTTTATTGTATAACTGTATGTTAGAAGTACAGATGTTTTGGTACGAAATAGTTGGATACAGTTTGCCAGCATGGCGTACAATTTCAAGTACATGCTTATTACCACAGAACACTCTACGTTTACTTATTATATTTTTTTCCTTGCTGTATGTCCGCAATACTTATAGAGTAGTACAGTAATTACACAACTATGATTGTTTTCAATACAATACAATCAACTACTCCACTAGATAGGCGTTCCTACACTTCGATGCGTCACAAAATGAAATGCTAAAAAATAATTATTAAAAACATAACTATTATGATAGTTGTCATGGCTGTAATATAATATTCAATATTACCTACATACAAATAATCAAAATATACTGATGTGATTTAATAGTCAGGGAGAATAATATATTAAAATAGAAATGCAAATTCTGTGTCGAATAATCAAAGAAAATTGATTTTATTGTCAATCCAGCAATATGCCTTTGTATTTTTTAAAAAATGAATATATGTATAATAAATTATATGAAAATTAGAATGTCAGCTATTATAATACCATTATGTTAAAAACTTTACAAATTTCATTAATCATCAACATGGAAAATAAACTATGTGACCATGCTCCCCTAGCAACTCATCAATATAGCAACCCTCAACTCATCGGGGACAGGAGGAGGTTTATATTGCTTCACTAACGTTAGTAATGACGGTTTCCTTGATGTGGGATCAAAAGTTGCGGATAACCATAGCTTAATATCGCCAACTCGTGAAGAAGATGTCGGGGCTTTATTTTATTAAACACTGTATTATGGGGCATTGTCCATAACAATTATTGAGGCTTCATTTATATTGGGTAAGAGTCTCTCTGTAACCCGTTTTTTAAAATTAAGGGCATTCATTTCAGAATGATAATCTTCTTTTTGATTGTTGCCGCTAAATATTAAAAGAGCATTTGGAACAAAATCTGCTTCATAACCAGCACTGACTATAATCCATATTTTGCCTTTTGAAATGTCACGTTTTACTCCTTTAATGTTTATAGACTGCAAGCATTTCTGTGATTTGTGTGAATTATGTATGTAGCTTTCATCCATAATTCATACATAATATATATTTTTTTGTATTTCTACGGGTAAGTTTCGATTCTCCATAAATATTTTTAAACAGTTTACCCATTTAGCAGTTATGTGAGATTTTTATATAATAGCTTCTCTATAATTCGTACATTTTTTAAATAATTAAACCCGTTTTTTTTTTCAAATTTTTTCCTAATTGATCCCGACCACCAGTAAAACCCAAATCCTCCCTATCGACAGTCAATAACTTTCGTTAATTTGGTACCTCCTTGCGTACGGTATGGAAAAATGCACCTTTTGACGTATGGCACAAATATCAAAATCGTTCAACTCCTTCTCTGGCCGACCTTTCCTATGTTTCGCATGTATTTTCAATTTGCTGCCATTTTTGTGACCTTCTTTAAATATCCTCCGAACCGTGCTTTCGGATTTGCCTGAAATCGATAAAAAATAAAACCAGTCAAATGAGATTTTCACAATTCGGAGAAAGGTAGGTACCAAAAAGTTTTGGTTAAACTATCTATACACGGAAGGACTTCCAAAACATAACCTCAAAATTTTGTCTAGAAGGGTGAAATTTATCGTCTCGCAAATATAAACTACAACCAGTCTTCATAATTTATTTAAATACAAAATATAAAGTGTTTTATTACCTGTGAAAGCCGCGACGCGTTTGTGAAGGTCATCCAAATGGTATGCATCTTTTGTATACACTGAAAACAAATTCAATAGCTCTGTTTCGAATAGTTTTATTTATTTTTAAAGAAAAAGAAAGCAAATAACAAGAATTAATGACAAAACGAACGCAATTTCATGAACTGAACTAAGAGTAAGAGTATCCTGCCTAAAGTACGCCTTACACAGACACACAAGTCCTTTGGATATTTGAGCTATAAGCTCTTTAACCAGCTACCACTAACCACAAGAAAGATGGAAACAAAGGCGTTTAAAAGATTAATCAAACAAAAGCTGCAATCCACACATGCTTTATATAAGCTGGGTGATTTTTTTGAGCATGCCAATTCTTTCAAATGGGAATAACGTTAATATGTAACTTTCAGGTACCTCATTTTAGTACTTATTGTTTAATAATAATATTATGAATTTAATATTTAATATGTAGATTACAATGTGTAACGTAACATACCTGACAATCTACATACGTTGTTTTTTTTCCATTTTTGTTTTTG
The DNA here is from genome assembly GCA_944548615.1 of Micropterix aruncella. NCBI lineage: Eukaryota > Metazoa > Arthropoda > Insecta > Lepidoptera > Micropterigidae > Micropterix > Micropterix aruncella. Next base: position 40,232,651 of record OX155952.1, read on the forward strand.
ATACTTTCTATTGTGTGATTATCTTTTGTATAAAGTGCCTAAAATGACTATTAATATTCTTATAATAATTATCTATTTTACATATATGTATACTCATGTACATGGATTCAGCTCTTTTTTTAAAAAAAAAATATTTGTCTGCCGTGTAAAGCAGACTTTAGTCAACGCTATTGTCGATTTAATATTTTTGCTTTAATAGTTTTATATCTACTAATATTAATATATTACTAGCAACTGACGAATTCTAATATGCGATAATTAGCTTTAATTGATATATCATCCTTATGTTAGCTATGTATAGTATATGTATATCATCCTAAGGTTAGCTGTAAGATATTGCTTTTAGGCAATAAGCTTGCCTTTTTGTTAAAGCAAATAAAGCGTTTAATTATTATTATTATTATTAAACATTATTATTATTATCCTTTGTTAAATTGAGTAATTAATTTAGGATTAATTTTTTATTCTTATCCCTTCCTACATAATTGTGAAACTGTGATGGAAATAAATACTCTATAACTACCGTATATAAAATGCTAGAATAACTTGAAAAGAAAAGTTATAACGAGAGTTTCTTCTTTACTCCTGGGAACGCTGGTTTCGGCAGGCTTAGCATATATCATAGTCAATTAGCAGGCGACAGTATACACAAAGCTGCACTGCGCAGTGCCACTGGAATGCTTGCTTACCGTACCGACCAATGGCAATGAATCTTTTCTCACTTGAAGGTAAGTGCGTCTTACCTGTATTATCCGTAAATGTGCGGTAAGCCCCTGCTTAGGCCACCCGGAAATATTATTTTAATCGAAGACTTTCATCGTTAGGCGGTTTGAACTAATAAATCTTAAAATCATTTAAAAACAGGGATGAATGATGAATGGCTAATTATTCTAAAAGCATTCTACTTTTATATGTAGATCTGAGAATAAACTTGGACAAGCATTAAATTGGTTTCAAAAATTAAAATAAATACTAAAGCTGTCATATTACCTTATATGAAAAATTGCACTGTATATTTAAAAAATATAATATAGAAAATTACATAATATGAGATAGTTAAAACTCTATACGATTTATCAAATGAACTACTCAATAAGCTTGACAGTTTGCAAAATGTATTCATACGATTCATCTTCGGTCTACGTAAGTATGATCACGTGTCTGAATATAGGGCAGGGTTAAAGTTGTTGCCAGTACGTCAAAGGAGAAATGTTCATATACTTGCTTTCCTCTATCGTGTACCCTCCCAATCAACATCATCGTCCACGAGCTTATCGAACCATAAAGTTCCCATGGTCTCGTACTTCGGTCAGCCTCTGACAATTTACTCAAAGTTTCTTGTCATAATACTGTTTCCAACTCCTACTCTTTCTGTTAGCATGGAGTAAGAATCTGGAACGATCACCTAGCAAATATACGAACTCGCCTTCTTTAAAATCATTCAAGACTCAACTCAAAAAGTACTACTTTTCCAAGAAGTAACCAGTCCTTTCTTTCTGTCTACTTCCTCTCCACGGGCATTCTTAGTTTTAAATACATTTGTATTTTATGGAGACAAACTTATTTGTTTCACAATCATCGTTTCCATGCTGCACTGTTAAAAAATATATATTTGCAAGATACATGTGGCAATAAGCTCGCCTTTATTTTATTTTTTAATTGCAAATAAAGAGTTTATTATTATAATCTGCAGTCAGACAGTCTCAGTTATATTGCTGATTCAAGAGACCGTCGTTCGCCAAGTCAAAATGTCGTGAGTAGCGAATAAGTAGATAACATATAATTTAAATCCATGTAAGGGTAACATGATAAATAGTCATTTGTCCATTTCCCATTGAATCATATAATACGTTCAACTTACATACATCCACTGTTGCTAAATATATTCTATTATACTCCGCGCTTAATAATAATAATAATTGCATTGTAATTATACTTGTAAGCTACCAATTTAACACGAGTACGCTAATAATTTTATTTCAATAATATAAATTTTAAAAAATCCAGTTCATATTGATATTGTTTTATAGGTTGGGGTTCATTGCCATATCTGGATGATAAAAGATTGTATCATTAAAAAAAACTGTTTTTTAAGAATCTCATTTCCAGATTTAAACTTATTTAATGAGATAAGTAATTTTAAATTTAATTTTTCGTTATGTCTGTCTTCTCCATATTTTTAAATAAAATTCGGTATCTACATTTAAAAATCGGTAAAGTATAATTAATCTGTATTTATTTTATTTTTACATTCCTTTCCAATTGGCGACTTTAATAATAATAATAATATACTATTTATTTGCACTTAATACTATTACAAAGGGCGAGCTAAATGCTACATGGCAATGTCTTACAACTAACCTAATCATATGGTACATGCGCGTATTGTGGAAATAAAGATTATTGCGTTTGCCTGCATAAAATACAGACCAGTAAAGGTATTTAAAACTAAGAATGCCTAAGGAGACAAAATAGGGAGAGGAAGAGGAGAGAAAGGGAAGAACTGATTACTTCTTTAAAAGGTAGTATTCTTTGAGGTGGGTCTTAAATGATGGCAATAAATGCGAGTTTCGTATATTTGCCGGGAGATCGTTCCAGAGTCTTACACCATAGGCACAGAAAGAGTAGGAATAAAAATTAGTGTGACCGAAGTACGAGACCGTGGGAACTTAATGATTCAAAAAGCTCGTGGAGATAGGATGGTGTTGATTGGGAGAGTACACGATAGAGGACAGCAAGTATATGAACGTTTCTCCTTTGGCGAACTGGCAACCACTTTAACTGTGCCCTATATTCGGACACGTGATCATACTTACGTAGACCGAAGACTTTACCGCTTTCGGGCGTGTCACAATATAATACAGGTAGTTATTACAAGTTATTTAATTTATTTATTGGTTTCTGTAATCAATTAGTAATTTATAAAAAAAACATTAATTATCAATGTCATTATAGATGGCCAAGTAAATTGCTATGAGTTTCGCTGAACCTATCATCGCCAACTGCATGTCGCCGGCGCAGTAGAATTGCCAAACCGTACTATGGTATCGATACACTGGCAATTTCACCTCACGGGAGACAGAACGATCTAATATCGTTAAAACTTTCTGAGGTGACGGGTTCGGCCGTTGTAGTTGACAGCTCTAGTTATGGCATTGATCATCTTGGACGCTAATGGGCCCTGTTGCGGTTCGGCTACTAAGACCCATGTGTGTAGGGTCGACCAACCGCACGGGTCAACACCCATCCGGCGGCCTCCACGCAGAAGTACGAGCCCGGATAGGACTCTGGCCTGTGGGCTAGTTTCCCCTAGGAGTCAACCTTTGGGCGCTCCTGGACGGTTTGCGCACTGTGCGGCGTCTGATAATCGACTGTGCATTCCGACTGATAGTCGGGGGAGTCTGGAAACGGCTTTGTTTCCTATAGAGCGTGATGTTTGTTTACCTAGTGGCAGCTGCTATTGTATCGACCATACGGCTACCCGATACATGGTGAACATCCGGGCATAGGGTGCCAAGATCCGCGACAGATTTGGTAGACGAATCACCGCTACACTAGGGAGAGGATCGCGCAAACGTTTTCGACCCTGTAACCAGTCGAGAGGCCTGAGAATTCTGGCCATAAGTTGTAGCGAGAGCGCTTGGCCTGCCCGCTGGGTTAATTTTCCGGTGCCGGGCGGTAAGAGTTGGTCTTTCGCAGGCTAGTTGGCAGAGCTAGATAGTGAATTGTCCATTGTCTTAATATTCCACGCTCATCCCACGGCTGAAATAACGATCACATATCGTTATACCAGCCTGAGGTAAAGGGTTCGCCCGTTGTAGTCTCCACAATGCCCAACTACTATGGCATTGGCCAATCTAATACCCTACAGAATCATGCCGACATAGAGAGGCAAAAAGTTAATTACAATAATTTTTGAAAATTATGATGCGAGACGGTTAGGAAACGTTCGGCCGAAATGGCAGACTTGTGCGACAATAATTCTCGAAATGCACCACGATAATGCATCATCTGGCAAATCAACACTCGTACATTGAAGGTTGTCAGTTACAAAGGGCGAATACGTCGCCGCAGGGAGTTAAAACGCATCATGCCTGTCTATCTTCCACGGAGTGAAAGTAAAAGACGTAGTGAAAAGCACAATCCACAGTCATACTGATTTTCGTATGACTGTGGTGATTTTCATAGTGATTTTCATCATCACGATACGAGGAATAAATCCAATCTCCACATAAACCGACAGCGACTTAGCAAAGTGCGATACAGTTTTATTCACAAAAAATTGTCCTTCTGTAATAAGATTCCAGAGCAAATAAAAAGCCTTGGAGAGGACCAATTTAAAAAGAAAATTACACACAATTTGGTAAGAAACCCAATTTATGGCATAAGGGAATTTGAACGTTCTGAGTTTATTTTCCATGTTGATGATTAATGAAATGCGTAAAGTTTTAAACATAATGGTATTATGATAGCTGACATTCTAATTTTCATATTATTTATTATACATCTATTCATTTAAAAAAAAAATACGAAGGCATATTGCTGGATTGACAATAAAATATAAATTTTTTGATTATTCTACATAGAATTTGCATTTCTGTTTTAATATATTATTCTCCCTGACTCTTGAATCAAATTAGCATATTTTGATTATTTGTATGTAGGTAATATTGAATATAATATTACAGCCATGACAACTATCACGATAGTTATGTTTTTAATAATTAAATTTTTAGCTTTTAATTTTGTGACGCATCCAAGTGTAGGAATGCCTATCTACTGGAGTAGTTGATTGTATTGTATTGTATTGTATTGACAACGTCAACAGCCCGTATGAGTTTAACGCCTTACCGGGAAGTCCACCCAGCGGACAAACCTCGCGCCCTTAATACCACATTTGGATGGATTTCTCCATCCTCAAGTCTGGTCACAGATTCTAGGTCGCTTGCGCGGCCTATACCTGACGTAAACGGTAATTCAGTTAGAATTTATCGTGGACCGAGGCGCCCTTCGCCCGTCAAGGTCACATGGGATCAGGTCGCCAACGGATATTTTCTAAGGCTAGAAAAAGTCAGGTTGACAACTACCCCTGCTGTTTGGTATTTTCAGACTACCCCGGTTACTCGCCGGAGAAGACAGTCGATTGGCTAACGCCGCAAGGTTCAGCCTAGTTCCGCCCGAGGTGTTCTCCCGAATCTAACTGTCTACGATTGTAAGTTAGAGCCGCAAGCATAGTTCACGGCGGCGCGTCCAGGGAAGCCACTATTCCAGGAGGCTACCTCGTGAGTTGGGCCGACCATGGTAACACAAAGAAGGCCATCACGACCCAAACTGGATTAGGATCCACCGACACTAGTACACGAATTTTTGACCAAAACCTCAAATAATGTCTTTGACTAAATACCCTGTTCTCACTACTATTTGGTGAAGGATGTTTTGAGTCCAAAGACGTCATAAATCAAAAGTCTTTGACGGAGCTGGAGGTTATAGCAGAAAATGCCCATAAGAAGTGTTTCAATGACTGGATTATTCGTCATCGTAAGTACATCGCATCAATTAGGGTCTAATTTAAGGGAGACAATATTCTACATAGCCCCAAAATTATATAATTCCCTTAGTGAAGACATGAAAAATTATCCTAACATAAAAATATTTAAAGCAAACCTTAATAGATGGCTACTTAACAAGGGATATGTAAAATCTGATCAACTTCTTTGCAACGCACGACAATTTATTTAGTATCACTTATCTATTTTTCTTAATTAAATAATATTAAATTACAACTATAAATGTATATATTTATTACATAGCTATATTTTTTATAAAATTGGTATATTTATGTGTATATACAGGTGGTGGGTTCAAATAATTTATTTAAAAAAAAACACTTCATTTCTTAAAATTGCATAAAAATATGCACATCTAGAGACGGGCCAAATTATCGCCTAGTTAGATGTGCTATTGGCAGTAAAGGTCATGTAAGATGTGTTAAACCTCCCTATATTAATTATTAAATAATTTATATAATTATTATAAGATTACATTACCTATGAATGAACTGTATACCTAATCCTATGTACCTAAATAAATAATAATAAATATAAAGAGGTATGGCAGAAATCGAAAGGAGCCTAGGCTCGAAATATATAACCGTGTACAAGAGTAAAATATATGTCTAAGTAAAGCTGATATAATCCAAATCAGGTATTATGCATTAACATATATTATGTGATTTAATTGAATGTCATTAAAGGATTTTGTATTTCATTGGAACTGTTTTAAACGAAAATCGTATAATTATAACCTAAGATTCCCAAAAAAACATGTAAAAATAAGATTTAAATAAAAAATAAGCATACCTGAAAATAAATCAAGAAATCAACATCAGAATGCAATAAAAAAGAAATAGTCCATGTTTTGCAGTTTGATAGCATTACTTTTTTATATCTCTTTAATATCATGACACAAAAAACATATTTTTTTAAGAATTTAGTTTTAGAAAAATATAATATTGTTTGCAATAGTTTTCATTTGTGTACATTTCCGTTGTTAAAATTTCCAAACTTATTCAAGCCAAATATATCCAATGTCCTAATTATGCCAGCATTTTGCTTTTTATTGAACAATTTTCTTTATTTGACAAGAGTAGTACATAATTATAAATAGGTTGTGTCATCGCAATGTTCAATTTTTAATTGATTGTCGGCATCACTCCTCCTCTAATGTAATATTGGGTAACTGTTACAAACATATAATTATATTATGCATGTTTAACACATATCGTCGCTATATATTTGCAGTAACCTCATTAAAATCTATTAGCCTGTCTCTTTAGGGAGGGCGTTGCATCGCACCATAGAATGGTGCTGACAAAAGGCACATAATGACAGGTTTTATGAATCATTGGCCACATTCTAATAAATCGCCTTTAATTATTCGACTACAACAATCATTGCTTAACAAGTTCTGTGAACCGCTATTATTATTGATGATGACCTTTCAATTTTTGCCTGGTTCGATAATTACGTTTCCTACATAGCTGGGAGATTCGCGAAACTATGTAAACATAACAAATTGTTTGATGTATTATACTTTGCAGACCCCAACTAAAATTTAAATTTCATGTCCCAATTTAGTCCTTAGTCATTGTTGTTTGTGTATCAAATTATAAAACAATTGAAGGTGGTACAATTTCTGTAAAATATTTAGGCAATATGTCAATCAATCTATTTTCATATTTTAAACTATCTAGAATTTAAAAAAAACATAAAACATCGAATTATTTTTCAATGAGTAGTAACGTCGTTACATAATTTGTCAGCACGCTATGATTTATGCAAGAATGTAGTATCAGCACTGCAATACCGCAGCACCATGCAAGCCGTGAAATGAACCCTCTATTACCAGTCCTTTTAAGGTCGTTCACATTTATTAAACCAACCACTCAACTAAGATTACCACCTTGGAATACTTACAACAACGATACTAAAATGATAGATCAATCGATATTAGGCTTTAAATAAACGGGCTCACCATCTATTAAGGCGTGTTACTCATACATACAACCGGGAATCGAACCTGGAACCGTACAGTGTAAGATCCAGCGACCTAACCACTATGCCACAGGGCCGTGTCATTGAGCTGTCAGTAAGCTGAATGCCGGCTAGTTGCTGCTTGTAGCGCGAGCGCGAGAACCTAATAGTTTTATTTTAACATATTGAAATGTGCATAATAAACCATTCTTTCTGGACCACTGGCAAACGACTTATATATTCAACATTGACATGACTCCATTAATAATGGCGTTTTGACGTGGGAATGTGCTGATATTCAGTACAATGGTATTACCGTAATATTATTGCTAAGAGTTGTGTTATGTCCAATCGAAAAATTTACTATATGTGTGTTTCCGTTGTTATATAGGCATATAATACAGATTTTAGGGTGTAATACAATTAGTCTGGCATTTTGGTTTCACCAATGCGACTGCTAGAAGTTTTATCTTGGTTTACCTATAAGACATTACGTTTTTATAGAGGCATACAGTAACGCTGCAATGCAATTTTACGAAAACTTTGTATTATCTACCTCTTTATATAAAAATATAATTTTTCTTTCCCGGCCCACCAAGCAACACAGATTGAAAGTATTATGAACGCGTATTTTTTTTCGTGATTAAGACGAAAATTGCCATTTTGAGCCCCCTGACACTATTGAGAACAGTTCCGTATGGAAGTATGTCTATGTGTCTATCTGTGTGTATTCCACGATAGCGCTTAAATGTTTAGTCCAACTGAGCTGAAATTTGGCATGCAGGCATCATTTGGTCATGGCAAGAGATAAAAAGTGGTTGAAATCGGTCCACAAGTGGCCGTAATAATCATATTTCAATCTCGAAATTTGGTACACAGATGCCTCGTTGGGCCAAAATCATATTGTGACATTTATTCGTTGTAATATCTCATAGCTTCAAGCAATTATATTGGATTGTAAATGCCCAAATGATCGAGTAAAAGAAATTCAAGGCAAAATTGATTCCGTTGGAAATCTAGATCTGCGACCTTGGATTATTGGTCGTCGACAATAGTTTAACCTCAACTTTCTTTCAGGTCAACCTCCTTACCGAAGAAACATCACGCTCAAAATTCTTCCATAAGTCCTTGGTTACTTCTCCTGAAAGTTTTGGGGTGACACAACCGTTCTTGTATCATGTTGCTCGGTAAAGATGAATAAAATTAATAAAAAAATAATGTCAGAGTAGGGTACGTAAACTGGTACCCATGTTGTGCGCTATTGCAATTGAATAGGCGCTGTCAAAAATACTCCAAGGCGTTTTTTGATAATTAATATTATTATTATTCAAATCGCTTGATAGGCGTTGATTTTCGGTTCCATCGATGCCTTGTATTTCGTTCTTGTCATAGTTTGAATGACAAGCGTGGGCTGAGTTATTTTAGAAGTTAGGTGAATTTATTCCGTGTAAGAAGTCATCCAATTGAAACGTATCTTTCGACTATTGTATGCTAAATTGGGTTGTCGTGGTTGCGAGATAGATTGTCTAAATTAATTTAGAAACAAAATGACACTTATGTGAAATCTAGAATTAGCAGATTATTCACATTTCGAGGACTTTTCTCTTTAATCATTATTTTTGTTTGTTTCCCTATATTATGTAAGTTTCTTGTTTTACCTTATTGTAGATTCTATTTGTTAAAGCTTTTGTTTTGCCTTGAATTATTCGACGCATAATGCATCTTTCGAAATGACGCATGCCTTGAGCAAATCATTCGAGTTTGGGGATCTTAATTGTCCTCGATATTTCTGTATTCTTGCCCAAATGCTTTAGGACATCTTCATTTTTGATTCTGCCAACTCAGCTTATAGGTAGGTACATAGTATCTTCCGATATAGACATTTGGATTGCTTCATGGATTCTTAAGTCAATGAGAATCGCGTAAACCTGTATCTATAGAATTACGTATTTCCACGATATATGACATTTTTTTTCATCAATGTATATGTGAATTCTATAAGAGAAAGCAAATACCTATGTTTAACGTAATCGCATATACACACGCACGATACAAGGAATAAGCCTCTTTTTGTCCATTCATCGCAGGCTGCCACTTCAGAGTTCCAACGCACAACGATATATAGAAGCATACATTTTTAGAACTAGCTGCCAAAAACTGGAAAATATGAATAAATATGTTGATTTTAGAAAACAAACGAAACAATATACTTTATGGTGCCTAAATGTTTGTACAATTTGAGTGAGTTTCAACTAAGGGATTTATGTTATTTTATGTAATTGTTTCATTTTAATTGTTTATTTCATGTCTGCATTTTCTACACCCTAAATGTTGAGAGAGATAGCGTCATATAAAGAGATGCAACCTCGATCCCTCTGAATGGAAATCGTCCTGGGTGTAGATAGCTTGTAAGGTAGGGCACATACACTTTTGAGGATAGTGCAGCTGGAGACGATGCTGATTAGATGAGGTAAAATTAGGCAGTTATGCTCAGAAGCAATAATCCGATATCACGATTTAGCGGGATTAGACTAAATATCATGTCGACTAGACAAGTCTAATAAACGAATCCATCAACCTGACTCAGTTGTTTTTTTTCTGATGCGCTGTTTTTAGCTTTGTTATTGCCCTATTTAACATGAAACATAAATGTGCAATTTACGTAACCAAAAAGAGATGGGTTGTGTGGTTTATAAGCGCGTCGAAGTTTTTTTTCTTTACAAACAAAAGTACAAATAGAGGCAACCCAAATACATTATGACCTCAATTGCATTGGATCCGGGCTAGCATGGAAGACGATCGCCGGGTAGAAAGTTAACAGCGGCGCTACAAAAGCAGGTTGCAGTTAACAACACCCTCTGAGCAATTTGGGGGCTCCTCGTATCCAGCCTTTGTACATCTTCCTCCTTGGATTTTTCCACCTTATTTCACATTCACTTCCAGATTGATTTTTTTTATTTATCGTCAGCCTTCAGACCTCTCGCTCTTTCGTATAGCAGGTTGCATGCGTGCGTCTCTATTGGACGGCTCCGCGGGATGCAGTCGACCGGTGGCTCGAGGAGGCGTCGATAAGAATATATATATATATTTTTAATCACTTTTTGTTTCGTTTTTTTAAGGAAGATCACAAACTAATTTTCGAAACCCCCAATACCTACAGTTTGTGCGGGATGCCTCTAAAAACAAAAAACATTCCACTACAAAACCTTTCTCAATAATCGTGAAAGCTTCAATTTTTTTTCTGTAGGTCGATTCGGTCTCTAAACAGTATAAATTCCCTGAAAGTCTCGGATGCTCAGCCATCCGTCCAGATATAACTCTTTACTCTCTATTTTGGAAGATAAGATTAAATTGATTTACTGCTTATTGTAGATTAACTGTTTCTTTAGAATCAAATATCCCGAAAGACCACGAGTACAATATCCACAGCTGATACGTAAAATTGTATCGTTGCTGATATTGAAAAGACGAATTTGACGGGGTTATGAACCTTCTTTAAATTTTCGGGAATATCTTATTTATGTTATCCGCGTTGCCTTGTGTCTTTTTTGTTTGGACGTGTGTCTTGAGTGTTTTGTGCGTTGTTTTTCACTAGCAAGCTTTGCGAAAGCGAGTATTCTTCTCGTGAATCGAGCGTCGTATATGTCTGAAGTTCTTATCGACATCAGTGATGATAATAATGATGTATTCTAGGATACCCGGAACAGAACGTTATAATGCTGGGATACATTAATTTAATTATTCTAAAATCATATGTCCTAAGATTTGCCGTGGGAGTCGTATCAAAAAGTCATCCATTGTTTCGTTTTGTTCCTATTTATTGTTACTTAGTTGAATAACTAATCTTATCTGAAAGTTAAGCCATAAAAGACCTCGGTCTAATTTAAATGAACACATCTCTCTGCAACCACGCATAAATATAATTGGGCCTAGGAGATTCCCTTGAAGTACCCCATATTATTGATAATCCGGTCATCGCTATCAATCTCGTTGAGTTTTGTGATTTGCGTTTTTTCACAAAAGTAGCCAATAAATCATTTCAGAGTAATACCACAGACCCCACATTTTTAAAACTTTTTGTCTAAATTGCATGCCTTACAGGGGTACAGAACTCTTTCAGATATATGCTAACACCAAAGCATAGTGGGTCTGCAAATTATTGCATTTTTATCATTTTTATCTTTTTTCTGTATTATGAAAATTGATAGTTTCTTGAGGAATGATTTGATCCCACAAGTTCATAACAACCCTGAGTTCGACCGAAGCAGCACACAAATATAGCCAAAATGAATATTTTATACAATTATTTCTACCCTATGATTTATTCCAAAGTGATGTCTTCCTCATCGTGATCCGACGGCGACCTCTTGGTTGACAGGACATCTTCGAAGATGCGCACGCAGTTTGTTTCTCAAGGTCCGATTACAACGACTACAGTAGAGTTCACTGCAGTTGTTGTACGTGTATGTGTAAGTGGGCTTCAGACGAGTTTTGCGCTGTTGGCGGTTCGAGTCGAGGTTTTCAAGCCGGGCTTCCTCAAACTCCTCTATTCCAAAGTAAACCTCCACCAACTATCATTATTCAATTATGAAAAATAAAATACCCAAAAATGAAATGAGCCGATTGCGGTTTTTGCAGCCACACCATCTCTGTAATACACTTTGTTTCAAATAACTATTTTATTAGTTTCAAAACCTATTTTTGTTTTATTTTCAAGTTTAGAATTTCCTACTTTTGCGACATCGTCTTTGTACATGTTTATAAAAAATGTTGTTAGTTGGTTGCAATGCATTTAATTGTCTTATAGAGTTTTGGTGTAATCTATCAACCAGTTTAGTTACAGGTATTGATTAGTTTAGTCGACCTTAAGTGTCACTGGAGACAGGGTGCTGAAAACGTGCGGGAGCGAAGCAATTCAGACCCTACATTCCTGAAATGGGATTATATCATTTACATGGAAAGCAGCCACAAGTCTCGGAATGGCGTTTCGATAACGTGCTAAATCTGAAAAACCACGGCGAAGTTGGTTATTATATTCCTTGATTATCGGGATGTTGTTCCTTCGTGAGTTCCAGAGGGGCAAATAGTCAACAATATTTTTGGACGCTATTAGGCCATTGCGAGATAACTTTCGCTCGAAAATATAGATTTGTGGAATAACAATTCTTGGATATCGCAACATTGCACACATGAATATAATTAAAATCTTCAAATTACAAAAGTCATGCATCAGAATTCTTTGCGAAGTAGCGCCCGATGCAACCTGTAGACCACAGTTTTCCAACATGTCGATGCGGACTGTGCTTTCTTTATATTTGCTGGAGTGTTACAAATTTATAAAAAACGGTCTAGATATTTATAAATTGCGAAGTAATGTGCATACAAGATCGACGAGAAATAATCAACTCGTTAATTGTCTATTAATGAAAACCAAATTTAGCAGAATGGGACCGAAATTCTGCTGAATTAAATATTATAATATTATTCAAAAAAATATGAAACAGTCAGTATTCATGAACACTTTTAAAAAAAATCTAACAGATAAATGTTATTGTATTGTAAAGAATATGCCCAAAACTTAATGAATATCTTCTACCAAAAAACCGTTTTCACTAGATATGACTCCGTAGGACTTTTTTAAATTACATTTCGTGGAATACTTTTATAGTCAATTCAAAATAATTTTCGCTATTAAAAGGGTTGTCCTACGTTTAATTTTATATATGTATAATGTATTTTATATAAATCTTTTAAAAAGCTTGACGTTTAATCATGTTATTGAACGTCTCCACGAGCCGCGCCGCCGTTTTAAAATCTCCACCATACAAAATAACGAACAACCACCGAACTGAAGATTAATCCCACAATCGCGCCATCCTCTTCCTTCCCGTATACGAGGCTGCGTTTGTCCTCGTCGCTCTCGCGTGGCCGTTCTCTGGTCATTTTTTTAAAGACGCACCGGCGGACCATTAGCCGAATGTCTTTTTCTCATTTTGCCTTTTTTACCAACATATATGGAGTTTGTGTGTTAACCCCTTCGAAGAGCACGGAATGGGTTTTATTTATACAGATATTTTCGGATGGGAAGGAACTCAACCGGGAACTGAGGTCGAACTTTTTTGAACACCACACTGACCTAATAAAATTAGTGGTCATGTAGGCCTCTCTTTTGGTTATGCAATATTGGATCCTAAATATGAAGAAGGTACTCACAGACATAATTTATTATTCTAATAATTAGGTATGTTTATTGAACAGCGGAATTCGTAAATGAAAAAAATATATATGCACAAAAAATATAATATTATTAAACAACTATACCTAATAAGGGCTACCTGGGTCAGTTACAAAATAACCTATGAAAGTATGTGTATAATTACGAATATAAATATTAAAACTCATCAGAAACTGAGGAATACTGGGATTATATTGATTAAAAAAAACAATTTCCTAATTGACCCTGAAAAACGCGGTTATCATAGCCGAGTGACGCACCGTTTGTAGCTTCATAAAGATGAAATTTGCGGAAAATATTACTATTATCAAGAAAATATATTATATACTATTATCAAGGAAGTATAATCATTGAAAAATATTTAGTACGCATTTTTTAATTTGATGTTCTTTTTATTTTACATATTTAAACCAGTTAGTAAGATCTCCCTCTTTAAAGATCTTGGCCTTTCCAGAAAAATAAACAACTCTTTCTTAGAAAAATTATCTAAAACTGCGATTTGCGCATCTCAAATTCTATGGCTTCGAAGGGGGAGTGAATGGGTGGTAAGGTGAACGCTCATATGTGGCAAGACAGCTGTCCTAAACCTACCAAAGCCGGTTCGTAAGTCCGGAATCCACTGCTCACCCCCCAGTGTAAAAGTGTAAAAAAATAGTATTATGATGGGCCCGACTCCGGTCGGTGAATTCCATGGCAGCTCCGTTTGTATTTATTGTTCAAAACTAGATCATGCCTAAGTAATTGGAGTCTGCACATATAAGGAAGACCAGATCTCTCATTTCCTTATTAAATATAAGAATATATAATTTATTTGTATTTAATTTTTAAACGCTATCGTTTTCTTCTCATCGATTTAACTCAATTTTAAATATCTATGAAACTACAAATGTTATGTTATGTAGTTAGTAGCAAATAATATATATGTAGAAGGGTAATATCCTGCCGATCGCAAAAAAATTTTGCAGAATGTTGACGAATTGATTTTTTGATCGTAGTCCTATTATTTGCCTAATAAATAGTTGAAGCAGTCTATGCAGTCGTCGTTTTAGTAATGCGAGATTTTTCTGTAAGAAAGAAATAAAAATAAAATACATCGCACTTTTTATTATATTTGTAATATTTACTTTTTAAATCCATCAAACGCACTTCCGCAAATTTCATCTTTATAAAGCTACAAACGGTGCGTCACTCGGCTATAATAATCGTGATTTTCAGGGTAAATTTGGAAATTGTTTTTATTTAATCCATATATTAAAAAATAATAATAACGTCATAAACCACTAAAAATATTAAGAAATGACCTACAACATAGTTATAGGCGTTATTCTCAGAATTCCAAGCCACAAATATCTCCCAAAAATCATTATTTTAATAATCGAGTAACGAAGATTCAATTTTCGGGTTATAACATTATTAATTCCAAATCCGCTGAAGATGTCAAAAAGTGACGTAAGGAAGAGCAGGCAATGTCATTAAAATTCAAAGCATCAATTATTTACTTTTGTAGGACCAATATTAACGGATTCATTATTTTAATAAATTTTGAAAAGGCCACTATTTTGAAACAATTGTACTGGATGAAATTGAAAAAAAAAACTCGTTGTTAGGATGTAATATATTTGCACTTAATTTAGTCCCTATTGACTGTGCAGTTTATGAGATGTAGTGGGTACAGGCTCATACACAAACAATGAAATTTTCCAGAAGTCGCTTTTTGAGAATCTCAGGGTTTCTTAAAGTCAGTGGTGCTCGCAAAACGTAAACTGGAGTCCAGGACTCCAGTCAATAGCATCAGATGGAATACATAACAAGAGATTTAGTATGAAGTCGTCATTCATAACTTTTCTTATTACTCCTCGATACCCCTGGACACGCCTGGTGTACCCTAAGGTCCTATACCATCTTAATTCCACTAATCTACTACGTTTCCACCCCTCTTACTAAGTACGTACCTGTATACCTACATTATGTATTACTGCATGAGCAAAATCTGCAGTAAAAATTCAGTCCAAATTGCGTGCGTGTTCACAATATACCTTGATTTTTCGCTCTGTCCGTGACAGAAAATATAATCAAAAATATTCTCGCGGGTGCCGTGTACTTCAGGAATCATCATCGGGTTCTGCACTAGCATCTGGGGTAGATACGCATCAGCAGAGCAGCCAATGAAGGCCAGAAAAAAACGTTATTTCAAGGTACTCTTTTTTAAATTCACATTTGGCTGTCCTGCCCTCTTACCAGCTCTTGCTAAAATTTACACTTCACCACATATTTAAGATATTAACCAGCTCCAAAGTACATTATTCTGCTTTTTCATCTTTATTTCTTATAAAAGGTTGGATATATGCCTCGTCAATTGCATCCATACCTTTCTCTCAACGTTTTGAATAAAAACATCTTTATCTTTAATTGTAGCAGACTTGATGGCCAAAAACTATATATAATTTAACCTAGATATGGAAAACTCGGAGTGTAACTTGGAGATATGTTTGTCTTATTTATCCTTTTTTAGGTTATCAGGTGAGATGACTGAAACTTGTGCCTGTCTATTACTCTCCGCTCAATCTAAATACGTACAAACCAGGATTTATAGAGGTGACCTTTTTCGGGGGCTTTATCGCTATAAATTATTGTGATGGGTTTCTAATTGATGTAATTTCACTAAATAATACGGAAATCTTAAGGCCAGGGCGCAATAAAGATAGTGGGTCTGAGTGGGAACGGCGAGAGCTTAGTGCCTGCCACAACCCCTCGAATATTTATTTAAATTGGAGGAGCAAATGCGCAAAATACATTCTAGTGAAACGGTAGTTACTTTTGTAAATGTTCATAGATAAAATATTTTTTGTTTATACCCTGCGCCCATATACTCAAAATAAAATAGTTTAAGCAGAAACCTGTTTAATCAATGTAATTGTTAAATTACTATAGAAAACCCTGATGTAGGATGTAAAGTATAATAAAGTGATGAAAACTTATAAAGAAATGTTGCTGTGACGATCAATTACATACATTGGACAGTAAAATTGAGTCTATGTAATAAATTGGTAAAACTCTGTGAATTGTGAAAAAATATCGTAAATGATAAATTATTATGAAAATACAACCTCACCCTTAACCCTTGGAGTAAATGGGTATTTTCATGGATGCATCTGTCTCTTTTGCAGGATTTTCGGCGACATCGACCTTAAAGTACTATAACTACGAAACTACTACACCAATCATAAAAAGAACAACTGCACAATGATTGCATTGAAATTTCGAATATAGAATATTGAAATATCATTTTGTAAAACAATTAGATAATTATGAATAAATATGAGAACGTCAAAGAAGTGAAAAAAACGCGGAACCAGATCTGGTCGTATCATACTCAACGGATAATTGTTTCAGAACCAGATTTGGTCGTATCATACTCAAGGGGTTAACCTAACATTAAAATTGAAGGTTGACAAAATATAAAAACTTAATTATTATTGGAAAATTAAATTATGTCGGTCGTAACAAGTAATTAGTAACGCTTTTGATTCTGTTAGTTTCACATCTGATCACTCTCTTAGTCAGTGAATTCATCACCATATCTGAGTTTATTTGCCATACTCCTACTAGTGCTAATTTAACCCGTTTTCGCCGACGAATTTTTCAAAACGCTGAGAGGCATAATACTATGATTATCTGATTCCCTTGTATTTTTATGAGTCCCTTGTCCGTTAGAGCTTCTTTTTTGCGTAAAGTCTCCTCTTTTTCAATGTAATCTTTATTTTTTCTTCTTCCACCTCCAAACATTCTATATACTTCCTCATTCTTTAGTTCACTTGAGCCATATTACTTAAAACAAGACATATTACTAATAACAATTAGTGCATTTTAAAGCTAATTTGAATACATAACCAACATGTTCGTAGATAGCTCGAGCAACCTAATGGCAATTTTTACAGATAGCTCTGGTTCCTCTATTTTAAGGCCAGAGGTACTACAGGCATTACAATCAACTAAGAAAGGAAAATCGCCTGGATCAGACTCAATTCCGATTGAAGTATTACAACTTTTAGAGAAAGATCACACTGGATTGTTTACTGACCTCTTTAACAAGATTTACATAACTGGAGTTCTCCCTAAAGACTGGTTCAAATCGACGTTTATCACCTTTCCTAAAAAACCAAATGCAAAGAAGTGTGAAGAGTTTCGTACGATCAGTCTTATGAGTCACGTACTTGAAGTGTTTCTTACCATTGTTTAAAACAGAATTCGACCTAAATGTGATGAGCAGTTGGGAGTCAGTTTGGCTTCCGTTCGGGAGTTGGTACTCGTGAAGCCCTCTTTGCTTTGAACGTCCTCATTCAAAAATGTCGTGATATGCAAACAGATATCTTTTTGTGCTTTATTGATTATGAAAAAGCGTTTGACCGGGTTAGGCACGAACTGCTTATAAGGCGCTTGAATGACATTTGTTTAGACGGCAAAGACATTCAAATTATCAAAAACTTGTATGGCAACCAAAAAGCAACAGTCAGAGTGGAACAGGAATACACGGAGGAGGTCGACATTTGCCGCGGGGTACGTCAGGGTTGCGTTCTGTCCCCATTACTACTTTGAGGTGATTATGGCCGAGACCCTGGAGAATCTTGATGTGTGGGTGAAAATGAACGGAAAATGCATCAATAACTTGCGCTACGCCAATGACACAGGAAGACCTACAAAGGTTGGTTAACAAAGTATATGAGTGCAATAAAAGAGCTTGCTTGTCAATCAATATTTCAAAGACCAAAGTCATGATTATTACTAGAGATCCTGATTTACAACCTTTTATATCGGTGGCAGGTAAAGTTCTTGAGCTCGTCCGGCAGTACAAATAACTCGGTGCATGGGTGAATGAAATATGGGACTCCGATCAAGAAATTAGGATCCTGATAGAAATCGCCCCTGCGTCAGTTAATAAAATGAGAAAAGTTTTGTGTTGCCGGAAAATCAATCTAATACTTAGAACTCGGATCCTACATTGCTACATCTGGCCAGTGGTTATGTACGGCAACGAAGCGTGGACCGTAAAAGAAGGCACCAGACGACGGCTAGAAACTTTTGAGATGTAGAGCTACCGTCGAATGCTCCGTATAAGCTGGACCCATAAAGTTAGCAACGAAAAAGTGCTTCAGCGTGCTGGTACGACCGGAAAATTGTTGCACACCGTCAAAAAGCGCAAGATTGAATATCTGGGGCAAGTGCTGCGGAGTGACAGATATCAGCTACTTTAACTGATATTAATGGGCAAAATTGAGGGTAAACGAAGCCGCGGAAGGAGGAAAAGTCGTGGTTGTGCAATATCAGAGAGTGGACCGGGATCACAAGTACGGAACAGCTTTTCCGGATGGCGCAAGACCGACAAAAGTATTCAGAGCTAACGGCCAACCTACAATAATGGAGAGGCACCTCGAGAAGAAGAAGAATGCTAATTTATAAATTAGTATTTATTGAATAAAAGAAATGATACCTTAACTGACACAAATGTTACGACTATTACAGTAACGGCCACTACTTCAAAGAGCGTAATGACCGTTACAGTAACAACCGTTACGCTTATTTATTCGATTATAAATCAATCAACATTAACGCACATTTCCTAATGTATCACAAACACAACCTTACTTTTATAAATTTTGCATATGGAGCTGATTAAGGTTCGTTGTTACTGGAATTCCAATAAAGCCGATTAGAAACACCCGATCTACCTTTCCCCCTTTCTTTTTTTAAATTCTCTGCTTTTTTATTTCGTGATACCCACTTTTAAATACCTGTTTTAATCATATTTTCTATTATTATAGGTTAGCTGATAGACATTGCCGCAAGGCAATAAGCTCGCCTTTTTTATTTTGAAATAAAGAGTTTTTTATTATTATTATTATTATTATACTTCTATCTGTGGTATGTTAAGCTATTCATAATATAGTTCTAATCAGTTAAAATGCGAATCTTTTCCATGAATGTGCTGATTCACGGAGCCAGGTGGTAATGATTTAACCAATTGCTATTGCGTTTTTAAATATAACTCCTAAAGATATGTAATATGTTCGGAGTCTATATACACACATGTAACCACTTAACTTGTAACCATTTAAATTATGAATTAAAACCAGAATTTAATAAAAGAAAACATATTTTGTTGGAATCGCTTTGGCATAAATTTTATGATAGCCGGCCCTTCCTTTCCACCCTCATTCTGATCTGGATCCAACCACAGTCGAAATAAGAGGAATCGCGAAAATTTGGAAGGCCATTTCTATATATTAGAAACAATTAAAAAATATATGATCACTATGATTCCTTGCCGTAGGGGCCCTAAAAGGCATGGGGTCCATAGGCCGGTGCCTATTTGGCCTATTGGATAATCCGGCACTGCTGAGTATCCTGCGTTTGCTTGAAATTTGCACTGAATATTTTTTTTCTGTCAGAAAACCTTATAGTTTGACGGTTGACTGTTTGACAGCCATGACAAACTCTAAACGACCGTCTCTGATTGGCCAGTGGGATTTATTTGGTTTTGCTTATTGACGCTGGCAGTCAGCTTTAATTGCCTGGCAAATAATATACAAGATCACCTGGCCAGACTGATCATAATTCAAATATCGTATTTGAGATGCGGGTTAAAAATTAGCCCTGAATACTTTTAAAATGATCTTTTAACTTCAAGAATCACAACGTTTCCGTTTACCGCGAGACACTGGAAAGTGAACCCAGCGAGCCGACTTCATGCTCTCACTAAGAAATTTGGCCGGATTTCCCCGTCTACCAGTGTGGTCACGGATTTTAGGTCGCTTGTGCGGCCTCTACCTGATTTTAGCAGTAATTCAGCAGGATTTGTCGCGAACCAAATCGCCCTTTGCCCGTCAATATCATACATGATCGGGTGGCTATCAGCTCAATAACCACCCCGATGTTTAGGAAACGTACGCTTCCAGATCCCCCACCCTCTGGTTATTTTCCGGGGTGTACAGTCTATTGGCAACGCCGAATGATATGCAAACCGCCGAATGACGCCAGAGGTGTGCCCCCAGGTTAAATCCGATCCCACCTGTTCACGACACAGCCGTGACAGTGTTCACAGAATCGTTTTCAGGTTAGTCCCTCTTTGAGGCGGCTACCGGACAGTAGTTTAACCGTTAGTTAAGCCGATCTAAAATAACGAACTGGTCCACAGACCCAAGCTGCACGGAGCCTTTAGACACCATCACGAGATACCGCAGACAAAACCCGACCATAACGGTTTTGTTAAAAATGTCATGGAAAAATAGACAGCAGATGACCGCTGTTGCGTCCGAAACATCCGGAGCTAGAGAAATCTACCTCAAGGATCCCTATCTCGGGAAAACCTTATTCATCATTTATATGACTAATATTCCCGGTGTAAAAATCAACGGAAAACTCCTGGTTTATGCAGATAGTTCCGCAAATGTTGCTACGAATAACTTGCTGGAACTGAACGAGAAACCAATAACTTTTGAGTGATTTAAACTCCTAGTTCTAAATTTGACAAAGACTTATTAATTTCAAACGTTCCCGATTTTGCTTCTCTAATATAAATAGGATTTTCAATAATTAATTTCTATATATAGTGATTTCGGACTTGTTTTTGTGTATGTTTATCGACGGCGGTTTACTGTCAATAAACTGGGACACGCCTGTTACGTACTCTTCAGGTTAGTGCCGCTCCTTGAGAGAGTGGCGCTTAGAACATGCTGCTTTGCGTATGTGCACACGCGGTCGAGTGGCATTCAGTGCCCGGCGTCCGTTCTGAACGGTCGCCTGCTCCGCTCCGCCGCCCGCGCTGAATATTGCCGCCGCGAGTCGACCGTCGAGCGCCGTCTCCGGTCCTCGCCGTGAAGTTCGTGCCGTCGAGTCCGCTCCGGCCCGAATATGAGCTCCGCCGCCGAAGCAGCCGCTTCGCACAGCACCGCTGTTACCAGGGGCAAGGATATGCCCTTAATCCCGCCTGTGACGCCGAGGAAACGCGTGAGAAATCCCGATTCCCCTGATGCCGAGCCACAGAGAGACCCGCAACGCCGTCGGGCTGACTCCTTCTACGACAGCGACCTCTTCAACACCCCGGTGCCTTCGGATGACGAAGATGCACCGACCTACGCCAAAGCGGCCAGGAGGAGCCCGACTCCGAGCGTCAACGGAGCCGCGCCTGTGCCACTGCCGCGCTCGACGATGAGTTCCGCGCCGCAACACCTGAACTCGGAGCCGCGTCCCCAGCCAATCGTCGTGGATAAGCTGGATAGGTGGCCTGACCACCTGCAGACTATCCGGGCCAGGCTGGGCCGCGCTCCTATCGTGTCGCCGATTGGAGGAGGGGGCGGACTTCGCTTTCGTCCGGCCGACTCCGCCGAATACCGAGTCATTCAGGACTATTTACATAGCCTGGGCGGCTCGGTAGCATGGCACACATATACGACGCCCACCAGCAAGGATGCGAAAATTGCCATCCGCGGCCTGCCTTCCAATACCACACAGGAGGAGGCCATCTCCGGGCTGGCTGACCACGGCATCGAGGCCAGCTACGTCAGAATGATACACGGCGGGCGGCGAGCACTATTCTACGCCGTCATCCGCAAGAACGAGCGCTGGCGGGAGGTGTTCTCCATCGCGGAGATTCACTTCCTGCAGGTTACCGTGGAGGCCTGGAGGGGCAGAAATGGCCCCAAGCAGTGCCACCGGTGCCAGGGCTTCCGCCACAGCAGCCACAACTGCCACCGACGACAAGTGTGCGTGTGCTGTGGCAAAGAACACGCAGCCAAAGATTGGCCGAGGCCGAAAACCGCCCGGGCGACCTGCGGAAACTGCGGAGAGGACCATCCTGCGAACAACAGGAGATGCCGCAGCTTCCTGGCGGAAATCCGCCAAACTTCGCGGAAGCAGCAGGGCGTCCCGCACGCAGTGGTCGTCGCCGCCCCGCCGCGAGCTACTACAACTCAGTCTACAGAAGGCAAACTCCAGCCCGTTGTCTCCCCGCAACGCAACGCGCCCCTGTCCTGGAGACAGAAGCCAGCGCCGCCGGCCGCTCCGCAGCAACCAGCTGAGGAGAAAAAGTCAAAACGGCGGCGTCGGTCGAAGCCACTGCAGCAGCAGCCATCCAGGCCCCATCCAACGCAGGAGGAGAAGATGGAGGTCGAAGCGACCGCCCCACCCTCTTGCTCCCAGCCAGTGAGAGCAGCCACAGAGTCCGCCTCCACTCAAACGGACGAAGAGTGGCCGACCACACCGCCCCCACAACCCCAGCCGGAAGAGCCGATGTACCTAGATGAAAAGCGTTTTCTCGACGAAGACGAGCAGGTAACAATCACGGCGTCCCAGTTGCTGGACCTGATTTACGAGTGCCAAATCGGCACGAAAGAGGAAAATATTATGCTCATTAATATTTTCCTCAAAACGGACCTACCACGACGTGCCTCGAAGAAAGGAGCGTAACATTGTTCTACACTAAGAATCCTGCCTCAGGGTGAACAGCCCTGAGACGCCATATGCTCGAAAGCCAGGTCAATGGACCCGGCTCACACGAAGCCCCACCCAACAGTACGAGAAGTGGAAGAAGTCACAGGCCTATATACAGGGCCTGTCGACCGATATTCGACCGGTCGAGTGGCACACCGCGATCGAGCTGTACCTCTGCACAATAGCCTGGAGTGGCCCTGGGCATCTGCGCGAGGATTTTTTTCACGAGGTAGGGATATATACGCTCCCTAAGGTGTAAATCACTGAGTCACTTAGCAATTTTTGACATCAACCCGCGGCGTTTCCCACGATTATCCGATCATCATTATTCATACTCCGAAAATCTGAAACGTCATTGGTCTAAAGGTATGCAATCATCTAAACGAATTTGTCGTCAGCGCCAAGTGATTCTATTTTAATTATTAGTTAGTTAATATTAGTTATACATTATTTTTGATGATTGTGATATTATAATTGTTTTTTTACTTGCCAAATAACGGGTGTGCCAAAAGAGTGTTGGCGGTTTGAATAAGATTTTTTTACGATGAATATGAAACTTTAATTTTAATTTTTGAAATATATAAATCTTGCATTTTTATGTCCTTAAAATAATGTATTCTAAACGACGACCCGCGACTGCTTGGCCTTCTTGAAACCGAAGTCGCAGATTTTGGAAATCTCGGCGAAACATTATTCTTGGAATATTTTGATTTCCCGAATAATGTTTCTTTTGAGTTGCTCCAAATTTATCGGAATATTTTCATAGACCACCGATTTAAGGACGCCCCACCCCTTGAGTATGATACGACCAAATCTGGTTCTAAAACATTATCCGTTGAGTATGATACGACCAGATCTGGTTCCGCATTTTTTTCACTTCTTTGACGTTCTCATATTTATTCATAATTATCTAATTGTTTTACAAAATGATATTTCAATATTCTATATTCGAAATTTCAATGCAATCATTGTGCAGTTGTTCTTTTTATGATTGGTGTAGTAGTTTCGTAGTTATAGTACTTTAAGGTCGATGTCGCCGAAAATCCTGCAAAAGAGACAGATGCATCCATGAAAATACCCATTTACTCCAAGGGTTAAAAAAAATACATGGCTTTAGGTCTGGGCTGAGTGGTGGCCATTCAATATCCCCTCTTTTTGAAAGAAGTCTTCCCGGGAACATTTCCTTCAGCAGGTCTATAGACACCCTAGCATGTGGTGCCATCTTGTTGGACCCATCTCCTCGAGGTACCGCCTTGAATTTTTTGCAAAGCCGGGACCACGAACTATTTTAACATGTTTCAAAAATTGTTGACTCTCACAGTCACCGCGCGCTCTCTTTCGTCCTCGAAAAATTATGGCCCGACAACACCCTTTCCGATATTGCAGCCCATACGACAATTTTAGGGCTGTAAAGTGGACGTCCATGCAGACGGTGGGGGTTGTTCTCTGACCAGAAAAAACAGTTTTGTTTGTTTCCTTGACCATTAAGATGGAAATTAGCCTTGTCAATGAACATATTACAACAATCGTTAAAACAGTCGAGCATCAGATTAACGATGTTAAGTCGATTATTGGCATTATCCTCCATGGCGACTAAATTTCCAAGAAGCGACGCGTATAGCAATATACGCCCCGCCTCCCCGTAACGAACAGATTCCGAGAAATTAAGGAATCAAATCGCCAACACCCTTTTGGCCCTCCTTTGTAAATGCGTTACGCTTAAAATACAGGGAGCATCTGATTTCTATTTGTCATCGACAATATTTTCCAAAGCGTTAATGATTTTTTAATGAAAATATATTTAATTAATGAAGAATGCCAAATACTGCATTTTGTGAAACATTATTATTTGGCACATAAAATGTACATGCATTATTAATATAAAAATAAAGTATATACTAAGAACTGGTACCTCTTGAAGGTGGGTGTGGTTGTGCTTCTATCTTTTCTATAGCTGCTGTGATTCAGTTTTATATCATGCAGAATATACATTAATGGGGGAATCTGCTGCATATTTGGGTTAAATAACTTCATGCTAATGATAAGATTATGGTAAATAAATAAATCCTGATTTGTCATTTATCGCTTCCATATGTCGCATGAAGCATCCAGAGCTTCTGTCAGATAAGCCAACTTTGTTTCAGGTGGGCCAGCTATTGAATATTTCTAAAAGTGACGACTTGACGGTGGCAGCATTTATGCGTTCCATCGTCTCTTTATGGAGGCTGAGGCAATTACTTCGCCTTCATTTAACTATAGATAGCCGCGAGCATCCATTTTTTTAACGCACGGTCAACAGCGGCTTACGGCTAGCCTCCACTTACGACGAGGCTCTGGATTCACGCAACACTTGAGCTTGATACTCCGACAAGGATTTACTTCAGATAGTGACACTGAGAAGTTTAATCTTTTGTTTCTCGATGCCATTAGCCAAAGGAGGTTGCTCAAGGTCCGAGGTGTCTTATTGCAGGATTTATTCGGAGTGATGTAGACACTTATTTTGTTTATTAATTTTATAATATTTATTTGGCAGATTCTTGTATCTGACAAAATCCATGTGTATAGAATTCAAAAGTTAATAATTAAATGTTATTTTATGTTAGGTTCATACTCCTAATTATACAGGGAGCCAATGTTCCAGACATAAAAATTGTGGCCGAGATTATATTACTTATGAAGTGGTGTAAAAAGGGAAATACTTCTGGCAGCAGCCACATCACATATTTACACTATTCCAAAAAAACACCGTGTTACACTAAGTACGTATATACGGAAAGTCTTGTTTCCGACCAAAATGAAGAATTCGTTTTTACCGGATCTTTACGTCTTGAGGTCCTGGGAATCCAAAAGAGGGATTCCTGGTAAATGTTTGTCTGTGTGTGTGTGTATGTGTCTGTATGCCTGTATTCACTGTATCTTAAAAAATACTTAACCCATTAGGACCATATTACGTCCAAACTAAGTACATCCAAATGTCGAGATTTGTAAAGCATTTTGATATGTGATATTCGCCTTTTTAATTCAAAATTACGTGTTTAAAAAAAAAAAATCATAAATTCCTTAATACTGGTCATAGAAAAGTAAATAATTATGCATTCGAATTCTAAAGATATTGTCTACAAGTCAATGTTCGTCATCTATAGCGAATTTCGAATTGATATTTATTTAATCTGAAATTGAATACTTCATAATTCCGTTATTATTAATGTCAGAATTTGAAAACAAATTTTCTGATAATCTAGACAACAACTTTAGTTGGAGTAATTTCTTATGTTTAATGGTTCAGTAGTTGATTAATTAAAAAAAATAAAATCTGTGGAAAATAAAAAAATCGACAATCGAACCTGAAAATCACAATTATTATAGCCGATCATAAATCAATTAAACCGAAGACCAAAAAAAGCAAAAATGTTTGAAAATCGAATGCAAGTAATGAATCACTTTTATACCGAGATTAGCAACGCATTGAATGTCATTCCATCGAGACAAAATTCGGGAAAGTATATGATACCGCATAACAAACAATTTAAAAAAATATATATTTAGTGCATATACATAGGTTAGACTGAAAGTTTCCGGAACTGGCCACTTATAAAAACAATAAAAAAAATATGTGACATTTAAAAATGAAACTTTTTGGCTGACGGATACAGTTTGAAACATCTGTCATTTGCTCTGCCATTGTGGCGTCATTTTTAAAATTGCACGTCTGCATTACGATTGATTTAACTCATAGCATTTTCGCTGCATGATTTTTTTAAAAGCTCAGCAGAGCCTCGCTCAGAATTAGGTTGCTTTTGGCGACGAGGCACCTAGCAAGATAACAATTTATAGCTGGTTTGCATATTTTAAACCCGGTCGTGCCAATCTCAGTGTCGAATTTGGTGAAGGTCGCTAGTCCACCGCTGTCAACCACAAAAATATCGATGCAGTGTGACGTATGATCGAAATAGACTGGATGTGACCTACCATGACATTCGGGCATCTTTAGGCATTTGCTTGAGTTATGTACAACTCTCCTATATAAATATTTGGCTGTGAGAAACTGTGTTCGCTGTGAATCTCACTCAATTTGACTGAGGTTTAAAAAACTGGATTCCAATGCCATGCTTACCAAATTCAACGAAAAAGCGTCAAATTTGATGTGCAACATAGGAGCAGTAACGAAAACTGGATATATAGCTACTATCTCGAAATAAAGCAGCAATCGATCATTTGGGGTTTTCGAGAAGAAGATTGTAGATTGACTATGTTTATGTCCTGATTATTCTTATAGTTATGGATAAGTTATTTGTTTTTTTTTCGATTGCCCATTTAGTTTCATTATGTTAGGTTAATTGATTATTATTATGTGTATTACTTTACTTTAGAAACTGCTAAAAAGTATTTTAATTTAACAATCTGTGTTTATTTATTTAATATTTCACTAATTCGGGAACTGTGTGTTGCAACTTTAATTCTACATTGTGTATTATTTTTAAATCAAGGTGAAATTAAAATTGACTACCATTTCATGGTTAAGATTTCGCTGCAAAGTAGAATGCTCACTGTGGTTGATATCCAACCACTGATGCGAAACCTGGCTGTCAGCAATTGAACAGTAAGGTGAGGGCTTCACGAAGCGAACGTGTTCACCCATCATCCTACTACAGGTCCATGACTGACCAAATATCATATACAGCCTTATTTACGATTTCTCAATAACATTTAAAGGCAACTTTGGAGAGTTGTAGCTTCCAGTAGAGCATTTGTCGACTAATTCGCATATGTCTATCTAGAATAGTTTTAAACCGGTGTGATGCGGAACAATCAGCAGCAGTGAGGGGTCTGATATGGGCCTCGAAACTCACACCCCGCGGCAAAAGAATAAGTCATAACTCTATAACAGGAAGGGTTCCACAAGTGATTTTTGGTCGTCAAATAAGAATGATTTTCGACAGCTTTAGTATTTTTACCAGCCCTGTATCTACGACTTTTTCAAGCCGGGAAATTAGTTGATATTAGCGCCACTCTTATCAAGCATTTGAGATGAATGATTTAAAAAACTTGCAAAAAATATGTACTAGGTGGGAATTTTGGTAACCGAGGAATAAAAAACCTTAAATAAATGTTACACTTTTTATAACCTATCTGCTAATAACTTTACCTTATGTGTGATATTATTATAGAATACATACAACCAGTGTAGATAACGCACAAGCCAGACTGTATCCACATACACGTTCGAACTTTAGGTCACAGCAAATTTTAATATCTAGTCTTGCTACAGCTTTACACGTCGAGTTTTCTTACATCAACTTATAATTATTGTGACTCGTTTGAAATAGTTCTTCATAAAGTAAAGCAACGCCTAATATTAGCAAACCTAATCAGCCACATAAATAGCGACCGTCACTTGACGTTCGGCTGTTCGCCGCTCTTGCAGCCCAGTGCACTTCTGTCTGTAAGGAGGATTTTTCTTGGTGAGAAGGGAATTCCTCTAGCGGAGACATCAAACACACTGCGCACGCATTAAATAATCAACTTCGGATGCGTTCCGAAATTAAATTGAACAATCGATAGTACGACGCCCTCTGGATGCTAGGCGCTTTATTGACATATGTTTTATCAAACACATGAATTTAGCACCCCTTTAAATTGACGCCCGGGGAAGGCTCCCCGGTTGTCCCCCCCCCCTCTAGATCCGGGGCTGATTTTCACAGAAGAAATGAAATGAAAAAAAAAATACCTTTATTGTACTAACAAAAAAAAACAAAAAAATTACATGGGTAAAGAAAACTTAAATTCTATTTTAACTTAGTACAAACGGCGGGCTTATCGTTTCACGATTTCTTACAGCCAACCGTGTAATATTAAATAAAAGTATCAATACAGCTCACATACATAAACATATACACATAAATATACATATACATACATCCAAATATACATACATACATAAAAAATATAATTTATAATATAATATATGTATATTATAATAATAAATACATAGAAACTACAGATAAATAATAATAAAAATAACTGCTTATATAAAATGATAGATATTACAAAGTTCTTATGCTTCTATCCAGTCAACAACCCAACGAAAGGGGGAAGGGGGAGGGGATAGGGGGAGGGTTGGTTCTTAGTTGATATTTTGAGGGAGAAAATGTTTTTTCAGTAACGCCTTGAAACAGGGCAAGGATGTTGCATGACGAATAGCATGCGGAAGCTGGTTCCAAAGTCGAGCAGAATGGACGCTAAATGAGTTAGTGAAAAAAGAAGACTGATGTAGTGGAATTGCTATGGTGTTGTCCTGACTTGACCTGAGTGGAACACCATGACTTCCTAACGGGAGAAAGAGGTCTTTAAGGTAAGGAGGTGCTATGGGACTATTTAGGACTTTATAAAGGAGTGAGAGGGCATGCAGATTTCTGCGCTCACGAAATTCGAAGTCAATGAAGTCCATCGCGATATTCGCTTACGTGATCAAATTTACGCAAGTCGAATATATATCGTATGCAGATATTTTGTAGCCGTTGTAATTTATCCAGTATCTTCTCTTTAATATCTATAGTACCGACATTAGCATAGTCTAGAATTGGAAGTAGCAGTGTTCTTACTATAGTTTGCTTAGTTGCTGCTGGAAGGAATCTCTGTAACCTCCGGAGGCTATGAAGGCCATTGAAAATACGACGACTAATTGTTGAGAAATCATGAAGCGTGTAATAAAATCCAGTGCGTCATCATAGTTCTGGAGGAGTAGATATTTATTTTATGAGTACGTCATCGTGGTCGTACAGTATTGTTACATCTTCGGACCACGCGTATATTATTTCGGTTGCGCTTGAAGCCTCGCCTTTCAAGCGAACTTCGTGAGCAGCCTGGTCTTATGACATAAGCGTTTTACGGTTTCAACCTTAAACTTCGCGGTTGAGGTCAAGTCGAAAGAGTCGGAGAGCATTCTTCGCGCCTATAAAGTTCGTCAACAACCTTCGAGGAAGTAATCGACGAAACTCGCGAGTGGGTGCGAGCGGTGGCGACTCCGCGCAGAGGTCTGCCTCCGTCTCCCTCTCTAGGTATTTATGACGCCGGACAGTTTTTGTTTATATAGCTATCGACTGCCACTCCGTACGTATATTTATTGCGAGTGAGAGATGCTAAGCCACTCACGACACTAAGCTTTTTCAAGCACCGAAATCAACAGACGCCCCAATAGAATTTTCAAGTGAGAAGGAGACAAACCATTTCAAAGTGTGCGGAGGATTGTAATATACCCTAATGGAGTAAATTTAATCCTCAATTAATAGTAGGTTTATTGGAATACGTTATGTTCTAATTAATGCTGATGTTATAATGGAATTACGTTTTATTTTAGGGCAATTTAGTTTTATGAACATATTACTATTTTTTTAATTGTATTATTAGAGTCATGTCCACCGTCTAACAGGCTAATCCCAGTTGGGAAAAACAACCAAATGAGCATAAAGTTAAGGTTTTGCGCGTCGCTTCGTGTTATTTTTGTAAGTAAAAAAATCAATGCTTTAAAGTTATTGATTCTTAAATTAATAAATAAAATACGTAAATATATTTATTGTTAGAATATGATTTTATTTCTTTCTTAAGCCATAAAATATCATTATTTTGTTACACGGATGAATTGGAAGATGAAGAAGATGATTTAAAGCCATACTAGCAGTATAGAACCAGTTGTATTGTTTCCTAGGATTTGGTCGTTTTTGTACTTAAAACGTGGTTTCCTAATTTAATAAATTTTCAAATTACCTAAGTATATTTACTGTTGCTTTAAAAAGAAGTCTTTCTTGGTATATACGAAACTCCATAGATATAAACCCTGTTTTGTGGATGAGCAAGAGTTATTGAGCAAAATTAAAAGACTACTTATTAATGAATTTGTTTTTTTTTAGTTTTTTGAAAATTGTGTAAATTTCTTAAGTTTTAGTTCACAAAAAAACGGACTTTTAGGAGCTGAGATACTGAAAAAATATTGTGGCTAATGGCGGCCATCTTTAGCAAACGCTATTTTAATGTCCTGCACGGGTTTTTCAAGTGCCTCCCTTTTAGAGGAAACGATCTGGAAAGTTGGCTTTTGGTGTCACAAAAAGTGACATATTCCTATCAGATTTTCTTTAGTGTACTTAACTTAATAGAATGCTTTTCTTCGCTATATACGCTTATGTTGTACGAAAAATGCCGTTGTTTCAAAAAACATTTATTGCATGAATACTCAGTAAGAAGCGCAATAAATCGCCTTACACGCCCGTTCAGGCAGAAAATCAGAAAAGTATTAACGCTGCAATGAATGGTACACAATATATACCCTAGCGTGCCACAGCTATTTAAGGGTGTGAACTAAAAGGAATGAGGCTCCTTTCTCGGAGGACGTGGTACAAATTTATTTTATTTTATTTATTTATTCATCCATAACATATAAAATTATAATTTATTAATTACTAACTATTGATTAAAACTAGCAGTGGGTAAAAATAAGTTCAGTGCTTAACAAGTCATTATTAAAAAAGGTACATGTGGATTATACAGCCTCACAATATATAAGCCTCTTGAATTAAGTTTTTCCTTTATCATTAGGTATTAGATAGCATTAAAATAACTCTTGAAATTCATACTATTTATTTATTAGAGTTATTAGATTTACTTTCTTTATTTTTTTCTTTTTATCAGTAATAATACTTTAATATGTGTGCGCACAATATAAAACTTATAAGTGACCTAGTCGAGTCTACCTTGGTATGGGCTTCGGCCTAGTTAGGTAGACTTTGTAAATTACGTTTTGGAAAAATAATAATTACTTGCAAAAATAAATTTATTCCTATTCTTATTCCTATTTAGATTGAAGCAATCTAATATATTGAAGCGTTAAACTCCGAGATATCAACAAAAGCTTCTATCGCTCAACATGGAGAAAAATAATTTTACCCGTCGCACAAAGGGGCAAAACCCCTGAATCGTTGGCAAAAGTCCCAATTGCAAAGTGTTATCTGTTGTTCTTCTTTATAACTCATAAAGAGCAGGTATAACTAGCCGTTCGATAACCGGTTTTCTTTCCGCGATTCTACACTAATACGATCGAGAAACGTCAATCGAAACTTACCCTTCTCGCAGGCCGTACGAATTTGTCAAATTTTCAAGTATTTCAACGTCAGGTTTAAGTGATTATTTATTAAAAAAATATTATGGAAGCCTCGGCAATGGATAAGTAATATAGTTACGCATTTAAAAAATGTATTTTAGACATATTTCTTAGCTAGATAATAGTTTTAACTTTGAATTAATAAAATGTTTGAGTATTTGTTTGTTTTCGAGTAAACATAAGGTTTTTAGTCCCACTAGTTGTCACTAGGTGCAATGATTTTGGTATATTATTATACCTGATACCATACTCTTTCAATTGATAACAAACATGTTTGCCCGTATTTGCCCCAATTTATGTAAATTGATGATTTACTAGTAATATAACATAGTAGATATAATAATTATTTTTAAAAAGCTAAGTTTTTTATTTTTTTTTGTTTTAGGATCTGGATGTACTAATATTTTTATATCACGTATGGACTTATATAACAAAATGATCGAGTCTGGCCATGAGAAACTCGACGACCAAGTACCATTTTTGAAGGAATACCTAATCGAGCGTACTAGATGCCCAGAATGGAAATATTCAGAGCTGAATACAAACATATCTTATTTTATTGCCGATTTCAAGAAAAGATGGTTTTCTTCGAACCAAACAAGGCAAAGGTTTCTCACAAAAAATTATAGTTGGCTTAAATCTTCGATAAGTTTCCCGAACTTTGTAGGCCGAAACTTAACATCGGGAAGACCAAAATTGGCTTTTAAAGAAGCTTCGGATAGGACAAAGCGTTTGAAAATACAGGACTTACGGTCGAGTCACAGTGCTGAGGAGCTGTGTTACGCAGCACAAATGAGCCTAAGATCTTCTGGAGCAATTGATGCTGCTGCATTGCTAAAAGAAATTACTACTACTTCTCCAAGACGGGTCAAACACTATAAAGAAGCTTTTAAGAACTTCTTCTCGCGGCTTCTTCCCGCGCACGAAGCTATATCAATGTTTGTAGAAGCGCAACTTACAAGAAGCCATTACGACGTAATAAGATCTAAAGCTACAGACCGATTCCCATCACACAAGAAAATACAAGAGACTAAAAAGGAGTGCTACCCCGATAAGAAGTATATTGAAGTGACTGAAACAGGGGCTGAGATTGAGCTACAAGGACTGCTCGACCATACAGTTACACATATCCTTCAGTTTCAGAATAAAGTTTTGATGAGCTAACAAAACTTAACCAGTTAGTTTTAATATCAAAGTGGGGGTTTGATGGCTCATCAGGTCACTCAGAATCTAAACAAAAGTTTACAAACGAGTCATACAACGATGCAAGTATTTTCATGTCTTCATTAGTAGGTACCCTTGAGGCCTATAGACGGAGATCCTGAAGGCCCAACTGAAGCACAAACGATTCTATGGAGCAATACAAGGGCATCTTCAACAAGATTTTACCGTCCAATAAAGTTCCAGTTTGTTCACGAAACTGTTGAAATTGCTAAAAAGGAAAAAGAACACATTCAATATAAAATAAACCGATTAGTCACAACCAAATATGAAAATGATGAAGGCGCAGTGATAGAAATTACCAATAAATTGCTTTTTACTATATTTGACGGTAAAATGTTCAATTCTCTAATAGATACAAAGTCGACGTTGCGATGTTTTTTATGTGGTTTAAAGTCTAAAGAGTTTAATAATATTAGTAAATGCGTGAATACTAGTATAAAGCAGGATAATTTAGAATTTGGAATGTCCACTCTTCACGCTTGGATAAGATTCTTTGAGTCTTTACTCAATATATAATACAAATTGCCATTACAGAAATGGCGAGCTCGAGGTGCAGAGAACAAAAAAATAATAGATAGAAGAAAACATGAAATCAGGGAAAATTTTAAATCGAAATTGGGTGTAATTATCGACAAACCTAAACCTGGATATGGCAGCAGTAACGATGGGAACACGGCTTGACGCTTTTTTTGAAAATGCAGAAGTATCATGCGAAATAACAGGAGTCGATCTAGAAGTGATAAAACGATTTCTTACCATACTACGAGCAATGGCAAGTGGATACACCATTAATTTACAACGATTCCAACCTTACACATTGGAAAGTGCACGTTTCTTTGTGGAAAAATATCCGTGGTACTGTATTTTACTAGGTTTTAATTTTTAGGCCTATAATAATTGAAAAAACTTTATTGCCTATAGGGCAACTAAGCGAAGAAGCCCAGGAGGCAAATAACAAAATGTTCAAAAGTTACAGAGAAGGATATTTACTCAAAATTTCAAGAGTAAGACCAACGAAGACATCATTAAAAGGCTTTTGATATCATCAGACCCATTCATCACCAATATGCAGAAGTCACAACAACACAAACATGCATTAGACGCAGATGTGATCCAACTTCTGCAAGCACCTGAATTAGATATTTCTGGCACATCAGATTTAGGTTCAGATAATTCGAATGATGATGATGAATGAAGGTTGTGCAATAAATGGTTACTATATTGCATTATTTTGTTTTCTTTTACTTATTATTTTTTTATCTATCACAATTCATCGTTACATTTTGAATTAATTTTTAGTTTTCAAATTAAGACTCTTTTGTGGAATTTTAAACATAAATAACAGTTTTAAAACAGAAAGATGCATTGTGGTGTTAGCTGACACTAAAAAATGTTGAACTAAAAGTAAAAATAATTTTTGCCAACTTTTCATGACATCTGCCCCACTGTGCGTCGTATCGTAATGATGAAACGGAAATTGTTACATTCGTGAATATATATATTACACCACATTATAGGCATTATAGGCCAAAGTTGCTTCATCTTTTGTGGGTACTTTTAACGCGAAAAAGTGACAACCGTTTATTTCACATTCCGCTCTAACGTATTGCCCTGTCTCGTCCACACGGACTAATTTCTGATTTTAGTTCACGAAGAAACGCAATCGAGCCCATTATCGCCATTACAATAAGGAAGAACCCACATTCTCTTCTTTTCAAGCGTCTTTAAAAAAACACCTACATACCCCTCTCCAACTAATTCTAGTCATGACCCATATAGCCCTTCTTAGCTTGATTTTGTTTATACGTATTTTACGATTTTGTTCAAATGTGTATATTTATTCGAGACAATGTCAGTCAAATTTATTATTCATATCAGAGCAGTGTTGTCGCAATAAAATTATATAATAATAATATTAATATTGATCGACAGTAAGTGATCGAATGCCTAAGCAATAATTCCGTCTTTTGGGCCTAATATCGAATGTAGGTATAATAATAAATAATTTTTAGAAATAATTACCCAACAAAGACACTTATTCATCCGTTCATCCATTTAAAAATCTTTAAAAATATACGCGGTTGTTGTTGTTGTTAAGGTTGGTTAGATAGTTACATTGTACCACTGATTAAATAAATATCCCTTTTCATTTATAACACCTCGTTTGACCATGATACTACATCGCAAATACTTTGACGCAAACGGGGCGGAGGCGCAACATCAATTAATTAAAATAAAATAAAATAATATATTTGCTAAAAGCTCATACCACAAGCCCGCTACTGCTAGGCAGAAGATATCAGCAGTGTGTGTAAGTCAGTATCTATGTGCATCAGTCGGTATGGAGAGTTCGACGCATTGCCTACTGATCACGGCTCTTATAAGGAATATAAACGCCCGACGGAGTTCCGAAGACAGCGCCATGTTTGAAGTAGGTACTCGTATACTCACCCGCGGTACTGCGTTTATGTACAGAGCTGCCTACACCGACGTAGAGGCGTACGCAGTGGCTGGATGCCGAAACAAATGCTTTAGATACGAAAAGAAGTGAAATTTGGAACGAATATTTTGCCGATATTCTAAAGTACGTATATAATATGCGTTACAAATATAAAATACACTTGAAGTTAAAAAAGATTTTTTTGCTACTCTTGATACTTTTCTTAAATAAAATCAGTTATTGTACGAAAATAAAAATAATTTATGTGAAATTTATAATTTATTTTAATAATCAGTATTCTGCGTATCGATATAATTACACCGCCGCCGCACTATTAATTCAAGCTGTGACGAGCCAAAAGAATACATTAAGGAAACATCAGAAATTTTAATTCACCTTGTCTCGAAAGAACGTTTGACCTCTGAGCCATATAAAGATGTAAATCTCGGCATCGAGAACACAAATACGTATAAAATATTACCAAATGTTCGGTGACGAAATAGCGAGATAGTCGCCGCCACTATGTTTAATTTCAATTTATTGGCCCCGAGCCGCGCTGTCGACTCGCGCCAACCGAGCGCCGCGAGATCGCGGCCAGAAAAAATAACTCGAAAAAAGTTCGTTTGTCCATCCACCTATACATGCGTATGAGGAGCCTCGAGGAGGAATGGTACAGGCGTTGAGGGAAGCATTGTTTGCTCGGAGGAAGATGGTGATACTATATTAGTGTCATTATTTATAATTTGAGAAATTATAAATAATCACATGCATTTTTTTTACAATAATTCAATAAGAAAGATTACACATTTTAAATTATATGCATTTCGTATTTATAGGCGGATTTTGATTATTCCTTGATTTTTGATTTTTTCTTTATTTTTTATATTATTGGTGAATTATTTTTATTAATTGTCTTCTACTGTTAGTGCTACCTACCCGGTCTGTTTAGATTTTTTTCATGTTATATTTCTTTTTTAAATGTTATTTCAAACCATTCAATGAACATTACGAATTATTATTGATTTGATTTAGATATTATAGGCAAACCAGTGAAATAATGACATTTTTTAAAAAGAAATGACAAAATTAGCAGATGAGTAAATTTGTCAATCTGTTATAATAACAGGTAATTGTGAGAGACATTTTACGCATTATCACCATAAATAAACCACCACAATTTCGGACAATGAATATATTTCTATATTTCTATTTCAATTGTAAAATCGTTTAAAAAAAAAACATATTGCCATAATAAGGATTTCATATGAATTAATACAACAGCTTAGGTGGATTGCTATTTAACTCAATGATTTTTTGAAACACGTCAAGTAGTAAAATCTAGGTATAATACCTTTTGTCATTTACATCGGCAATTTGGCCATACGGTCGATAGCCAAATGACGATCTCGAACATTTTAGGGATCGGTTTTTATATTTGACGTTCAGCCGAATAAACAGAAAACGTGGCTTATGCACTATGATATTTCGAAATACTGACATAATAGCTAGGAAATAATCTAAAAACTACCATGCAAATGACGTTTTCCATAGAAATTTTCACCTTCTCGAAATACACTACTAACTAACCACATGTCATTTTTTTACACTGAAACTACTAGACATGCTTACAGATTGTCTATAGGTTAACGTCATTTATCATAGATAGTAGTAATCGTATTTAAAATATTATTTTTTGCCAATGCAATTTTGTACCAGATATAAAAAGCAGAAATAATCTAAGTCCTATTTTTTATTACTTCGTATTATGGATATGATCAAACACGTATGGATAGTGGCTTTCATGTAATAAAACCCACAATTATCTGATTGTTTGTATTTTATTTTTCTAGGCAACTGGCAGGCCGGAAATGAGTTAGGCCGGAATGACATTTTGGTACATTTATTCCATTAGAAAATCGTTACGGGCTGGTCTTATTACACGACACAGGCCCAATAAAAAAGAAGCGTATTGTGTTCAGGGTTCATCAATGTATTTTTTCTGTTTTTTTATTCCACTATAACTTCTAAACGCTTAAACCGATTTAGGTGTGTAGTGTTATTAGAACCGCTAAATGTCAAAAAGTACAAATGTCAATAAGATAATATAAATATAATTATATCGTGTTTAGTGTCAAATGAAAAGTCTGATTTCAGAGTACATTACGGAAATATACATCTTTCTTAATGAATAAATACATAAATCACAAATACTCCATAAAAAACCGTAAATAAAATAATTATAAATACAATAGTTCACTTTCTGTAACGCCAGTCGTATTTTTTATTTTAAAATATATGCTTGTATGCTATTTCTGGATCGGTTTCCATGGCTCTGATCAAAATGTTGAAATTACCTACATATATAGGCAATTTTATTTTACAATCGGAAGTCGTCCATCTGTGTCCATCTGGCTAAACTTACGCGATGTACTTACTACCTTTCTTAATCTATCGTATGCGCAAGGTGAGGCTTTGAGCAGGTTTTACTCTATTTTTCTACATTACTACTTTTTGTAAGAAAGCCATTATGCAGTAAACTTAAACTTCAAACTACAAACTCATGATAAAATTTTGTTATGTTCCCCCGCAATTATTTATTTCCAGTAAAACTTATTTTCTTTTATACAGAGAACATATTAAACAGTTTATACAGAGAACATATTTTAAGAGAAGTCAGGGAAGGTCAGAGAAATCGCAATTTTTAAGCAATATTTTGAGTTTAGAAAATCCTTTTAAATAACGGGAAAGTTTTTTTTTATATACAGCTAAAACAAAATCTATAAAAAAATGTTAAAAACAAAACCCCAACCTACTTATCCTCTCTCAGAAAATGGTCCTGACTCAGCCGTGACTATTCCAACAGCATAGACGCTTTGCTGGTAAAGGCGGCTTTGCCTATTTCGCCGCAGCTACTTGCAATTGTTGAAGCAGAGCTACGAAGTCCAGATCTATTGCGATATTCATGTAGTTTAGGACCTAATAAAACACTCTTATTAAAAATGCAGATCTCCTTTAAGTTTTGATCTTAACTTTCTACTTTTTGACTGACTGACTCTCTGTGATTCTGCTACAATTTATACATACGCTAAAATACGCGGGACATCTTCAAAAACAGTTACTTCTTTTGTCAAACGAAGGACCTCCTTCTTATGTGCATGACCTTTTTTTTAAGGTCAAGAATTAGGTGTAAATTATATCGTCGCTCTATATGTGAGAATTCATATACGCCGACAATCAAACTTCTTAGGGCATGAAAAAAACTGAATAACAATTCAAGTTTATTTTAGTTGTCTAAATAGGACAATATATAATTTTAAAATAATTTTCTGTGCTTACGATTAAAACTACTAAGGATATAATTTATTTGTGAAGAATCGCTACTAAGCACGTGAGAGATATCACCAGATAAAATCATCAATTCATGCCTACGAGATGCCCGTGCAATGAGAATCACAAGTAAACAAAGCAATTTAAGCCCTCAGCATATGAGCAAAACGACCCGAAGCGTGATTTTACACCAATAACTCTAAATAAAAGTGTGTTAAAGACGCAAATTCAATTTTTTGGCGCATACGAGGTCTCGCATATAGATCGACAATCCTACTAATATTATAAACGCGAAAGTTTGTATGTATGTATGGATGTTTGTTACTCTTTCACGCAAAATCTACTGAATGGATTTTGATGAAACTTTACAATAATATAGCTTACACATCAGAAGATATAGGCTATAATTTATAAAGATATAGCGTGAATTGTCTAAAATATAACGATAGCTGTCAAGTAAGTAGGAAAAAAATCTAAGAAATTGACATTCGAAATTTAAATTCTATCCTAATATTATAAACGCTACTAATACTAAACGCTACTAATATTATAATCCTACTAATATTATAAACGCGAAAGTTTGTATGTATGTTTTCCATCACCACGCGGGTGAAACCGCTGGGCGCAGCTAGTATCTTATATTTTGTTAACCCAATGAAAATAAATATAATAATATAATTCAATATAACAAAAGACGATTGATTTTATAATAATCTATTCGTCAACCCTTTAGGGATATCAAATTTTGCGTTTGACTGTACGCGTGTCAAGCTTTTTTACGATCGCACATGGGTGGTAGTGTATCGTTTGTAAGTGTAAGTGCTTCGTTGGTCCATAGAAGGGAGGTTGGTCGTCGCAAGAGTTTCTTCGAGTTTCTTCTTCGTAACTTAACGGCTTTTCCGGCGTTGCCAACCGATGACAACAAAACACAAATTAATCTACTGGCAACGTTCAATGAATGTAAAATTCGGACTATTAAAACGGCTGTCATTTTCAAGGCTAAATCTAAATTTGCCTGTTTTGGACACATTAATGGCGTCCATATTTAAATTCGACGAATTTAATTTAATGACTTGTTTTTGATTCGATCGATCGATCGGGCGGAGCGACGCGATCAACACCAGGAAATAATCTGATTAGTGGAATATTACTAGGAATTTCCTTATTAAAAATGTAAGTATACGGGATTGTTCTCGGCGAGATTAGAGCAATTTTCTTCTAAACTTCTAAAATGGTTTTCTTGTGACGTTGTATCTAATTACAGAGATTTAATGATCACCTGTAATCGTACCCACACATGCGAATGTTTCTCACGCACACATTCGCGCGGTCGACGAGCACACACGAGACGGCCATTAGCAGCCGGCAGTTTGTGTGCTAAACGCGAGCAATTTTGTAATAGTGGCGCTGATAATCGACGGACTACCAACCGGAGAACCACATTAGACAGACGGTGACGTCGTCGTCCTGTTCTTAAAAGCTTTGCGAAAATTGCGCGGAGAGTTTCTGGCTTGCCCGCGCGTTGTTGTCTCTCAGCATCACGGGAAGGGAACATCGACGCTGGGTAATTGGCGTAGGCAGCGTCACTCACTCTTTTTATTGAGTATAATATATAATTCAACTATTAAACTTGTTACAAGCAGGTGATATTCGTTAGTGAGATGTTTAATTAAACTTATGACAACTTCTATAAGTTTATATCTACGTTACCTAAACTGTTATTGTGAAGAGAATGAGCGAGATTAGATCTCAATATTTCGCACTGTCATTTACAGGTCGTACATATATATATATATATATATATATATATATATATATATATATATATAT
Source organism: Micropterix aruncella (assembly GCA_944548615.1). Classification (NCBI taxonomy): domain Eukaryota; kingdom Metazoa; phylum Arthropoda; class Insecta; order Lepidoptera; family Micropterigidae; genus Micropterix; species Micropterix aruncella. Next base: position 40,273,876 of record OX155952.1, read on the forward strand.
ATATATATATATATATATATATATATATATATATATATATATATATATATATATATATATATATATATATATATATATATATATATATATATATATATATATATATATATATATATATATATATATATATATATATATATAAATACATATACATATATATATATATATATATATATATATATATATATATATATATATATATATATATATATATATATATATATATATATATATATATATATATATATATATATATATATATATATATATATAATTGTAAGGTTAGTGAAGGTTGTACCTTTGCCGGACGTTTCGGAGCCCGTGGCTCCTTCTTCAGCGGCAAGAAGAATACGTATTCTTCTTGCCGCTGAAGAAGGAGCCACGGGCTCCGAAACGTCCGGCAAAGGTACAACCTTCACTAACCTTACAATTAAATAAAAATGTTTTAAAAGTTTTCATTTAAAAATTATATTTATATATATATATATATATATATATATATATATATATATATATATATATATATATATATATATATATATATATATATATATATATATATATATATATATATATATATATATATATATATATATATATATATATATATATATATATATATATATATATATATATATATATATATATATATATATATATATATATATATTACTGATTACTGGTAATTAATTACCTACTGGAAATTATGAATATAACTGTAAAAGTCCAGACACTTTACTGATAATTGGTAATTGTTTACTTACTGATAATTACAGCCTTTTTCTATCAATCTCCTATTGTCGTTCTTGCTATCGATGATGTCTTTTAAAAAGAGCAGCGCTAGTACGGCGGTTGACAAGGAATTCCATTCTGTAGAAGGCTACTCGCTTCTCATACCTGGTGAGACCTAGAAGGTCTTAACTAGATAAGTTGCCGTAAGAAGCGCTTCCATGGACATCATTATGCGGCGACCAGCTAACGCTGACGAATTCTGAAACAATGCATACATTCGCGAAGGTTTAATTGTACGCACTCAACTGACGCTAAGGTACGTTTGAAAGTGGGGTTAAAATCATTGGCTATCAGCAATCAGTCTTTAATTTAAAAGTATGTCCTAATGATAAAAAATAACATTAAATGATATTTATCCAAATAAATGAAATGAATTAAAATCTTTGGATCTTCGTAATGCTCATTTTTTGGGTGATCTATTAGATGTTATCAGAGTTGACAATAATGATTGTCGATGGCGAATAGGCTCGCACGGTAATCGACCGGCGCGGCGCGGTTTGTTCTTTATTTAGCTCTCGGCTCTCGTATTCTCATTCCGGGCGGAGATTTTTTCTCGGCGGCGAGAGGAGAGCGGGCGAAGGCGGCGGCGGCGCGCGGGCGGCGGGAGGGGGGCGGCGCGCGGGGGCGCGGCGGCGTCCGCAGAGCGCCGGCCGGCCGCGCGCGTCAGACACCTGCAGCCCGCGCGACCGAGCGCCCCGCCGCCGCGCCGACAGCCGCGCGACCGCGAACGCACCGCGAGCGACTACGAACGATCGCACGTCCGCACGCGCGCCATGTGCCGACGCCCGCGACGACGCCACGACGCCGACGAGCCGGGAACCGCCGACGCACGACCAGGTACGTCCCTGCCGCGGCCACGTGCGCGTCCCCCGTTTGTTTACCTTTAAACCTGTTCGCTAAGCTCGCTGTTCGTCCGCGATCGTCCTTGCGCTTGTTTATGTCGCGTTTCCTGCATCCGCGTGCACCGCACCGCGTTAAACCTGCTTCCCGAGTGCGTTCACTTTTTAAATACGAGTTCGGTCCCGGACGCGCCGCAATCCGGCGAGCCCGGGTGGGGTGAACCGGTGCGGTGCGCGCCAATTTGACAGGCGCAACGGCGAGTGCACGCACGCGGACATACTGGTTTTTGTTTTGGTACGCGATTAGACGATTCGGGTTTGCGTGCGATGAACGATGACACCTCCGCCCCGTCGCGTTTGTTTTGTATGCGTCCCGCCGCACCGGCAGCTACACGTGTTCCGCTCGACGGGCCTGCTTTGTTTGCATTCTAATTCGATTCATGTGAGTCAGTCGCAATCACTCACAATAATAAATAGGACTTTCGCGCGATCCCTCAAGGACGCGGCCCTCGGCTTTATCGGTTTGGCATTTTGGCGCCGCTGTTGAGACGCGTGATGTCATCCGCTGTATCGTTCGCGTTTCTGCGATTGCCGAGGTTACGCACTCTGATTTTTTCTGCTACCATCTAATCTAGAATATATAGTGTTCTTATGAGAGAAATTCTGTGCATCATTTCACGGCAAAGTTTCTTTTTCTCTTATGTCATCCGTCCCGTACTATCAGCGAGTTTATTCCTTCATATAGATATTTCCGATTGTTTTACAAAATTAATTGTTGACGTATGGTACAATATAGTAAGTCTAACTATTCCTGTTGTTATTTCCAGCGAGTTTATTCCTTCATATAGATATTTCCGATTGTTTTACAAAAGTAATTGTTAACGTATCGTACAATATAGTCAGTCTGACTATTCCTGTTGTTATTCTTGCTTTAAAGCACCCCGATAAGACAAATGAAATGCGACTTCTAGATAATGAACCCATTCAAACCTGGTCAAACCTGATCGCAGTCATGGAAACCTGATCGCAGTTAGCAAGTTTGCATGTGGAATTCAAAGGTTCGCAAACAGATTCACGTGTTTTGCTGGTCTTCGATCATTTTTTCTGCATTTCAAGCGGGATTGCTTTTGAGAATTTCTGAAAAAAAACTGATGATAACTTTATACCGCTCGCATTTTTAAACGCATTTTATACCGGTTAATCTCCCCGTAAAACTTTCAAATAATTATTAAATAAATAACGACGACTTTCGTTTCTTTGAACTTCAGATTAGTCTTTGTACTGAGTCAGTTTGACTTAATTTTGGACAAAATGTATTGTTAAATTGGTGATTAGTCTTGTCGGTTTTAACTAGATAGCATTGTATTTGCTCATCGTACTTGTGTAGAAACCTGTTTAAAAAACGTATTGTACTACCCTTACGGGACGTTTGTAAAACGACGATTTTTGGGCATTTTTGAATTTCTGCACTGTGTTTGACGATTTTTCAGTTTTCCTATTCAATTATTTTATGTACTGGCGTAATGAAAAACGACACACGAAGATAAAGGTTTTTTGCTATTTATGCTAAGGTGCAACTCTTCTAAATTGAAGATGTTTTGAGTCATCCAACTATATTCACGTCACACTGATTTCGAATCTGTAAAAATATTTGCTCTACATAAATAAGCAAGATATAGGCGTTTAAATAAGCGTCAAACACCTACATGGTGGTCGGTTAAGTTAATTTTTATTTATGCGATTCGTAATCACCTATATGGCAGTAGCTTTTGGTTTTTAAAATACTTTATAGATATCTATTTGGCGGTAGGTTCAGTTAGTTAAATATTATATATATATATATATATATATATATATATATATATATATATATATATATATATATATATATATATATATATATATATATATATATATATATATATATATATATATATATATATATATATATATATATATATATATATATATATATATATATGGCAGAGTTAGCTGAGCTGCATAAATTCCGGTTCTTTAGTGCTGAGTTTGAGTCACATTGATTATATTCCTGTTAAAGAAGAATAACACTTTAGTGCTTCGTTCCCCGATACCTGCCAGTAAGAGTGGGGTCAATTAAAATCACCGCTATAAAGTTTGACTCAGCTGGACGCCTCGCTAAACAAAGGGCCTCCGATGGGCGAGCGTGTGTGCGCGGGCATCGCACTCACACACGCGCGCGCGCCGCCTATGCGTGCGCGTCGCTCGCAGCCTCGTTCGCTCGGAGCGAACAGCGCACGACGATACCCATCGCATCGCACACGAGAGAGAACAGCGTGCGCACGCCTACGTGCCTCCAAACCTCGAGTGCGAGCGAGACGCGGCGAGCGCCGTGATTCGCTCCGCGCTCTTTCCCCCTGTCTGCCTGCTCGTCCTTACCAGTGGCGGCGCGCTCTGCTCTCCGATCGAAATGTTAAATTAATATTCTCATTTATTTATACAACATCGAATACTTCTGCTAAATGCCACGAAACTCGTTTCTCTTCCTAATCATTCATTAACAGTAGAGTGATACGACAGCAGCTCGTAAAATATTTAATGTCGGCTAAATAAAAACTTGAATACTTCAGCTTGGCAAATGAGTTTGGATATAATTCAACATTCAAGATATAATAATAAATATTTGGGTTGATAAAAATGCGAGAAGCAACCATTTTGCGATATGTTCAATTCGTGAGTACGTTCAAACAAGTCCTCAAGCAAAAACACAGATACGATCAATGACACGTTTATGAAGGAAAGCATGAAGGTATACTTATCCCTGATAATTCTTATTATTATTAGTATTTTGTTGATTTTTTTTTATTACTATTACCTACTTATTTATTAATTTTGGTGACTATTGTTTGATATTATTTGACATTTTTATTATTTTTATTTTATAAACACCATTATTTATTTTTTGTGTTTTATTTCCTATTGTGATCATTAGTTAGTGATTATTAGTTATAATTTGTAATGGTGACGGGAATATATATATATTTCTTTTCCTTTTTATTTTTTATTCAAATTGCCGAATATATGTGATCTAAAAACTAGAGAGCTAGCTGCCCTGGAACAATTCCTGGCACTTAGATGGGCAGCAGCAGTACTTAAATGCTAATGCTCATATCGGCCGTGTTCAATTTTAATTTTAATTTTAATTAAATATTTTTTTTATTGATATAATTATTAGTGATATTTATGCACTGTTAATGGATTGTTAAATTAATTAATTAAATAAATAAATAAATATGAACGTTCTTGTCTTATAAGTCTACTGGTAGATGCATAACCAAGAATGCCAGCCAGCAAAAGAAAGCGAATACGGCCATTGCTTCCTTAATTTGGCGGAATATTTTTCAAAACGGTATTTTCTAACCTTTTTACCTAATTGGTTATTTCCACTTTCGTCCCCAAAGAAAAATATTTTTTTAGAAAAAATGCATATTTTTAACTTTTATTGTCTTCTAATTGCATTCTTACTTAAAAACCGATAAATAGTAATTATTAAAAAAATACGTTGCTTTATAAAGGGTTATGTAACCTAATTCGGCGTGTTTGCGACTGCGCGACTAACCTTTGAAATAGTAGCGCTGTATTCCTTGGTTTCTTTAAATTACGACTGTTTAGTCTTTTTTTCACTAACAAAGGCTTTAATGAAAAACGTGTAGATATGACTTTCAATTCAGTTTTTTAGAATTTCATAACCTTTACAAAAAAACAGCCCAGTAACCTGCTTATTTAGAAAAAATATTTTTTTTTCTCAAACTTCCTGTTTAGTTTAAACATCGAGAGTTATGCATTGAAGATTTGTCGTGCGGTCATAAACACTCGTATATAAATCAATGGCAACATCAATGATTTTTAAAATATGGTTTTAACCTAGCGAAGGTTCAATCATGTGGTCTAAATTAACAATGTATAAATAGCGAAATTTAAAGTTTTCTTTAAATGAAATCTTGGATTGAAAGACAACTGAGAAACAATATGCAGAAAAAATACTGAATAATTTAATATTATAGTAGTATATTAAATAATTAACTCAGGTATGAATGATGAGAATTCTTATACTTCAAAAAAGGGCAGTACGCAGTCTATATAGTGCCTCTCCAAGAAATTCGTGCCGTTTTTCATTTTTCATCGAGTCGGTAATCATGATCATGTACTCGTGTTACATCCACCAAAATAGTATGCTCGCTCGTAAACATATATCGGAGGTCCCGTCATAGAGTGATTTCCATCAACACAATGCCAGAAATAAATTTGACCTACACCTTAATCGGCACCGGTTTAGCAGGTTTAACAGTTTCCATCACAAATACCTATGCTTTTCCTTCTGATAGCAGAAGTCTTGGAGAGAACCAATTCAAAAAAACAATAGTCCATAGCTGAGTCAAAAACCTAATATATGACTTAAGAGAATTGGATAATGCTAAACATGAGGGAAAATATCCTGGTAGGTGACATTTGCTAAAGAGCGTAACTTTTATTTTTATCGACGAAGGCTATATTGGTGGATTTGACAAATAATTTAATGTTTTTTTTATATAAGGTTATCTATTTTCATGACTATCACTTTATTAATAGGACAATTATGGTTATATACGTTGTCCCCTTTATTTAATCATTAATTTTCTTTATTACATTATTTTATAATTATTGCTAATTCTCATACTGGTTATAAATAGGTTAAATTTACTTACATAGTCACAACTATCACGATAGTTATTTTCCATAATTAATTACATTACTGAGATTGTTAGAGGCAACGACGCGTCCAAGTGTAGAAATGCTCACCTACTAGTGTTGAATGAAATCGTATTGAATTGTACCTTTCGATTTAGCTGTTTTACTCTAAAATATCTGAAATCAGATGCAAAAATATTGAGGACTTTAAAATGTAGATCGACTTTTAAATAAAAGGAAAAGATTTGAGTAGGTACTTAGCCGCTGAATACGGCGCTGGAAAAAGGCGCAATGCGCGTCTCAGTTCAAAGAATAACATCCTAACTTACGATAGTGGTATTGATTGAGTGCCACGTCACTATTCAGCTACGCTGCAAGCAACGATCGAAACATGACATTAATCGCTAAAGCCATAGATAGGAGAATGATGATGACCAAGAAGGATCGCAACTTAAAGAACCATACATTCACAAACATCGACTCAGGGTCTCCTTTGTCCACGTTTCGTTCCTCAAATAAAAACCGTTCCCGTATTTTTTCTGCCTCTCATAGCGTTATCCAATCAAAGCGTTGGAAACAATCTCGCCATAGTCGAAGATCGAGTAACCTCAAATTGCCTTTGGTTATCATTGCGGTTCTCCGTGACCGCCACGAAGGTTAGAGATGCAATGGTCGGACGTATGGTTCACCGATTTTTTCCGTTCTCATGATTGATTATTTGCTATACGGTTTGATATTTTTTGCTTTCGAATCTGAGGTGCCCGCTATTTGAGCCACCAGGAAGTATGGGAGAACGAGTATGCGAGTCGAAAAGGATGTTATAATAATGTTCTCAGGCGCTTGCGGAAGCCTTATTGCTGAATGATGTTTTAGGAGTAAGGAAAAAACGCTTTGATTTTACTTAGTTAAATACCTAAGAAAAATCATATCTAATTATATAAATTTATAATTTAAAAACATATATAACACTATTACAAATAAGTATTTACATATGATATGTTAATATAATATGGTAATATATACTTTTATGTATGCCTTGATAACAATTTATATTAGAAACATGGCAATTTGGAATCCACATTTTTCATCTAATATAGAAGTAGAGTTATCAAGGATTGGCGTATACATTATTGCCATAAGATTGTATAATATATAAATTTTAGAATTTTAAATATCATAAGAAACCGTTTTGTAACGTATGTCCAGTTTATACGGAATGTTAACGGAGTATTGCGAAAATTTTACAGTGATGGTTCACGTCAATAAGAGAACATAAAAGGCTTATAAAAAGGAATCTACGATGACTTAAAAAATAATTATGTTAATTGGACAAAACTTCTTCTAATGCGGTCCTGATCATTTTCGGATATTACTAATACATATCATTTGTCCCATGCATTGATATATATTAATTTTATGTATGTGCTTAAAATTAAAAATCTTACATTGCCGAAGAGGTTGTTTTTTTGAAGAAGACATCGTAGAGGAAAAATATGGTACAAATCGTGTGGATCATCAGTTCAAATCAATCGCATTATACTATAAATACCTTGTAGAGTGGACATGGCATATAATAGAATAACAATGAAGGATATGGCAAATTAATATAGAAAAGGACTGTCGAAAAGACCAAACCACATTCGCTGTAAATCGGAATGTCCACAGTCCTCGATCAAAGTGGCTTGGCTTTCGTTTACACTTATAAAATATAATTATTTCATATGTGGTACATATATGTTACTCACTACAATACGCAATATATTACTTTCTCAGGCACGCTTGCACAATTAAGGGCATTATGATAGTTGTTTGTTGAATTTCCCATATAATTTTATTTCTCCTTGATATAAAAAATAAAGTCAAAAAACAATATTATTTGACTATAATATTGTTTTTATCCTAATAATTTGACATGGATTTTGTAATTATTTATTTTTTCTATTTTAATATAACCGTAATTTATCCCGACTATTTGAATTATGTTACATATTTTTAATTATTTATTGTATGAAGTAATATTGAAAATAATATTATGGTATTTTAATAAATATTTAAACATGTGTTTTACATCATTTCATTTTGTAATGCATCCAAATGTAGAAATGCATACATACCTTCGGTATTAGTTTATTGTATTGATTGTATTTTTGATGACACTGAGATAATTGTCCAGCTTTATCCAAGTAAGCATGAGTGCCTTCATTGAAGCGTCAAAAAGTAAGAGTAGTTGATAGGGATGGACATAGGATCCAGGCAGATTTTCATATTAAGAGAATCTGACTTCCTAAAGGAGTAATGTGTTAAAAAGGAAAATGATCGTGGATCAGACCAGGAATGAATGACGATATGATTTAGTTTCAATTCGATAAATTTACCTATACTGAATTTCGAGCAGTACTCGCGCGTTTAACTAAGTAAAAACCAGTCGATTTAAATAATAATGTGGAGAGGTATGTAGGTAGCTACCTTCGGAACTTGACAGCGTCTTCATTAAAAGCCCACGAAACCGTAACAGCATTCATATCGCGTGTAATTTTGTAAGAATTTAATTAGTCACTCGTGGTCTATTCAGTGGCCGACGAAACGCTTCATAAATTCATTTATGCTAAAGCCTATAGGGGTAAAAGAAGGGGAAACGGTGAGTTAGACGTGTCAGTTTACGCTTCGATGCCGTGCTAGTAGAGTTGCTTCTTTCCCACGCGTTGTAATCACTTTTCTGCGCTGATTTTCGAGCCGTCCTTGCGATAGGACGGGGCTTCTTCTTTATGTGAAGCTGACAGCTCCATTAAGATATTCCCCGGCCTGTAAATAATATATGCGAATATGCGGTATTCATATATGTGCATATTATTATACTGCAGTAGCTAGGCTCGAATCTAATAACATTAGTACTTATGTCAGTTGCAGGCATCGTTCCAGCAGCGAGGATCTGCATATAGGCGCCTCTAGACTTATACGATTTATATATATATATATATATATATATATATATATATATATATATATATATATATATATATATATATATATATATATATATATATATATATATATATATATATATATATATATATATATATATATATATATATATATATATATATATATATATATATATATATATATATATTTGATAAGGTTTTGTAAATAATCCGTTCATAGGATGATGATTCGCAGTAAAATAAAATTAGTAAAAGCTACTTGAACAGCAGCGAAGGAAATCCCAGCTTGGATTGAGAAACGCTTATGTTTGAATGAGATATACTTACGGATGTGCACGACTTTCGATTGTGCATGTTAGTTTATGGGTCCCTTTACCGTCGACGAACGATCACTCATCATCCATATATCTCAAAAATCGAGCTTTTCCTTTTGCAACACAAAATACCTCCAATTGAGGCGAATTAAAGCGAAAAAACTAAAATGTCTTTGCCGATGTGATCAAAGTGTTTTATTTTAGTTTTTTCGCTTTAATTCGCCTCAATTGGAGGTATTTTGTGTTGCAAAAGGAAAAGCTCGATTTTTGAGATATATGGATGATGAGTGATCGTTCGTCGACGGTAAAGGGACCCATAAACTAACATGCACAATCGAAAGTCGTGCACATCCGTAAGTATATCTCATTCAAACATAAGCGTTTCCCAATCCAAGCTGGGATTTCCTTCGCTGCTGTTCAAGTAGCTTTTACTAATTTTATTTTACTGCGAATCATCATCCTATGAACGGATTATTTACAAAACCTTATCAAATATAAAAATATTATACAGTTTTTCTACCATGTTTCTTTATACATTTGCTAATGTTATACAATTTTATACAAGTTTACCTTATTTTGATATTATTATATAGTCTTTAGTATAAACTTCTCTGCCAGAAATTAAGATCGAAGTAGGTATCTTCTTTCATTTCATTGTGCATTGGAGGTTTTATATTTTTATTTCGATTTAATGGCTCGTTGATAACTAACGCAGCCTAATAATGTCATATTTTAAATGTTGGAAACGTCCGAAATTTTGAATTATTTCGAAACGTCATCCTCCATTTATGAGACGGTCTTTGCCGATGTGATCAAAGTGTTTTATTTTAGTTTTTTCGCTTTAATTCGCCTCAATTGGAGGTATTTTGTGTTGCAAAAGGAAAAGCTCGATTTTTGAGATATATATATATATATATATATATATATATATATATATATATATATATATATATATATATATATATATATATATATATATATATATATATATATATATATATATATATATATATATATATATATATATATATATATATATATATATATATATATATATATATATATATATATATATATATATATATATATATATATATATATATATATATATATATATATATATATATATATATATATATATATATATATATATATATATATATATATATATATACATATGATTAGTATAAGTGTAAATTATTATTTTCAAATTGAAATTATGTATTAATACTAAATAAATTAACGTATAAAATAAATGAAAGGAGACTTATCTGGTCTGTGTAGACCAGGAGCGACTCCACCTTTTTATTTAATTTTTTTTTTCTTCTCTATTCTTTTAGTGTTGGTCAATAATCCCTGCTGTGGTATTAGAAGTCTGGCCAACCGGACTTCTTCCTGCCTCATACAGTGGTGACACAAGTGAAATTCGAGAATCTATGCTGGAAAGGAATAGGCGATTAGTATATCTAAAAACTAATGATTAATCAAAAATGTTGGTTCAATATTTCGGCAAAGCCGTCGTCAAGATAAATGACATTTCTGAAATCGAACAATTCGTTGAAAATTTAAATTCAAGGAATCGAATACACAAATAAAAGCTACTTGAAGTAGAAGGAAAAAATTACTTGCTTTTATTTGTGTATTTATATTTAACAAATACATTGGTCAAACCAACGCGTTCTAACCTAATATAATATAATAATATACTAATTAAAAATAATAAGTAATTACCTGTTCATATCTCCAATAATTCCAAATTATCTTTATGCAAATAATAAAATTAAATGTAAAGTATAAACATAAATAATAAATTTTATAGAAATGTTTATAAATATAATAAACATTTATATTTATTTATTACTTTTAAATAACTTCGCCCCCCCCTCCCCCGCCCCCATTCTGGAATCTTCTGGAGCACGCTAGAATATTCTGGAACATTCTAGAGCATGCAAATATTTTTATAGTTGAAATTATTAAATACATACCATCATTCATGTTATAGCTACTACACAAATATATCACTCGTTTTAATCCAAATATCTTTATGAATCTCTAATAACTTTTAAAATCTCTTTATGAATGCATATATTATTATCATGCGTATTAGTACTATCTCTTTATGGATGCATATATTATTATCATACGTATTAGTACTATCTCTTTATGGATGCATATATTATTATCATGCATATTAGTACTATCTCTTTATGGATGCATATATTATTATCATGCGTATTGGTAGTATCTCTATATGGATGCATATATTATTATCATGCGTACTAGTACTATCTCTTTATGGATTCATATATTATTATCATGCGTATTAGTACTATCTCTTTATGGATGCATATATTATTATCATACGTATTAGTACTATCTCTTTATGGATGCATATATTATTATCATGCATATTAGTACTATCTCTTTATGGATGCATATATTATTATCATGCGTATTGGTAGTATCTCTATATGGATGCATATATTATTATCATGCGTACTAGTACTATCTCTTTATGGATCCATATATTATTATCATGCGTATTAGTACTATCTCTTTATGGATGCATATATTATTATCATGCCTATTATTATTACTTAATTATTATGAGATATAATACTAATACAACGTACTGTTTTATTTATATGTTTTATTTATATACACCTATGTAATATTAGGCAACTTCTCGCACTTTGACTTCGAGAATCCAGCGTATTACCACTTTCTTTAATATTGTTTATTACATGTCGGTTGATTGTAGATCTTTTGTCAATTTATTGCAAAGTCTTGGTTCTGTAAATATGTAGTGTCGTTGTCCGTACGCTGTCTTCATTTATCTCCGCCTCGATGCCTCGTTCTATGACCGCGGCCTTTATGTAGTGTACTTGATATTATGCCATTATTATAGTTATAAGCAGAATCGTGCTATAGTATTTCAAGTACTTCGAAGTCAATAAATAGCTTGTTAGATGGGTAGATAGAACCATTGATTATATAGCGCATCAGTTTGATCAATGCAGTTTTACGACTTGGTAGCTAAGATTTTACTGTGAAACGCAACGTGTAGATGGCTTATAGTTCCAAAAATTGATTAATATTCTCTTATGTTCAATATGGCGGCGTTCGTGGTATATTAGTATGACGGTGAACTTTAGATGGCGCTCTAAACACATCTGTACGGTATCCTATCTTGAAATAAATTAATACTACACTATAATAACAAACAAATTTGTAAAACATTTGTAATCAGGTTGCTTTTATTATTTTAATAGTACTTATATACATAAATATGTCATATTATTATTTACATAAATATGTCAATTTCTAACTTGGTCTACAGGTGCGTAATCATTACGGATTTTAATTTTCAGATAGACTTTCTATCTCTACTTATTATTTATGTGATGTAGTCAGCCTATATAAAAATGCGATAGATAGAACTAATAATTGAATGTTATTATTGTTATCATTGATTAAATTATTTGGTTTTTATAGTCAATCAGAGCTATATAAAAAAACATTCATTATTAATGTTATTAGGATTGGCCAAATAAATTGCTGCCAGTTTCGCTGTCAATGCTGTCAGCGCCACCTGCATTTCGTCGGCGCAGAATGGTTGCAAAAATCCACTATGGAAATCCAATGGGGAGCTAATGGGCCCTTGCTGAGTTGACCACGAAGACCCATTCTGTTCAGGGTTGGTCACACTCACGGGTCAACACCCATCCGGCGGCCTCCACGCATGAAGTGCGAGCCCGGGCAGGACTCTGGCCTTAGGGCTAGTTTCCCCTAGGAGTCAAGCTTCTGGCAGTCCCAGACGGTCTGCGCACCGTGCGCCGTAAGCCGTCGGGGGAGTCTGGAAGCAGTACTTTTTCATATACATAGAGCGGGGGTGGTTGCGGATCTTACGGCGACTGCTCTTGAAACGACCATCGGCTACCCGATCCTGGGTCAACAGCCGGGCAAAGGATGCCGTGGTCCGCGATAGATTCGGTTACACCGTTTCACCGCGTCGTAAAGGAGAGGACCGCGCAAGCGACCTCGCATTCGTAACCAATCGAGAGACCGGAGTAATCTGGTCGCAATTGAAAGTAAGGGCGAGAGTGTATGCCCGCTGGGTAACATACCTGGTTATCTCGCGGATAAGGCCTTGGCGTCTTACGGGCATGTGGCGGTGCTTGACGGTGGACTGTTTTGTCCAAGTCTTCTGCGCTCGCTTCGCGCTCACTTAACAAACAATCGTTAAATCTTCTTGAGGTGACGGGTTCGCCTGTTGTAGTTCACAACTCTGTTTATATGGCAATCTAATACTATATAAAGGGTTACAAGGAAGAACGATCAAAGTCCATTTTTTTTGTTATCTCCATTTTAATTTAAAATAAGACAATTTAGGCAGGGTTTCTTCGAGTGAGAATATTTTTTTTTGTCTGTAAATAAAAAAAAACATATCTTTTAAATGTTTAACTTATAAAAAAGTATCTCAAGTCAAATTGACCTAGATCGTTCTTCCCAGTAACCTTTAATATATAATCAATGATAGTTTTAATTGCAGCATTACTACCGATTCTATCCTACACAATGTTATTATTAATCAAAGCTTAATCTAATGAATGAAAATGCCGATCAGCTGATTATGATTGGTGAATAGGAATGAGTTGTATGGTAATAAGGTGGTGGTCACGGAGGGAGAACGAGTTTCCGCGAGGTCGCGGCGGCGGGGGGAGGAAAGCCGGAGCTTGCAGCACCAGCCATCCCTGTTTTACCGTTGCCTGGTTCCTGTCCGGGAAACAGGTTGGTCCCACCGACCGACCGGCAGCCAGATATTCTGACTCACAACAATGAGTACGGGCCGAGACTGGTTTTTTCGGAGCGGCCGGCGCCGAGCCGCCCGCCCTTGCCGCCGCTCAATAAACCAGTTCCATGCTTTTTTCCGCACTGTAAAAACTGTCTACTACTCCACGCAGTCAGGTGTCATTCACTTATGGGTACGTCTATCAAACGGTTTGGGCGCGGGCGGGCGCCATACCCAAATATTGCACTCAAAACACCTGTCTGCCTCGCGTGGCGCAAAGACGCCGCGCGTCGCATCAATAATTAAGACCGTGCGTCATACGAAATAGTGAATAATCGCAATAATAGCCCAAAGCCTTCAATTAAAAGTGATGAATAATTGGAGGCTTAATGGTTCTATGCAGCTTGGACCTCAACGCCAGCAAGTTTTGTGACTTGTTCAATTCATAGGTCAGCTTCCATTCAGAAGCCTCCTCGAAGAAGTAAATTAAATTAAATAATTTCCTCGGATACTCGCTAGGCTGCAAAGCTGTGTTCTGGAAGATTACCGTGGAGAGTTGTATTTATTTACTTATATATTTAATTTGTAATACACAATCATCTACTTTAAAATGCACATGTACAATTAAAATGTCATACCTAGACAAAAATTTGATTATGACAAAAACTGTTGTCAGTTAATTTACTTATATGTCGCGGACATTTAGATTTATGGAAATATTATATGTATATGTATTTACATATGTATACAATATGTATGTATAAATATACACTATACAATATACAATATAAATTAACATACAATATGTATGAATCTATATACGATCTAAGTTATGAAAAGAACATAATAAAATTCAAAGAAAGTATACAGGAATAGCTATTATTAATTCATATAAGCTGGACAATAAGACTATTTTTTAAAAATAAAATTGTTAACTATAATCGTAATAAATAAAAATGATGTACAATTAGACAGTATTTAAATAATCATAATTGCTTAAACATAGACTTAAGATAAGTCATACCTAATTATACATTTTTTTTAAATTGGTAAAAAAATTGTATGAGACGTAGTTTCCTAAGACAGTGGGGTAGAGTTTGTCTAATATCACCTACCTCCAAAATTGCCCCTTGATCACCAGACCCCGAGAAAATCTAGGTCTAGGGCGCCGAAAGTTGTAATTTCTTAGACTGGGTAGAGGTTCGCGCAAGTAACCTCGAACGGTGACCAGTCTAGTGTGGTCATTCTAAAACTGGTACCCAGGAAGCGAGGGAGCATCACTGGCTTGCTGTTTGAGTCAGGAATCTGGTGGGCAGTGCCGTAACTAAATCTGTAGATGTTTACATGGAGTAAAGCGATTATAAAATTAAATGATGTAGCAATAATTTTACGAAAGTTCTATGGAAATATTATACTCATCGTTGAATTGAGAATGTAACGTCCACAGTCGCGTTAAAATACTGGTTCCCATCAGATCACCGAAGTGAATAACCTTTGATATTCTACTATAAAAAATAGTTGAGAATCATCTACAGCTTATTTTTCTTAAGCCTTAGTTACCGAGAGAAAATACTAAAAATACTTCCATTCATTCAAAGTAAATGTAGGACTCTGTCGAAACCGTATATCTACATATGGGCGGCCTTTTGCAGTATTCCGCCATGGTGCTGGAAATGTATGCATCGACGCGAATCTTTTAATATAGGTTTAACATCTGGTGCCGTGATCAGCATTGTGTTCAGTTAGGGTAGATTTTGGTTCTGGCCTCAAATAAATAAACGCTACAAACCAGGTTACTTACATAGCGCTGCATCTATTTTTATGCACATTAATATTAAGTGTATCCAATATTGTTAACAATCTATTATTGTCTATAGTAATAAATAAATAAATAAATACTTAAGTAAGACGATGCTGCATTCTGAGCGCATTACAGTGCGTCTGTCGTTAAGATTATTGCAGCGATAATGTGAAAGTCCAAGTCCAATATTTACGATATCGTATATTTTCGTGTAATGATGTGACTTTCACCTTTGATATTTCTTTTTATTTCAGAGCGATCGTAAGGAAATCACGCCGGGAAAGCATCAGCGGACCCCCGAACTCACGCAACCAAGTGCCATAAAACAGGACCACGATACAAATTTACATAGTGAAGTTAACGTTTAAGGATACGTACTAGTTTTGATAGACGGTGCGTTTTAGTTCTTTGATAGTTTTGTTTTGTTTTTGTTATTTTGTTGTGACTGAAAATGTCTTCGGTGGAGTCGCCTCGCGAGGACACGTCGCGCGGGTCGCCGCTGCCGCCGCAGGCGTCGCCCGCGGCCGCGAGCCCGCCGTCGCGCCCGCGCTCGCCGCAGACCGTCCTCGCCACCATGACCCCCGTGCCCGTCGAAGACTTCGAATACTGCCATAAAGTAGAAATAGACTCCAACGACGGTTACCCCCAAGACGTCGTCTACGACAAGGGCATGCACCAGGACGTGTACGCTGAGAAAGGCGCCATCATCTATCAGCATTCCCCGAACGATATAATCGCGTACGCGTCCGCCGGTGAGAAAGTCGGCCCGCCGATCCAGGGGGACATTTACAACCCCGACATGGGCCCGATCGACGAGAAGACCCCGATCGACCTCATCTACGAAGACGGAAAGCAGACGGTCATTTACACGACGACGCCCGATCAGAAGCGCGTCGAGATGATCAGCGGGCAGCTCGACGACGGCCATCTGATAACCAGCGGGGGTCAACTGGTCGACGGCGGGGTGTCCGTGGTGGTGCAAGGACCCACCGGACAGAACACTGTGCTCGTGCTCGCCGACCACGTGATGGACGAAATGGGACAGGTCATCAGTATTCCAAGGTAGGAATTTGAATGTTATAAAATGTATTCTCGCACATATATTATGCCGCTTATGGACATTTTTATATGCGTATGCTAATCGAACACGAAACGAACCAACTTTCCTCATTAGCGATGTTATACCAAAATAAACCAAATCCTGAATGATGAAGGACGGAGCGTCAATTACGTCTGATGGTTTTAGTTATTGTGACACTTTAGTGGTTCTTACCACCTATTGACTAAAGATTATATCATCGAAGATTTCTTTATTTAACATTATTAACATTTACAGTCTATACTCTCCAAGAGTTTCAGCTAATTTTCGCTTTAGGTTTACGGCTGTCGCTTGAAAATATTTGCGTAGGTGTAAGAGAAACAAAGGTATACATAAAGCATGAAATGGTATTGAGAGTGAAGGGGGAATTATCTAAACGCGTATTTTGGATCACGATTGATTAATGAAACGCATAGACTTCTTAGTTTCTAGCGACTAAATTCAGAAAATTTTAGAAAGACATAACAGATTATATTTCCCAATATATCGAGTTTTGGTTGCGTAATGTAGGTAGGGAGTGCTCTGACCGGAGCAAGGGCCTCGAGCCGCGTCGCTTCGGTGTCGTCGCTTGGCTAGATGTGGCGTAGTGGTGTGCATTGGAGCGTCGAATGACTCGGCCGGAGAGACGTCCGCTTCGTACCGGCGAAGAAGAAAAGCAACAAAAATGGCCACGATCGTAGCCTTGAAACGAAAACGAAGTGAGTTCTTCACGGGCGTCGCCGTGGCGGTCAGCGGCGCGGCAGATGCTGCTACGGGCGTTTCTCCTCGCCGAACTAATCGCATCCGTTTACGTAAAAGCTGCCGGCTACGTTTACTGGGAGTTAGCATAGACAGCAGTCAGCACATACAACCGAGCAACCACTCGGCATTACCCATAGATACGAATAGATTTCATGAATTCTTTTCCCTGATCGACTACTCTAATTGTCAAATTAGTAGCTTCCTACAAAATTCTACTAAATGCATTGCAATCCATGGCATCTCTGTTTGTATTGATTATACTCACAATAAGATCTTATAAATAAAAGTTAAAATATGTACATCGCAAAAAGCTAAACAAATCAGAAGCAGGTGAAGATAATTTATTCGAAACAAATAATGATAAAAAGTTAGAAACAATAACTGTCGAGCTTACGCCATTAAATTACACTATAGCTAATGCAGGCCAGATTGTAGGAAGGTCCGAGTAGAAACATAGGATGCAGCAAAGCTAACTAGAGATTCTGTTCGATACGATAGAAGATGAAGCGAATAAAAGTGTAAGTGAAACGGCCGATCGATCGCCGTCTCGCTCGACCGCCTCGACAATGGATTATTTACGTGCATTGGCTGCAGCCGCGCTAAAATCGCCTATCGTTTCGCCTCGTATAGAGGTAGACGCGATCGTGAATCACTCGCCATTGTACATGGACACTGCCAAGCTTCAAGCTCAAGTCCATATGGCGGAGTAGCTGTGTGTCTACCGCGCTCTTCGCATTGGCTACGGATTCGGCATCGCTTTCGCTTTGTTTGATTTCCAATTATCCATCATCGAATTATCAGCGGTGCGCGTGTTTCCAACCACTCGATGGATGTTAGTCGCGTCGTCTAAAAATTTTCGGAAATCCTATGAAACGAACCTAAGTTTTTTCTTCACCTTCATGGAATGAATTGCCAAAAGGCCATTGTTGCATTTTGTGCTTTTCCCAGGTTGCTAAATTGCCAAGAGGCCACAGCTGCCTTTTTGCGCCTCTCCCAGGTTGTTGTAATTTCTGTATACAATAGGTGGGTGGCCATCGCATTAGTACCACTATGCAATTATAATACTAATTGCTGACATAGGATCTAGAAGAGTTGGTTATTTTTCTAGAAAGACCAAGATCTTTAAAGATATGAAACAGAGATTTAGCTGGCAAGCCACGAGCGCCAATCTAAAGAGTGAAGCTTTCCGAGTGATGCCATTTCCAAGATCATGGAATTTATTTTTTGGGATATAGCAACAATTAGGGTAATCTTTCGAGATTAAGAGTAAAGAGTTATATCTGGACGGAGGCTTGTACATATTTTAGGGAAATGATACTGCTTAGAGACCGAATCGACCTCCAGAATCCAGTCTAAAGCTTTCCCGATATAGGGATGGGTATTGGAGTTTTTGTTTTCATATATTTTCGATATTAAATTGCTGATTCTCTATGTTTTCTCATTATTTCTGTTTATTTTTAGTTTTCTAGTTTTTATGTCTTTGTTATTTATGAATTTCTATGTTTATTTTTCAATATTAAGCGGAGGCTTGTACATATTTTAGGGAAATGATACTGCTTAGAGACCGAATCGACCTCCAGAATCCAGTCTAAAGCTTTCCCGATATAGGGATGGGTATTGGAGTTTTTGTTTTCATATATTTTCGATATTGAATTGCTGATTCTCTATGTTTTCTCATTATTTCTGTTTATTTTTATTTTTCTAGTTTTTATGTCTTTGTTATTTATGAATTTCTATGTTTATTTTTCAATATTAGTTTTTTATAGACTTTATTATAATTTGAAATGTAATTTTATTTTGTAGAAATACCAATTTTATTTGATATGTAATTTCTATATGCAGATCGGGTTTTTGAAAATATTTTTTTCTTATTTCTTATTTCTAATGTTTTTCGGCTTTTTAGCCATTCCGCCCAAACTGTATCAGGAATTTAAATGTTGCTGCCAGACCTTTGCTGGTAGGAGCCAGTGAGATGCTAATTACCTCATTAATAACAGAAAAGACTTTGTCACGGCGGTAGGTGTACCAACCGTGATCTAGGGCCGACGTTCAGCCAAATGAAAATGTCCAGTATCGTTGTCTACGATCCTCTGAATATCTCCAGCGGGTGAGGTTACTGGAGTCTGGCATTTGGCATTATAATAATATTTCAGCATACCTACCTGGTGTCCAGTCATACAATATTATTTCCTTTAGTGCATTGCAGAGAGATTGCAAAAGTTCCTAACTTTTATCATTGAAAACAATTAGCATGGGACATACTATCGCTGTCATAATGTCTTCGCAAGAGTGACTTCTTCAGGTCTACATCGCTCATGGTTGTACTTAACAATAATTTGATTATTCTATTATTCCAAATCATTTACTCCCCTTGAGTATGATACGACCAAATCTGGTTCTGAAACAATTATCCGTTGAGTATGATACGACCAGATCTGGTTCCGCGTTTTTTTCACTTCTTTGACGTTCTCATATTTATTCATAATTATCTAATTGGTTTACAAAATGATATTTCAATATTCTATATTCGAAATTTCAATGCAATCATTGTGCAGTTGTTCTTTTTATGATTGGTGTAGTAGTTTCGTAGTTATAGTACTTTAAGTCGATGTCGCCGAAAATCTTGCAAAAGAGACAGATGCATCCATGAAAATACCCATTTACTCCAAGGGTTAATAATTTGAAACCATTTACTTGTAGCAAGGCAGCTGTCCTAAATCTACCAGATTCGGTCATTAGTCCGTAGTCGACAGTTCACCCCCAGAATTATCATAATAGTATAGTGATGTTCTTTCATTATTTACCTTTAATATAAATTCTTACATCCTCGACCTATGCATTGAATTAGTGAATGTGTTTGTTTCAGGTTCATGTTTAGTTTTTCTATGTCACATATCGATCACTAGTTTCTTCGTAGATGGACTCAAATTTGTGATAACTAAACCCCTGTAGAAATGATACTGTATTTTCAAGGTTTCTTTCAAATCTCCACCTTTACTCTTTGCCTCTAATGTTTCAATTTTCTTTATTTTATCTTCTCTTTACGTATGTTTCTTTTTCAGTTTTTAAGTCATCTTTGTCAATGAGTCTGCTCTTATTGAGAGATTTGTCATTCAATCATGCATAATCAGATTTATATCAATCGTCATGTCGATCTTTGTTTCACCCTACCAACTTCTCATTATCGATATCGAAGCGGGGCTCGTCGGCGCAGGCGCAACCAAATCCGACTTCGAGTTTTTTAACCTCGTCGGAGGCAAGAGCGCATGCCCAAGTGGGGAACAGCTCGGTATAAATCTTTCCTCTCTCGTTCGTTCGTTGTTCGCTACGGGCGCGGATGCCCATTTACTACGGACCTCGAATGTTTTTTCTCTCGTGTAACGTCTCTCGTCTTCTCGGCAACGGGGGCTTCGTCTCGTCATCGCTAGGGATGTTGATCGCCCGATGTTTTTAATCGATTTATCAAAAAGTCTCAAATTATCCTTGTGTATCTAATTGTTCTCGTGTCAGTCATTTCGACTACGATGTACATAATTGATTGTTTGGCTATCATTCAGTGTACTAACTGATATATATTTTCAATACCATATTAATTATTATATTCACACAAGAATTCAATTATATTATCTATATTATTAACATGACACGTAGAGTAAATTAAACTGATATAATAATTAATAAATAATTTATTTTTTCAACAGAAAAGTTTGTTTCAAAAATATCAATATTAAACACTATAAAATTAATCGCTAGTTTCTATTGTCAGAGAATCGAAACGAACAAAAAACACAACACAAACAACAAACACTTATTACCCCTCATGTAACGTCCGTAGCGGCTTCGAAGCACTGGTTCCCGTCAAATCACGTGATGTTAAAAAAAGCAAAGATAATTGGTCGCCTGTAAGATAACTGTCGTTAGACATTAGGGTGGGCCATTACCGTAAGGGGTATACAATATAAAAAAATAGATATGTGAAGGAAAAAAAGTTACAATTTAGATAAAACTTTAGATTTTTGCTTCATTTAATTCACGCAATACGAAAGTGTGTACAAAATACTGTTCGGAAATAAAAGACTTACCAAAGGACAAGGCTGAATGAACCAAGTAAACCAGTTTAGTTTAAAAGTTAGTATTTAAAATGAACGCAAGCGTATCGTCAGACATGACTTTTAATTAATGCCTTTCCTTGTTTTATCGAACCTAATAACGCCTTAGATTTTGAGAATATTTATGGCCTTCGATTGTAGGCTCGCCCGGGCTATATCAATAGCGTCAGGAAGCGTTTAAAGTAGTGCGGTTGATTTTTAAAGCTTGCCAATGGCGTGTTCATATACCCCGGGGAATACCGGGCTTCTAAATCGGGTATGAAGAGCTAATTAACTTGAAGGGATCGATGACGGATGAGTTCAAATGGATATCACGAAAAATGTAAAATACATCTCGATTTGGAGTGGTACATCGACGTTTTATATATTGGTTTCATATGTTCATGTTTCATTTAGATTAAAACTTTTTAAATTGATACATTACATTACATTACATTTACGTCGTGTCCAATTGGTGGCTAAAAACCGCTCTTGGACGTGTCAAAATATTTGTGTTTTAAGTAGTAAGTGTCATTACTACTTTTATCTTTACGTTACATACATATATTAATTTAAAAAAATATATAGTATCTAAGAAACTTTGGAACCTACTAAAAGTTATTCGTCGTAGAATCGTATTACAAAACAAATTAAAGAATAGTCAATGGCTACCTACTAAACACAATAATTAAAATAGTCAGTTAAAAAGTTGAATAATCAAAGCAGGAGCCTAACAATTGAAATAGTCAATAAATCAAATATGTGATTTGATGAGGTAAGAATTTATTATTATTAAGTGAAATGATGAGGTAAGAATATTTCAACGTAAATAGTTTCCGTACACGTGCTGAATGTTAGTATACAATGGTATCGGTCAATATACGATGTAACGGTAACAGACAGTGGGACATTTTATGGTATTCTTTTATACAAAATAGATATTTAATTAGATGCTTAAATTATTTTACTGGCAACTCTAAAACTTTCCAAGAAAGTCTGTTGGAGAAATGTATACAGTGTCCCATAAAAGAAGCCCAGACCCTTTTAAACCGTAGATTGAGAACTGAAAGCTCTTTTTTATTTCTGTTATTTATAATATGGCGGTCACTGACTTTATTGAACAGCTTTAGATTTTTATAGATATCCATCACACTTGCAAAAAGCTACAGTGAGGTATTTATTCCCTTAAAAAAAACGTAGAATCTACCCTATATAGTTTGAGCAAATAGCCCTTTTTGCAGTACGAAGGTAGTTTTAACATCAGCCGCTCTACCCGATAACAGAATGACCTAAATACGAACATAGCTAAGACCCAGCTACAAAGTAGCTTAAGTAAACTAATCGAACCGTTGCCACGTCAGTCAGTTGTAATTTAGAGTCTATAGTTATTTAAAAAAAAAGATTATATCTGTAGGATTGGGCCCTATGGACCTAATTACGTTATTATTAATACGTCACATTAGAAAATAATAATCTAGAATTTACAGATATGTGGCGACTTCGCCACATATCTGCACACTTTTCTTCTATGCAATGACCTTTCTTTATTTTTACTAGTAGAATAGCGATGGTTCCGATTGATCACGGCAAAACTATCGAAACTCCGTTTACAACTTTTGCTTTCATTGTGTATTCAAATTGAAAAGGGTCTCCCCCAAGTTTTGCAAATTGAACCTGTCGGCCCTGCAGCCACCTGAGTTCCCTTTCAAAGGGGTGTCTATAAAAAATGCTATTCAGGAAGGTACTATCACAAAAAGCGCTGTGTGACCGCTACCGCTTCCCTCTCGACCGCTTCGACAATCACAGCCCCGCGCTGTTTCGCGGTATGGAGCGAAGAAATATTCTTGAGTTTCGGATTTATTTAGTTCCTGTGTTCCTATGTATGTATCGGAGGTATAATGATAAAGTAATTTTTGTCAAAGGAAGATAAAAGGCTTTTATGTTCTGGACCAAAGATATTAAGTTTATGCTCTGAGGGTGTAGGTTTTTTTTACGAAGTAAAATATATTTTTTTTTCAAATTTCGATAAACTAATAAAATATATATTTAATTATTGATTACCTATGAAAAAATTACAGCAGAATGGCTATGATATTTAGTTAACGTAAATCGTGGAGCAGAAACAAATTAAACCCATAGCAATTGACTAATCGCTTACCTAACTGAGCAAAAACACCTGTTTCAATGGATGCTGTATCTCTTGCAAGGAGTTATTATTTTTTTTTTAATAAAGGAAATATGTATATGTGTACAAGTGCATTGTGTTCAGTTCAGTATATTTGTGAAATTATTTTTACATGTCAAAGGTACATATTAAAAAAAAAATGCAATGTTGATTATACACAAATTTTAAAATTTTACAATATTGATTACGAAAACGAAGTGTTTAAAAAATATTTTTCTAAAACCATTCATTCATCACTTTTTAAAGTTAAGATGACTGGGTTAAAATTGAGGTTTGCTTGATTTAAACTGGTATCATCTGCAAAGAAAGTTACAGTAGAATGAGTTAAGGCGCTTGGGGGATCATTGGTGTAAATAATGAAAAGTGTTGGCCAGAGAATGCTTCCTCGAGGATTCCGCTATTTACTATTAACTACTTTCTTTCTACTCGAGTGATAGTTTCTCAATAACTTTAGGCTATTTCCTCTGATGCCATATCTATGAAGCTTTTTAATGAGTATCTCATAGTTTACCATATCAAACGCTTTTGATCGGTCGCAGAATACAGTTCCCGAATAAATTTACTATTAACGTTGCTGTTAATTTTAGTTAGCATACTGTTTAGGCCATAGCATGTACGTTTTATCTCCTAAAACCAAAACTGTGATTTGTATAAGGAAATTATTATTTTCTCTATTTTTTTCAAGAAATTCAAAAAAATAGGATAGCGCGTTATATACTTATTATTTTGTAAGTATATTAAAATTTTAAGCATTGTTTTCAACACTTTTTTTATTATTTTTCACTTACCTCGTATTAGGATTTTGTTGTGTTAAGCTCATGTTAATAACGCTTTTTTGAGACTTTTGTTCTAGTTTTGTGATATTTTGATATGACGAAAGGTTTTTAATTTTCATGACCTCACTTCAAAAAGAGCTGCACACTGCCAAGAATATTTCTAACCACCGTACGACCGAACCTCACGAGCACCACATCGTCTCCTCTCTGTCAGTCCCCCGTTTTCCGTCTCTTTCACGCCGCGGGTATCTAGCTCGTATTAAACTAATGGCAAATAAAACCCTTTATTGGATGGATGAACCTTCTTTTTTATGACCCACTGCGAGGCGCAGGTAAAAATACCGGACGCTCCAGCCGAGGAGATACCAAGCCGAGATGGCCGACGATTTTGCTTTCAGAATACATTCCCAGTGGTGTGTATATTTATTCTGATGATTCAGGATTCGAGAATTCTCGGAGCAAAACGGCTTCTCTGCCATCAAATGGCATAAAACGTAACCGCTTGCCGAAAGAGAAATCCGCTATAATGGTTTTTACGGGTCTCTCGTGGCGATCCACAACGAAAGATACAGCTGTCGTTAATTCCAATAATAATAATTTCTTTATACTTTAATCCACAACATTTATAACAATATAGATACTGCACTTTGAACGATTTATGGCGTTTAAAACTAAAATATCTCCAATTCCATCTATCCCCAGTACATGAAATGTTTGTTGTTTGTGTTGTGTATGTTTTCGTAAATTTAATTTTATTTTATTTTATTTTTTATTAGCTAAATGTATACAGCATATTAATTTTATAAAAGAACATTTTATAAATTAACATTAATATAGCCAATAATAAATTTCAAATTAGCAAATAATATAAAGCACCTATTTAAAAGATAGTAATTTTATACCCTTTTTTTTTTAAAAAAAGGAAAAAAGGACAACGAAGCATTTCTAAATTTAAATGTATAAGTACAATAGGGGAATAAAAATGGAAGGGAGGGATTGTTATAACACTATATGTAATATACGTTCATAAATGGCTATACGAGTACATACGTATACTATTGACATATATATACGTATAAACACACATACACACATAAATACATTGTATATAATAAAGTAATAAGTACTGCGTATTTTATAAATATTTAAATTAATTATCGTTCCTGGGCTTTTCTTCGACTGCGTGAAGAAAAGGCTTCCTGTCCAGAAAAAAAATGTCAAGATCATAAAACCTGTTATTAAAAGAGCTGAGTAACCGTATCATAGTAGAGTTGATGAAGTGGCTTGTATTGCATCTGGGCACGTGAAACAAACGAGAAACTCGGGTACTTCTGGGGGGCACTCTCAAGGAAATTCGCTCAGTTAAAGCTGGACAGTCTATTAAACCATGAAGGATATGACCTCCTATGACATAGGAAAGACATGTCGGTTATGGTCCGTCTATTATAGAGCAGTGCAACCTTAAAGTAATCCGCTCATTTTGTTAGTAAACAAATGGTATCCATAAATTCAATATCCTTTACCTATATAATTGCTGTTTTTTACACTGCCCAATTTGAACTTTGATAACTTGGGTTTGAGTTCGAATTTCAAAATAAACGTAAATTAGAATTCAAGGCCATGCTATTCTTTTTTGAGAATCAGATGTTTATTTGTCTTTCCGTGGTTTGCTTTTGCTCATTTATTTTCGTTTGTGCAACCATGGTAAAGTTTTAAATTTGCATTATTTTCAAATATGAGATCCTGTGGCAGTGTTTTCTATTACCGCTTCTTGCAGTCTGGCTATACAGTTACCGTAAATATGTACTGTTAAGAACTGCAAACATTGATGGCGAAGCTCGCGATTAAATAACCGAGCGTGGTCAAACGATCATCGCCACTGATTTTGCATGACAACGTATAACCACAGATTTCACTGCAAATAGTCGCAAAGTTGCAGGAGATGCGTCTGGAGACTCTTGGTCACCCACCGTACTTGCCAGACCTTGCTACAATAGTTTTTTTTCAGAATTTAGGTAACTGTTTACAAGGTAACTGTTAACTGTTTACAAGGTAACTGTTAACTGTTTACAAGGTAACTGTTAGGTAACTGTTAACTTCCTACAAAATTTAAACAGCTGGAGGACATAAATTTTAAAAAAAAAATCAAGGAGATGCTGATAGGCCACCCTTTCTATAATTTTACCGAATTTGAGGGCCATGATTTTTCAAATATTGTGCCCATTCAAATTACTTAAAAAAGTAGAGGCTTATTGTCTGATTATTTTATATGGTCTTATATCTGTACTTTTAGTTTAAAATGCATAACGTAGATTTAATTTGATTATTTAACATTTTACTGACAATTTCAATGTTACGATAAATAATTTTACTACGTATCTTTTAGAATTACTAACTATGTACTTCAAATATTAGGATTCTATTTTGATTATTTATATTTATAGTTTGACAATCTAGTAGTTAATTCTTGACTACCTATGTATGCTCAGTAAGGAGTAGTAACAAAACTTACTACATAACCCAATTATTTTGACACGTCCAAGAGCGGTCTCTAGCCACGGACATTGGACACGACGAAAATTTAATGTAATGTAATGAAAGGGAAGAAAAACAACTTTGGAGAGTCGATGAAAAAGAGTGGATGGAATTAAGCAACTTTCATTAAAATAACAAATCTGAATAGCTAATAGGTGTCATATTTATATTAAATAAATAAATATATATATATATATATATATATATATATATATATATATATATATATATATATATATATATATATATATATATATATATATATATATATATATATATATATATATATATATATATATAAATAAAATTAGTAAAAGCTACTTAAAAAGTAGCGAAGGAAATCCCAGCTTGTATTGGGAAATGCTTATGTTTGAATGAGATATACTTACGGATGTGCACGACTATCGGTGCAATGTAAGTTTAAAGGTCCTTTTGCAAGTTTAAAGGTCCTTTTAAACTTACATTGCACCGTTGAAAGTCATGCACATCCGTAAGTATATCTCATTCAAACATAAGCATTTCCCAATACAAGCTGGGATTTCCTTCGCTACTTTTTAAGTAGCTTTTACTAATTTTATTTTAAATAAAAACATCATCCTATAAACGGATTTCTTTACAAACCTTATCAAATATATATATATATATATATATATATATATATATATATATATATATATATATATATATATATATATATATATATATATATATATATATATATATATATATATATATATATATATATATATATATATATATATATATATTTCATACAAGGTTTTTGGTCTTAAATTTAGTTTATAGAACAGCAACTTCATAGGTAACCACCCAATATTAGAAACGTAATGAACCACCGTAATGAACATAGTAAAAAACCATTAAGACCAACTTGGAAAATAAACAGATTTAAAATCCATTGAATTTGGCGAGTATATCGTACTATTCTATACTTCAAGATATTTTAGGACATCTGTTTCGTTTAGTTAGATGCTTCGATCGTGACAATAAAATGAATTTATTCGTGACTAAGATAATATCGCTTCGGTCCACTTTGTGGCCATTCGGCCGCAAACCACAAGGCTTTTTTTGCTTGAAGCGTTTCCTTTAAATAATTTAGTAGCGTTTCTACAGCTTAATAAACGAAGCTTATATTATAGAGCCTAGGATACGTTGGCTTTGAATACGTAAACTTAGAAACCTCCATATTCTATCCTACCGCTCCCTCCTACATAATCGAAAAAAATCACTCACTTAGGAACTCATGATCTTTCGCTCCGTTTTAGTCAGGATAGCAAAATTGCAATTCCTACCCATAGTTTTTCTTTTCTTACATATTCCTTCACCGTTCACGCAGCTAGACAATGTAACCAGCTCTCGTTCAATATCAGAAACGCACCAACGGTTTCTACTTCTCAAGTGTCTCTGAAAAAGCATTTTATATCCTAAATTCCTAGTTATCCAACGTCTCATCCTATCGTATCCTGTCCTCCGCTTCTTGAAAATACTCCCAAAATCCTAATAATACTTTTAAAAATTGTCATTTTGGTTATTTGATTATTTTTTGTTAGGTATTTTTTAAGTATATTTTGCTCTATTGGCACCGAAATTCTTTCACTTGCACGAAGGTTTGAGGTTGAACACGAAGGTAAGAGATTGTAATTTGAGAAATAAGTTTGCCTGTTGTATTGTATTGTCTTAAAATGTGCAATAAAGAATTTCTGTCTATCTGTATCTATAAAGCCTTTGCAGTATCGTTTCCTTATTAAATTGATTTTCAATTTTGCTTTTTCATTTCAGTGCTTTTGGTGATCAACATGTTATCAATACTCTTCATTGAATAACATAATAGATTTAGTTACTTAAGTCAATGGCTATTCAAGACGACCATAGAAAAACACTTAAAATTTCCATTCAATTCAATTCCATTGGCTATGATGCGTGGGTGACGTCTTTTACATATACATAGGTATCTACCTAGTGATAGTCTCTGTGCAAATAACGGCATACTATTGTGGTCATGTTTCTGTATGAGTAAATGATCATTACACAGTTAATGTGCCGTAATATACACATTTTAAACAATAGCCGTTGTGCTGCGGACCCATACACAGTGGTCGAATATGAAAGATTTACAAAATCGAATACTGTCCATTTTTTTCCCTATGAATTACGTCTCATAATGAAACGGCTCATACAACTGAAACGTAGCATAGTGGTTAGGTCGCCTGATCTTACATACGTTGTTAGGTTGCAGGTTTGATTCCTATCTGGATCACAATTTTCAGATGTATAAAATCAAAGGAATCACAATAATACCATATATTTTTACGCAGATTACGTAACAGGATTGGTTGCGAGATGGTCGTAAGGCAACAAAACCGCCCATTGTGATGCTGCCAATGTTCTGGCAATGACAATAAACCCGCCAATGTTCACAATAATGAGTAATAGAAAAATTTGGTAAACTTACTGACAAGTTTATATTTTTCTGTAATTTTTATTATCAACTCCCTCAAGACAATGTACTTCGCTTATGTTCGTGGTCTTTTAGAATTCGCTTTCAGCATTTGTTTCGCTCCGTAGATACATATAGGTAAGAATTTAGTGAATTCAAAAACTAATCACTCGACATTTTAATGTTCGTTCATTTGCTGTGGTCGAATCATATCCTGAGGGAATTCAGCATTACTTATGGAGCTCTAGAAAGCCGACGAGAAGTATCAGATACCTATGTCACTCATATACGAAGTTGTCCAATGGTAATTAGGTAGTCCATATCTCCTAAATAATATTGAGCTGAGAGCACCAGTCCGCCTCACAAGAGATACTTACTTCCACATCCCAAAATGCGTCAAGAACTATGCTGCCAACTTTACATTATTACGTGGTATGCACTTTAAGAACAGAAAATTAATAGCAATAGATATGTTTAATCACAATAATAGAACGAATTTTGTAGAAGCAGTACGCGAACAACTGAAAAATTGAAAATAAACAATATTTAATCAAATATACACACACACACACACACTTACACACACACTCAAATACACACACATACACACCCCCACCCGCCTTAACACATACACACCCTCGCACCTCTCTCTCTCTCTTTCACTGTATATTTCTTGAAAAAAATAGGATGTTTTAAATTATATTCTCCTACTTCATCGACTTTGTATGTCATATTTCATTTTACGCATGGCTGGAACATCATTCAGCAAAGCATCATCCTTACCTAGATCAAAACTTCGCAGTACTCATTTAGTTTGTCATTTTACGCACATCCTCTTAATTTAAGCTCACCTATGTAAATAATGTAACACTTTAAGAATACGAATAAGGATACATTTATTTTCGACGCCCGAACTAGGCCGAAGCTCATACCAAATAGACTCGACTATGTTAGTTGTAAATTTGTGAATTGTGCGCACTCTTATCAGAGTAATATAATTAGGAAAAAGAAAAATGAAAAGTTTCTAATAGCTCCAATTAAAAAGCAGTATCTCAGTGTTTTAAATTAAAATAACGGAATAACTGTAAGGATAATAAGAATTTATAATCAATGGAAAAAAATAATAATTAATACTGAAAATACTGAAAAGAAAAAATATTTAACCCTTTACGGCGCAATGACCTTTTTTTTTCATTGCCAATAGGTGATACGACTAATTTAGATAATGAGAAAAACAGTGAAAAAAAATCATACATTAGAAAAAATCTGGAAAAAAACATACTGATGCAGAAGTGCATCATGGTGTTAAAACATACCAAAAGTTAGGAAGTATGGAAAGTTTGAAAATAGTTATTATTCTTGTTAAAACATAAGGCTACACCACATTTCTGACATTCGGTTTGGGCTATTCCTTTACATCCTGAAAGTTTGCCTCTCAGTCTTTTTTCAGTCCATATAGGCCAGTTTCCTAATTGATCCAATCTTACTTCTTTCGGTGGAACATAATGACATGGCCCTTTCCTGTTTTTGTCATTTCTTTTTTTTTATGTTTTACCAATGCCTCAGTAAATTCTAGTAGAAAATCAGCCGAACTTAGCACCTGGTCCTTATTGTTGGTGTCAGCATGAATTCTTCTATATAGGTACCAGCCATGCTTTACACATTGTTATATCGACAAAAAAAAAAGATAAAATAGTTGTATGAACCAACGTTTGCTGCGAAGTCTAATTTTTATAGTGCTCTATTAGGCAGTCCTTTAGGTCTACACCACCCATGGAGCGATTGTATTCAGACACGATGAAAGGCCGCTCTACAGTAACATGTTTCTTTTGCGACTTGTCAAATCTACTTACGACAGATGTAGGTTTCTTGCCAGCAAAGCTAGATACAAGATTCACGATATTATTGTCTCTCCAGACCACTAAGGATAGGTTTGCAAGCTATAGGTTTTTAGTTTTCCATATAGTAATTATCTAAGGAGCACGTGTGCTTCTTGAAGTGGTGGCAGAACTGGTAGTGGGTACTGAAAACCAGGTGGTGTCTCAAATGGCTAAACCGTAGTGCTGTTATTTGTCTCCAAGCTCAGCGGCAAGATGTTATTGCTCTGATCATCTGGGTCTGGTATTTCTGGTTCCTCATCCAAATCTTCACTTAAATTCTGACCATTCCGTTCCAATATGTACGATGGATCAACTACGTCATCGTCGTCTGAGTAGTCTAAGCCGTCATCACTATCTTCCCATTGGGCCTAGAATGTTTTTCAATTCGTCAGTCGTCCAAGTTGGAAGCCTGGAACCTAAACGTGGAAACCTCGAACTCATGATGAGCCTGAAAGAAAAAAAGATGCATAATAAAAACAAAGTAATTAATTATAATTGTTTAGCGCAATGATGTATCACTGCATCATAATAAAAGTGTAGCCTATCTCTATAAATATAGTAAAATATATTTGAATTACATCAATTTGGCGAAAATCAATAACTTACCGTTAATCCACAGCAATTTCAGGTCGATATTTTCAGTATCACTAATAAAAACACACGATAGAACTCGCGTGCGAACAACACAAACCGGTTTTGGCAGGTTTCTCACTTCAATTGACCACAAAATGTAAAATAGCACCACCTAGTATAATTAAAACTATCTGATTTGTAAGAATGCTTTGCTGT
Organism: Micropterix aruncella; assembly: GCA_944548615.1. Classification (NCBI taxonomy): domain Eukaryota; kingdom Metazoa; phylum Arthropoda; class Insecta; order Lepidoptera; family Micropterigidae; genus Micropterix; species Micropterix aruncella. The sequence continues at coordinate 40,306,611 of OX155952.1, forward strand.
AGAGATATAACACTGCGCGAAATTGTATTTTTTTGTTTGTTCGAAAATTTTCGGCAGTTCGAATGGTATGATGCAAAACTGCAATTCAGAGCCGTAAATTGTTAAAAACAAATGGTAGTTTGATAGTAAATAATACAGAGAAAAAATATCCTGGAAGCAATTAATAAAAAAAGGGATTCAATAATCGGCTTGAACAGTCAGGTCGATAGTCAATAAAAAATAGAGAAAAAAAATAATCCTGGAAGTAATATATAAATAGATTTAATAATCAGGTTAAAGATGATGCGTTTAATGGAGAATGACAGTAATGATGACGATGTAAACGACTTTCCGACGATGGCAAAGATGATCCTGTATGTTTCTATCATGATGGAATTCGTCTTATACAGATTAAGTATTTTTGAAGAAATCTTTGAAATGTATGTTTTTTGTTGCTATTAATATTCCAGACTATCGGAACAAAATTCGACTACTAATCTTATTATCATTCATGTAAACATGTTATAACAGGTCAAGATTAAAGCGGAATAACCAATAAATTGTGTAATATCCAACCAGTTTAGAAGATGCCATGACAAACCGCACGTTTCGAGATGACTTGCCAAACGTGAGAATGCCTTCTCTGTTATTTGTTTAGCGCGTGAAGTACGAGAAAAAAATGTTAGCGCGTATAGTATGAGAGATTCCGAAGTAGAGAACCATACATGCATAAACCGAAACGCCTACGCCGCTATGCGCGGTCGTGGGACAAACAGTTCGCCGTCACGGATTCAACAATAAGGAAATATTCATCAGTGTTATTGTGTTCTCTTTCCTTCTTCGATATTTATATGGCGGCTTAATCATTAGAATTGACCTCATCATCGGTAACCGATTTATCCTAATTATGATCCGGGGATCCCATAACTAGAAGAACGATGTAGCATAAATTAGGATGTTATGACACGACTTTCTAGTTCCTCATAAAATTGTATTTAACAAACGGGGAACAATTAGTTGAGGGATGTCGAGTAATACCAGCTGTGAAATTAAATAAACTCACGAAAAATATCAACTACGGAGTACCTCAGGGGTCTATGTTAAGCCCTCTGTTGTTTTTATTTTTATAAATGATATCACAGCAGCAGCACCCACGGTTAAAATTATTCTATACGCGGACGATACTAGTTTCCGAGCAGAAGATTAAAGTATAAATACTGTTAATTGCGAAATCGATTACTGCCTACAAAATACAACCAAATGTTGCCAATAGAACAAACTGGTAATAAATACTTCGAAAACAGATGCGATTTAATTTTGTCCACTTGGTAATCCATAAAATCAAATATCGGTAAATTAAAGAAGAATATAATGTACGATATTTCGTCACTTCAGACCATAATTAAAATTACATTTTAATATAAAACCAAATTATGACGAGAACAATTATTTTTTATTAATTGTTTTCTACTGTTACATTTTAAATTATATACATTCGTATTTATAGGCGGAATTTTGATTATTCCTTGATTTAGATTTTTTCTTTATTTTTTATATTATTGGTGAATTATTTTTTCTAATTGTCTTCTGCTGTTAGTTCTACTTATCCGGTCTGCTTAGATTTTTCATGTTAAACCAGTGAAATAATTACATTTTTTTTAATAAGATATTATAATTAGCAGATAAGTCAATTTAGCAGATAAATAAATTTGTCAATCTGTTCTAATAACGGGTAATTGTGAGATACATAGTTTTACGCATTATCACCATAAATGTACCACCACAATTTCGGACAATAAAAATATTTCTATTTCTATTTCTAAAGGTGTTGGAATTCTGTCTTTTTATTTAAATATATTATATTTTATATATTAAGGAAATTCCGGCGAATAGTATAGAACGACCATAGACCACGGATTTTTATGATCGATATTCAACGGTCGAATGAAACTGACGAAACTATTAAACCAAACGAAGCATGTTGGTTTGTTTAGGTATTATTTTCGTCTTGTTTTGGTGTATGATATTTGATGAATTTCCGAGAGAATCGACGCTATCGCATGTAATTGGTGATCATGTATTTACTCCGTTAGACCTAATTTCATTACAAGGGAATATTCATATTTTCTTACAAACCGTTTTGAAGTATATAGTCACACCAGGACATCAACATGATTCGAGATATAATTACCTAATAAGGATTTGAAATATTATATTTCTTAATGCAAACTTAGCCTGTGATTTTCTGTTGTGCCATGCACGTTTATGTCATTGTCCATGCACGTTATGTGCCAGATATGACCCACTATATGATCCACCTGTCCACAATCAACCTATCGGGCTCCGTGACAAATCACAATCACTAATTTAGGGATCTTATATCTTGCTTACGTCATTTTTCGACATCTTCAGCTGGCTTTGAAATCAAAATTGATATAATCTGAAAATTTAATACTTCATAAATCCAATAATAATATTGCTAGAATGGAAAACAAAAATGTTTTAAAACCCTGATAATAATGCTTTTAACTTTATTGTAAGTCATTTTATAATATCTTTAGTAGTTTACTAATAGTTTAATCATTGAAGTTTTAACATGAAGGATAGGAAATGAACAAATTGAAGATAGAGCTTTTACCATAACCAATTGAAACCATAATTTTAAGTTATATTATGTATATTATATTAAGTTACCTTATATTATGTTATGTTGTATCATGTGTATACACGTATTGGTTCTTATGAGACGAAAGAAGGACAGCAGGCAAGGCACACAAACTAGGCAAATATCACAGCACTTTCTATCTATCACCCCAACACAGGCGTATACCAAGTAGGGTGATGTAATCCTGACGAAGTAATGTTTTTGCGGTTGTGTCGCGATGTGTAAATAAAAGTTAAAAAAAAATGTTACGCAATTTATATTCTATTTATATATTTAAAATGGATAAACTTTAAATAAATAAGTAAACTTTCACATCGCGATTAATATAGCCAATACAGCGGCGCAATTTATGTCGCTTTATGAAGACAAAATTTGGGAAGTACTGTGATGCTGTGTGTCAACCAGACATTTTTATTTAAGCCATATTTTATTTATTAAACTTGGAGGAAATATTGTAGGAAATAAGTGGCGACGACGTGGCAGTCGATTCGAGGAAGAAGAAATCCGCGTTCCTAACAAAGGTGACGTGAGAGGCGAAGCAGTGGCGGCTCTCGCATAGAATTCCTTAATGAGATCGATGCGGCCGATAGTCGGCTTGTTTACACTCGCCTTCGATTGCCGGCAATAAGTTTTCGACCGTGAGTCGCCACGGCGCCTGCTAAATTCCACTTTTAATGAACGCCAACCACTAAAGCCTTACAAATAAAGATCTCATTTCATCACATTTCAAAAGGGATAGTCCTTTGCGCCGAATTTCAGTTTGATTTTTTTCGTTCTCTTCACCTGGTATCAAAGTCTATGTTAACATTTTTATTGAAATACAAGTTGAATTAAACATATTAATTGTTTTCCTTCTTGAGTCGCCATATATTGCTAAAGGACAATGGGCAAAACTGTATGGGCGCTGGGTCTACCTCTCCAATAACAATAACGTATTTACCATTAGAAAGATCTATTTATCTGCAATATACTCGTATATGACTACTACAAATTACCGCAATTATTAACCGTTTCGGAGTTTTGACGATCGGAATCTTCTTAAATATGTCTAATTACACGAAAATCCCCATGCCAATTATTTACTTAAACTATATTATTTGCAGCGAAGATACATAAAAGATGAAATATTATTATGTGCGGTCACTGGGCACACCATGTTGAACAGCTGACTTTAGCCTATTACATACGTCAGGAAACAGAGCGGAAATGAAATCACGAGACACTTTACAGAGTTCAAGCAACATATCCCAGTATTTCCCCTCCATATACTGTTGACAAAGTCGAGCATTTTTAGCAATATATAGTTTGTACTCACATATCGTATGTAGTTTATCGTTTCGGTTATTCTGCGACGGTTTTCATTTAAATAGTTTAAATAAAATACAATGCCGGGATGTGTTAGGTGCCCTAAGGGGTATAAGAAATTAGGATATATGTAACTCAGAAACGGTTCATAATTGAGATTAGTCGTGATAGTAATACATGTTCTACGTAAAGAGATCTTCCCATTGGTATATATATATTATTTAAAGATATTGAATAAGTGGGCCCAAAATGCCCATTCTTTTTTGCATACAAAAAAAAGATTTCTAAGAGTTGAAGAAAGTTAGGGTAACTCCGTACTCATGGTAATCAATCAGATTTGTTGATTTTGACTCTTTTTTAAAAAAACATGTTTTTGCTAAGTAATTACGGGATTGTCATGTTATTGTAATTGCAATAAAATTATAATAAAAAAATGTATTCATGAATATCTTCAATTTACATGTATGAATGACTATATTACGTAACGTGTATTCATTCACATTAAATATATTTACCTATTATGACCCCTCCCTTCCCATCTCCCCTATCTGTGTTTATTTTTCAGAAAAAAATGTCTTAGGAGAGACATGTATGATAATTAGGTTTGTCTTTGAAATTTAATAACTTTGTATATATTGTATTGAAAAATCTGCATGTTTCCTGAATAATAATAAAATTAAATATTGAGAGATTTATTTGTACAGGAGATACTACTTAAAGAACTGAGTTGAAAGTCACCTACAACTTATTTTGATTTAGACCTTGGTAACCGAGAAAAACCTTTTTTTAATTTCAACTTTCAGATATCCATTTTTTTCAGTAATGGAGCCCTAACTTCAAAAAAAGTTGTAGATGATTTTCCGCTCAATTTAAGTACTCGACAATGGCTTATTGAATTATAAACTGAAGCATAGTGAGCCATGTGGATACTCCACGCTGATTTAGTTATGTCTCATACGATTCACAGAATATATTACCGTATTACCATTTACATAACACGGCTATTAAATTATCCAATTTTATCTGCTAGTAGTGTAAGATTAGACGCCATCGTCGTTTATATGCGAAAAGATAGCAACGGCAATAACAGTCGAATATTTCCCAGTGGGTGTGAAGTTATAGCGCAAAACTGTATTTCACTTACACAAAGGACATATAATATTTATTTCTGAATTATAATATTAAAACCATTAAGTTGTCACGTCTTGTATAATGCGATCCCCATAGCTCTGCATGACGCGCGGGGACAGTATCGGAACCCAACACTTACAGTGTATTTTATTGAAAACCCAAATTATGATATTACGGATTTAGACAATATGGAATTTTCTCACATTTCTTGACTTTCTTGAATATCTATATTCCTTATTCTTGCCATTATTGACCTTTATCTCATAGTGAGCTTTTATTCTGACTATTGACGAATGATTATTATTATGATTACTAGTTTGTTACTGTTTTAATTTTTTAAATTATTTTTTTTCTCTCCATTGATAATTTGTGAAATTATCCAATATTTTAGTTGAATTATTAGTCTATTGTCCTTAAGATAATTTGCGAAATTATCGAAGAATTTTGATTGAAGATACCGGAAATTTTGTTTATTATATCTCCTCTACCGACCGGTCTCCTCTACCCGCGCAAATCGTATCCTTCCCTCCTCTAAAATTCCCTTCACTTGCGAAAGAGGACTGGGAATTTCATAATAATAATTTAACTTCTATTCTTGACCACTCTGTGAACCGTAATGCCCCTGCCAGCGTCCAGCTGGCACGGACATTACGGTTCACAGGACGGTTCTGGTTACGGACCGCCAGCTGGCTTCCAGGTGGCGGTCCATGAATACTTCTCGGGTGTTTACCCAAAATCTACCCATGTCGACCCGGTTCACAGAGAAAACGCATTTAAGGCAAAGCTCCGTAGGCAAAAGCGGCTACTTCGTCGCCAGTTACGTGAAGCCAAGAAAGCCGGGGATAAAGCCCTCTGCCACAACTTCTCGCGCGCGTACCGCTCTATACTAAAACTCATACAGAGCGTAGCAACGCAAAACGACAAGCGCAAGGCAGCATTTCTCAAATCCAAAGAGGAAGCCCGGTTCGACAAAAACCGTTTTAACTACAGCAAAACGGTTCTGTCTGCCGCCAAGGGAAAAATCCAAATCCCGGAAGATATGGCCACGGAATACTTTTCGACCACGTATGAGGACCCAATGCGGCTCCATAATTACAGCCCTCCGCCGGGCATTACACCTCCGCCCCTGCCTACGGTAGCTTTTGCTTCTCAACCTCCATCACTAGATGAGATTCTTAATCACGTAAAGAGGAAGCCGTCGGGCTCTACTCCGGGTCCCGATGGTATTCCCTATTTAGTATACAAAAAATGCCCCTGCCTTCTGCAATATTTAGGATCCATCTTCCGAAATATATGGAATAGCGGTGTAGTCCCACAGAATTTTGGCCGAGCGACAGTCATCTTAATTCCGAAGGTCCCAGTTTGCACCGGACCAAAGGACGCTCGGCCCATTGCTCTCACAGACACTGTGGCCAAAATCTTTTTTAGCATAGTCCACACGAGGATGAGCGAATTCATGCACCGGAATGAGTACCTTGGAGTATCAGTTCAAAAAGGCTTCATGCGCGGCGTCTCGGGCTGCCTCGAGCACAACTCTCTCCTGGCTGCTGCCATCAAGGATGCGAGACAGCACGAACGCCAAATCAATGTATGCTGGCTCGACCTAGAGAATGCCTTTGGGTCAGTCCGACACAGTCTCCTCCACTTTGCACTCCGCTGGTACAACTTCCCACCAGTCGTGCGTGACATTGTAGCCTCCTACTACAACTGTCTGACTTTCCATGTTAAAACGCAAGAATGGACTACCCGCTCTATACCATATTCAATTGGACTATTTCAGGGCTGTTGCCTCTCCCCGACGATTTTTAATATAGTTTTTAATATACTTCTGGAAAGCCTGAGCCAGTTTGACAGGAAGTGGGGCTACCGTTTTAAAACAGACGGCCAATACACCTCGTCGTGCCTCGCTTTTGCCGACGACCTAACTTTCATCACCAGAAGCCCCAAGCAGCTTTCCCTGCTATTACAGAAAGTGGAGCTTTTCTGCGACTGGTCAGGCTGTATAAAAGTGAAGCCCTCCAAATGTTTTTGCCTTGGACTCGCCCGCATGGGCACAAAATTTACATCCTATGACCCCAAATTGGTCTATAAGGGCTCTAATATCTCCCTTATAGACCCAAACAATCATTTCAAATTCCTCGGCAGAAAAATCACCCATCAGGGAAAAGACGTCTCGGGCGATCATGTTATAGAGCATTTCAAAAGTTGCCTGGCGAAAATAGATGCCTTGCTAATTTCTGGCCCTCGTAAGGCCTGGATCTATGACAATTATCTAACGTCACATTTGTCATGGCCCTTTCTGATTTACGATTTTACCAAAACCCAACTGTCCCGTCTAGATGCACTGGTGACAGCTAGTTTAAAATCCTGGCTGTCCTTAGCCAAACCAGCTGACCCCTCGACTCTCTTCAGGTCCAAACAAAATTTTGGGCTAGCGCTTAAACTGCCCTCTCTGCTCTACGCCAACTCCAGAATAACCAAAAATTCGATTCTGTGCAATTCCAAAGATCCGGCAATATCGAAGCACGTAATAAGTGGCTGTAGTGATTCAAATGAACTACAAGCCCGCGTAGACTTCCACAAAAGGTTCCTTACTGGAATCAGCCAGAATGGCACTGGTCTGGGGTATGGCAGTACAACCACGAGCGACGTGGACTTGAAGAAGTCTCTTTTGCGGGGAGATTACGACAGCAAGAGTATGGCTCATGCTATTGGCCTTCAATGCCAGAATGACTGGACAACAATTGGTGACTTTTGCATTCCGCCTCCAATGCACTGGAAGGTAATGCTCTATGACTGGACGCCAGAGATGCTGAAATTTTATTTGAATGCCTTTCAGCATACACTTCCAGACCCCAGTAACCTCGCTCGTTGGAGCTTTGCCGAGGATAGTTCTTGTCCCCTCTGTAGCAATACCCCTTGCACAGCTAGACACATTCTAGCTGGCTGCAAGGTGGCCTTAGATCAAGGACGGTACACTTACCGCCATGACAAAGTTCTCGCTGTTATTCGCGAGGTAATTAGTCTCTCAGTGGCTCGTGCCAACAAGGGTTTGACAGTATCCTCCAAACCCCCAATACAGTTTGTGCGGGATGGCTCTAAAGGCAAAAAACATTTAACTACAAAACCTTTCTCAATAATCGAGAAAGCTACAGATTGGACTCTGGAGGTTGATTCGGTCTCTAAGCAGTATAAATTCCCTGAAAGTCTCGGATGCACAGCCCTCCGTCCAGATATAACTCTTTACTCTCTATCTCGGAAGGTGGCTCTTATTGTAGAATTAACTGTTCCATGGGAATCAAATATCCCAAAAGACCACGAGTACAAATTAAATAAATACCATGATCTTGCAAATGCCGTAACCCGGAACGGCTTCACTGTTCACCTTCACGCGGTGGAAGTTGGCGCTCGTGGCCTGCCAGCTAAATCTCTATTTCACCTCTTTAAAGATCTTGGCCTTTCCAGAAAAATAATCAACTCTTTCTTAGAAAAATTATCTAAAACTGCGATTTGCGCATCTCAAATTCTATGGCTTCGAAGGGGGAGTGAATGGGTGGCAAGGTGAACGCTCACATGTGGCAAGACAGCTGTCCTAAACCTACCACAGCCGGTTCGTAAGTCCGGAATCCACTGCTCACCCCCCAGAAGTGTAAAAAATAGTATTATGATGGGCCCGACTCCGGTCGGTGAATTCCATGGCAGCTCCGTTTGTATTTATTGTAAACCCCCTGATCATCAGGATGACAACAACGAAAGAGTTGTGACAGCCGGAGAGACGGTGGACGGCGTGAAAGAACGCATCGGGTCGATGGCCTTGCAAGCCAGACCCGATTATTTATAAAGCAAAAAAGAAAGAAAAGGAAATATGCCCCCAAGCGGCCTATCAGGGGGGGAGAATTCCCGCTACCCCAGTAGAAACCCCAAACAACGACACGGCTAAAACGACACCGGACCTTGCTTGCCCTATCTGCGGGAAACAATATAAACGATTAGCATGGTTAAATAAACACATTGCTGGGCACGATGATAGCGACGCTGCACGTCAGTGTCTTAAACCGTCGCAAGGAGTCACGGACAGAGTTGAACCTCACATGTCCCTTGACTCCACATCTGCCCGCAGTTTGTCACCCGACCGGTCTCCTCTACCCGCGCAAATCGTATCCTTCCCTCCTCTAAAATTCCCTTCACTTGCGAAAGAGGACTGGGAATTTCATAATAATAATTTAACTTCTATTCTTGACCACTCTGTGAACCGTAATGCCCCTGCCAGCGTCCAGCTGTCGTCCTTCCAGGTGGCGGTCCATGAATACTTCTCGGGTGTTTACCCAAAATCTACCCATGTCGACCCGGTTCACAGAGAAAACGCATTTAAGGCAAAGCTCCGTAGGCAAAAGCGGCTACTTCGTCGCCAGTTACGTGAAGCCAAGAAAGCCGGGGATAAAGCCCTCTGCCACAACTTCTCGCGCGCGTACCGCTCTATACTAAAACTCATACAGAGCGTAGCAACGCAAAACGACAAGCGCAAGGCAGCATTTCTCAAATCCAAAGAGGAAGCCCGGTTCGACAAAAACCGTTTTAACTACAGCAAAACGGTTCTGTCTGCCGCCAAGGGAAAAATCCAAATCCCGGAAGATATGGCCACGGAATACTGTTCGACCACGTATGAGGACCCAATGCGGCTCCATAATTACAGCCCTCCGCCGGGCATTACACCTCCGCCCCTGCCTACGGTAGCTTTTGCTTCTCAACCTCCATCACTAGATGAGATTCTTAATCACGTAAAGAGGAAGCCGTCGGGCTCTACTCCGGGTCCCGATGGTATTCCCTATTTAGTATACAAAAAATGCCCCTGCCTTCTGCAATATTTAAGATCCATCTCCGAAATATATGGAATAGCGGTGTAGTCCCACAGAATTTTGGCCGAGCGACAGTCATCTTAATTCCGAAGGTCCCAGTTTGCACCGGACCAAAGGACGCTCGGCCCATTGCTCTCACAGACACTGTGGCCAAAATCTTTTTTAGCATAGTCCACACGAGGATGAGCGAATTCATGCACCGGAATGAGTACCTTGGAGTATCAGTTCAAAAAGGCTTCATGCGCGGCGTCTCGGGCTGCCTCGAGCACAACTCTCTCCTGGCTGCTGCCATCAAGGATGCGAGACAGCACGAACGCCAAATCAATGTATGCTGGCTCGACCTAGAGAATGCCTTTGGGTCAGTCCGACACAGTCTCCTCCACTTTGCACTCCGCTGGTACAACTTCCCACCAGTCGTGCGTGACATTGTAGCCTCCTACTACAACTGTCTGACTTTCCATGTTAAAACGCAAGAATGGACTACCCGCTCTATACCATATTCAATTGGACTATTTCAGGGCTGTTGCCTCTCCCCGACGATTTTTAATATAGTTTTTAATATACTTCTGGAAAGCCTGAGCCAGTTTGACAGGAAGTGGGGCTACCGTTTTAAAACAGACGGCCAATACACCTCGTCGTGCCTCGCTTTTGCCGACGACCTAACTTTCATCACCAGAAGCCCCAAGCAGCTTTCCCTGCTATTACAGAAAGTGGAGCTTTTCTGCGACTGGTCAGGCTGTATAAAAGTGAAGCCCTCCAAATGTTTTTGCCTTGGACTCGCCCGCATGGGCACAAAATTTACATCCTATGACCCCAAATTGGTCTATAAGGGCTCTAATATCTCCCTTATAGACCCAAACAATCATTTCAAATTCCTCGGCAGAAAAATCACCCATCAGGGAAAAGACGTCTCGGGCGATCATGTTATAGAGCATTTCAAAAGTTGCCTGGCGAAAATAGATGCCTTGCTAATTTCTGGCCCTCGTAAGGCCTGGATCTATGACAATTATCTAACGTCACATTTGTCATGGCCCTTTCTGATTTACGATTTTACCAAAACCCAACTGTCCCGTCTAGATGCACTGGTGACAGCTAGTTTAAAATCCTGGCTGTCCTTAGCCAAACCAGCTGACCCCTCGACTCTCTTCAGGTCCAAACAAAATTTTGGGCTAGCGCTTAAACTGCCCTCTCTGCTCTACGCCAACTCCAGAATAACCAAAAATTCGATTCTGTGCAATTCCAAAGATCCGGCAATATCGAAGCACGTAATAAGTGGCTGTAGTGATTCAAATGAACTACAAGCCCGCGTAGACTTCCACAAAAGGTTCCTTACTGGAATCAGCCAGAATGGCACTGGTCTGGGGTATGGCAGTACAACCACGAGCGACGTGGACTTGAAGAAGTCTCTTTTGCGGGGAGATTACGACAGCAAGAGTATGGCTCATGCTATTGGCCTTCAATGCCAGAATGACTGGACAACAATTGGTGACTTTTGCATTCCGCCTCCAATGCACTGGAAGGTAATGCTCTATGACTGGACGCCAGAGATGCTGAAATTTTATTTGAATGCCTTTCAGCATACACTTCCAGACCCCAGTAACCTCGCTCGTTGGAGCTTTGCCGAGGATAGTTCTTGTCCCCTCTGTAGCAATACCCCTTGCACAGCTAGACACATTCTAGCTGGCTGCAAGGTGGCCTTAGATCAAGGACGGTACACTTACCGCCATGACAAAGTTCTCGCTGTTATTCGCGAGGTAATTAGTCTCTCAGTGGCTCGTGCCAACAAGGGTTTGACAGTATCCTCCAAACCCCCAATACAGTTTGTGCGGGATGGCTCTAAAGGCAAAAAACATTTAACTACAAAACCTTTCTCAATAATCGAGAAAGCTACAGATTGGACTCTGGAGGTTGATTCGGTCTCTAAGCAGTATAAATTCCCTGAAAGTCTCGGATGCACAGCCCTCCGTCCAGATATAACTCTTTACTCTCTATCTCGGAAGGTGGCTCTTATTGTAGAATTAACTGTTCCATGGGAATCAAATATCCCAAAAGACCACGAGTACAAATTAAATAAATACCATGATCTTGCAAATGCCGTAACCCGGAACGGCTTCACTGTTCACCTTCACGCGGTGGAAGTTGGCGCTCGTGGCCTGCCAGCTAAATCTCTATTTCACCTCTTTAAAGATCTTGGCCTTTCCAGAAAAATAATCAACTCTTTCTTAGAAAAATTATCTAAAACTGCGATTTGCGCATCTCAAATTCTATGGCTTCGAAGGGGGAGTGAATGGGTGGCAAGGTGAACGCTCACATGTGGCAAGACAGCTGTCCTAAACCTACCACAGCCGGTTCGTAAGTCCGGAATCCACTGCTCACCCCCCAGAAGTGTAAAAAATAGTATTATGATGGGCCCGACTCCGGTCGGTGAATTCCATGGCAGCTCCGTTTGTATTTATTGTAAACCCCCTGATCATCAGGATGACAACAACGAAAGAGTTGTGACAGCCGGAGAGACGGTGGACGGCGTGAAAGAACGCATCGGGTCGATGGCCTTGCAAGCCAGACCCGATTATTTATAAAGCAAAAAAGAAAGAAAAGGAAATATGCCCCCAAGCGGCCTATCAGGGGGGGAGAATTCCCGCTACCCCAGTAGAAACCCCAAACAACGACACGGCTAAAACGACACCGGACCTTGCTTGCCCTATCTGCGGGAAACAATATAAACGATTAGCATGGTTAAATAAACACATTGCTGGGCACGATGATAGCGACGCTGCACGTCAGTGTCTTAAACCGTCGCAAGGAGTCACGGACAGAGTTGAACCTCACATGTCCCTTGACTCCACATCTGCCCGCAGTTTGTCACCCGACCGGTCTCCTCTACCCGCGCAAATCGTATCCTTCCCTCCTCTAAAATTCCCTTCACTTGCGAAAGAGGACTGGGAATTTCATAATAATAATTTAACTTCTATTCTTGACCACTCTGTGAACCGTAATGCCCCTGCCAGCGTCCAGCTGTCGTCCTTCCAGGTGGCGGTCCATGAATACTTCTCGGGTGTTTACCCAAAATCTACCCATGTCGACCCGGTTCACAGAGAAAACGCATTTAAGGCAAAGCTCCGTAGGCAAAAGCGGCTACTTCGTCGCCAGTTACGTGAAGCCAAGAAAGCCGGGGATAAAGCCCTCTGCCACAACTTCTCGCGCGCGTACCGCTCTATACTAAAACTCATACAGAGCGTAGCAACGCAAAACGACAAGCGCAAGGCAGCATTTCTCAAATCCAAAGAGGAAGCCCGGTTCGACAAAAACCGTTTTAACTACAGCAAAACGGTTCTGTCTGCCGCCAAGGGAAAAATCCAAATCCCGGAAGATATGGCCACGGAATACTGTTCGACCACGTATGAGGACCCAATGCGGCTCCATAATTACAGCCCTCCGCCGGGCATTACACCTCCGCCCCTGCCTACGGTAGCTTTTGCTTCTCAACCTCCATCACTAGATGAGATTCTTAATCACGTAAAGAGGAAGCCGTCGGGCTCTACTCCGGGTCCCGATGGTATTCCCTATTTAGTATACAAAAAATGCCCCTGCCTTCTGCAATATTTAAGATCCATCTCCGAAATATATGGAATAGCGGTGTAGTCCCACAGAATTTTGGCCGAGCGACAGTCATCTTAATTCCGAAGGTCCCAGTTTGCACCGGACCAAAGGACGCTCGGCCCATTGCTCTCACAGACACTGTGGCCAAAATCTTTTTTAGCATAGTCCACACGAGGATGAGCGAATTCATGCACCGGAATGAGTACCTTGGAGTATCAGTTCAAAAAGGCTTCATGCGCGGCGTCTCGGGCTGCCTCGAGCACAACTCTCTCCTGGCTGCTGCCATCAAGGATGCGAGACAGCACGAACGCCAAATCAATGTATGCTGGCTCGACCTAGAGAATGCCTTTGGGTCAGTCCGACACAGTCTCCTCCACTTTGCACTCCGCTGGTACAACTTCCCACCAGTCGTGCGTGACATTGTAGCCTCCTACTACAACTGTCTGACTTTCCATGTTAAAACGCAAGAATGGACTACCCGCTCTATACCATATTCAATTGGACTATTTCAGGGCTGTTGCCTCTCCCCGACGATTTTTAATATAGTTTTTAATATACTTCTGGAAAGCCTGAGCCAGTTTGACAGGAAGTGGGGCTACCGTTTTAAAACAGACGGCCAATACACCTCGTCGTGCCTCGCTTTTGCCGACGACCTAACTTTCATCACCAGAAGCCCCAAGCAGCTTTCCCTGCTATTACAGAAAGTGGAGCTTTTCTGCGACTGGTCAGGCTGTATAAAAGTGAAGCCCTCCAAATGTTTTTGCCTTGGACTCGCCCGCATGGGCACAAAATTTACATCCTATGACCCCAAATTGGTCTATAAGGGCTCTAATATCTCCCTTATAGACCCAAACAATCATTTCAAATTCCTCGGCAGAAAAATCACCCATCAGGGAAAAGACGTCTCGGGCGATCATGTTATAGAGCATTTCAAAAGTTGCCTGGCGAAAATAGATGCCTTGCTAATTTCTGGCCCTCGTAAGGCCTGGATCTATGACAATTATCTAACGTCACATTTGTCATGGCCCTTTCTGATTTACGATTTTACCAAAACCCAACTGTCCCGTCTAGATGCACTGGTGACAGCTAGTTTAAAATCCTGGCTGTCCTTAGCCAAACCAGCTGACCCCTCGACTCTCTTCAGGTCCAAACAAAATTTTGGGCTAGCGCTTAAACTGCCCTCTCTGCTCTACGCCAACTCCAGAATAACCAAAAATTCGATTCTGTGCAATTCCAAAGATCCGGCAATATCGAAGCACGTAATAAGTGGCTGTAGTGATTCAAATGAACTACAAGCCCGCGTAGACTTCCACAAAAGGTTCCTTACTGGAATCAGCCAGAATGGCACTGGTCTGGGGTATGGCAGTACAACCACGAGCGACGTGGACTTGAAGAAGTCTCTTTTGCGGGGAGATTACGACAGCAAGAGTATGGCTCATGCTATTGGCCTTCAATGCCAGAATGACTGGACAACAATTGGTGACTTTTGCATTCCGCCTCCAATGCACTGGAAGGTAATGCTCTATGACTGGACGCCAGAGATGCTGAAATTTTATTTGAATGCCTTTCAGCATACACTTCCAGACCCCAGTAACCTCGCTCGTTGGAGCTTTGCCGAGGATAGTTCTTGTCCCCTCTGTAGCAATACCCCTTGCACAGCTAGACACATTCTAGCTGGCTGCAAGGTGGCCTTAGATCAAGGACGGTACACTTACCGCCATGACAAAGTTCTCGCTGTTATTCGCGAGGTAATTAGTCTCTCAGTGGCTCGTGCCAACAAGGGTTTGACAGTATCCTCCAAACCCCCAATACAGTTTGTGCGGGATGGCTCTAAAGGCAAAAAACATTTAACTACAAAACCTTTCTCAATAATCGAGAAAGCTACAGATTGGACTCTGGAGGTTGATTCGGTCTCTAAGCAGTATAAATTCCCTGAAAGTCTCGGATGCACAGCCCTCCGTCCAGATATAACTCTTTACTCTCTATCTCGGAAGGTGGCTCTTATTGTAGAATTAACTGTTCCATGGGAATCAAATATCCCAAAAGACCACGAGTACAAATTAAATAAATACCATGATCTTGCAAATGCCGTAACCCGGAACGGCTTCACTGTTCACCTTCACGCGGTGGAAGTTGGCGCTCGTGGCCTGCCAGCTAAATCTCTATTTCACCTCTTTAAAGATCTTGGCCTTTCCAGAAAAATAATCAACTCTTTCTTAGAAAAATTATCTAAAACTGCGATTTGCGCATCTCAAATTCTATGGCTTCGAAGGGGGAGTGAATGGGTGGCAAGGTGAACGCTCACATGTGGCAAGACAGCTGTCCTAAACCTACCACAGCCGGTTCGTAAGTCCGGAATCCACTGCTCACCCCCCAGAAGTGTAAAAAATAGTATTATGATGGGCCCGACTCCGGTCGGTGAATTCCATGGCAGCTCCGTTTGTATTTATTGTAAACCCCCTGATCATCAGGATGACAACAACGAAAGAGTTGTGACAGCCGGAGAGACGGTGGACGGCGTGAAAGAACGCATCGGGTCGATGGCCTTGCAAGCCAGACCCGATTATTTATAAAGCAAAAAAGAAAGAAAAGGAAATATGCCCCCAAGCGGCCTATCAGGGGGGGAGAATTCCCGCTACCCCAGTAGAAACCCCAAACAACGACACGGCTAAAACGACACCGGACCTTGCTTGCCCTATCTGCGGGAAACAATATAAACGATTAGCATGGTTAAATAAACACATTGCTGGGCACGATGATAGCGACGCTGCACGTCAGTGTCTTAAACCGTCGCAAGGAGTCACGGACAGAGTTGAACCTCACATGTCCCTTGACTCCACATCTGCCCGCAGTTTGTCACCCGACCGGTCTCCTCTACCCGCGCAAATCGTATCCTTCCCTCCTCTAAAATTCCCTTCACTTGCGAAAGAGGACTGGGAATTTCATAATAATAATTTAACTTCTATTCTTGACCACTCTGTGAACCGTAATGCCCCTGCCAGCGTCCAGCTGTCGTCCTTCCAGGTGGCGGTCCATGAATACTTCTCGGGTGTTTACCCAAAATCTACCCATGTCGACCCGGTTCACAGAGAAAACGCATTTAAGGCAAAGCTCCGTAGGCAAAAGCGGCTACTTCGTCGCCAGTTACGTGAAGCCAAGAAAGCCGGGGATAAAGCCCTCTGCCACAACTTCTCGCGCGCGTACCGCTCTATACTAAAACTCATACAGAGCGTAGCAACGCAAAACGACAAGCGCAAGGCAGCATTTCTCAAATCCAAAGAGGAAGCCCGGTTCGACAAAAACCGTTTTAACTACAGCAAAACGGTTCTGTCTGCCGCCAAGGGAAAAATCCAAATCCCGGAAGATATGGCCACGGAATACTGTTCGACCACGTATGAGGACCCAATGCGGCTCCATAATTACAGCCCTCCGCCGGGCATTACACCTCCGCCCCTGCCTACGGTAGCTTTTGCTTCTCAACCTCCATCACTAGATGAGATTCTTAATCACGTAAAGAGGAAGCCGTCGGGCTCTACTCCGGGTCCCGATGGTATTCCCTATTTAGTATACAAAAAATGCCCCTGCCTTCTGCAATATTTAGGATCCATCTCCGAAATATATGGAATAGCGGTGTAGTCCCACAGAATTTTGGCCGAGCGACAGTCATCTTAATTCCGAAGGTCCCAGTTTGCACCGGACCAAAGGACGCTCGGCCCATTGCTCTCACAGACACTGTGGCCAAAATCTTTTTTAGCATAGTCCACACGAGGATGAGCGAATTCATGCACCGGAATGAGTACCTTGGAGTATCAGTTCAAAAAGGCTTCATGCGCGGCGTCTCGGGCTGCCTCGAGCACAACTCTCTCCTGGCTGCTGCCATCAAGGATGCGAGACAGCACGAACGCCAAATCAATGTATGCTGGCTCGACCTAGAGAATGCCTTTGGGTCAGTCCGACACAGTCTCCTCCACTTTGCACTCCGCTGGTACAACTTCCCACCAGTCGTGCGTGACATTGTAGCCTCCTACTACAACTGTCTGACTTTCCATGTTAAAACGCAAGAATGGACTACCCGCTCTATACCATATTCAATTGGACTATTTCAGGGCTGTTGCCTCTCCCCGACGATTTTTAATATAGTTTTTAATATACTTCTGGAAAGCCTGAGCCAGTTTGACAGGAAGTGGGGCTACCGTTTTAAAACAGACGGCCAATACACCTCGTCGTGCCTCGCTTTTGCCGACGACCTAACTTTCATCACCAGAAGCCCCAAGCAGCTTTCCCTGCTATTACAGAAAGTGGAGCTTTTCTGCGACTGGTCAGGCTGTATAAAAGTGAAGCCCTCCAAATGTTTTTGCCTTGGACTCGCCCGCATGGGCACAAAATTTACATCCTATGACCCCAAATTGGTCTATAAGGGCTCTAATATCTCCCTTATAGACCCAAACAATCATTTCAAATTCCTCGGCAGAAAAATCACCCATCAGGGAAAAGACGTCTCGGGCGATCATGTTATAGAGCATTTCAAAAGTTGCCTGGCGAAAATAGATGCCTTGCTAATTTCTGGCCCTCGTAAGGCCTGGATCTATGACAATTATCTAACGTCACATTTGTCATGGCCCTTTCTTATTTACGATTTTACCAAAACCCAACTGTCCCGTCTAGATGCACTGGTGACAGCTAGTTTAAAATCCTGGCTGTCCTTAGCCAAACCAGCTGACCCCTCGACTCTCTTCAGGTCCAAACAAAATTTTGGGCTAGCGCTTAAACTGCCCTCTCTGCTCTACGCCAACTCCAGAATAACCAAAAATTCGATTCTGTGCAATTCCAAAGATCCGGCAATATCGAAGCACGTAATAAGTGGCTGTAGTGATTCAAATGAACTACAAGCCCGCGTAGACTTCCACAAAAGGTTCCTTACTGGAATCAGCCAGAATGGCACTGGTCTGGGGTATGGCAGTACAACCACGAGCGACGTGGACTTGAAGAAGTCTCTTTTGCGGGGAGATTACGACAGCAAGAGTATGGCTCATGCTATTGGCCTTCAATGCCAGAATGACTGGACAACAATTGGTGACTTTTGCATTCCGCCTCCAATGCACTGGAAGGTAATGCTCTATGACTGGACGCCAGAGATGCTGAAATTTTATTTGAATGCCTTTCAGCATACACTTCCAGACCCCAGTAACCTCGCTCGTTGGAGCTTTGCCGAGGATAGTTCTTGTCCCCTCTGTAGCAATACCCCTTGCACAGCTAGACACATTCTAGCTGGCTGCAAGGTGGCCTTAGATCAAGGACGGTACACTTACCGCCATGACAAAGTTCTCGCTGTTATTCGCGAGGTAATTAGTCTCTCAGTGGCTCGTGCCAACAAGGGTTTGACAGTATCCTCCAAACCCCCAATACAGTTTGTGCGGGATGGCTCTAAAGGCAAAAAACATCTAACTACAAAACCTTTCTCAATAATCGAGAAAGCTACAGATTGGACTCTGGAGGTTGATTCGGTCTCTAAGCAGTATAAATTCCCTGAAAGTCTCGGATGCACAGCCCTCCGTCCAGATATAACTCTTTACTCTCTATCTCGGAAGGTGGCTCTTATTGTAGAATTAACTGTTCCATGGGAATCAAATATCCCAAAAGACCACGAGTACAAATTAAATAAATACCATGATCTTGCAAATGCCGTAACCCGGAACGGCTTCACTGTTCACCTTCACGCGGTGGAAGTTGGCGCTCGTGGCCTGCCAGCTAAATCTCTATTTCACCTCTTTAAAGATCTTGGCCTTTCCAGAAAAATAATCAACTCTTTCTTAGAAAAATTATCTAAAACTGCGATTTGCGCATCTCAAATTCTATGGCTTCGAAGGGGGAGTGAATGGGTGGCAAGGTGAACGCTCACATGTGGCAAGACAGCTGTCCTAAACCTACCACAGCCGGTTCGTAAGTCCGGAATCCACTGCTCACCCCCCAGAAGTGTAAAAAATAGTATTATGATGGGCCCGACTCCGGTCGGTGAATTCCATGGCAGCTCCGTTTGTATTTATTATAGTCTAAAAAATTTGCGCTTGAATATTCAACATTTATACCTTATAATACCAAAATGCATACCGTATACCTTACAATGTAAGTACATTTATACATATTTTATTAATTTTGTAATTGTCGTTATTTTTTATGACTTTATTATGTGCAGGTATTCCTATTAACTGGTTAATAAATAAACAAATATATAATTGCGAATATTCCTTGAAAGATATGTATGTTTGTGATGCGTGAAACGTGATTGGAGCGATTGCGTTAAGCGTTACAATTATGAGTGTAAATTGCCGCGCGAAGGGACGTGCATGATAAAAACAATCACGAGAGGTTCAAATTGCCGCCTTCCGATTGCCTTACATAATAGGCCGGACCTTGCCACGAAAGTCTTCCGTGACGACACAAGAAAGACAGGTTGCATCGAGAAAATCTCTCAGCCGTGCGAGATAGCGGTACAAGGCGGCCGAAACGCATACGAAATGCACTCATTGATATCGTAACCAGATTCAAAAGAGAAAATGAGAATGAGCGCCTGGGAGAGGATTTAGAAATAGAAAGCGAAGCACGAAACGAAACATGGGATAAAGTTTATGATGATGAAAAGCTCGAATTCAACTTTGTCTTCACTCTTTATACGATTTACCAATACAATACAATTTCATTCGACCCCAGTAGGTAGCCATTCCTACACTTGTAAGCGTCATTACGTCTAACATTCTCAGTAATGTAATTAATTATGGAAAATTAAGTATTGTGATAGTTGTGACTATATAAATTAATTTAAATAATGTATAATCAGTAGGAGAATCATTTATTGTTGAACATTACATTACATAACATTTTCGTCGTGTCCAATTGACGGCTAAAGACCGCTCTTGGACATGTCAAAATAATGTACCTAATAATGAAATTTTCTGATCAAATAAAGAGAACAAGAACCATAATTATTCTAGTAATGATGTCATGAAATTATATAATCGTATACTAAAAATGCCAAATTATAAATTAATGGTCAAGTCAGGTAACAGAGTCCGGTGATATTATGGTTAGGTTGCCTGATCTTTTATTGTCAGGTTCCGGGTTCGATTCCGGCTGGATCACGATTTAACGTTGGTATAAAATTAACGGAATTGCTCGAGACGTGGCAAAAAATCGTCAAGAATGGAAGCGAATCGTGAATGGAGTACGAGATTCAGCGGCACCGACAGCAGCGTATCGGCTGCGAGGGCGACCCCCTCCCCAATCGCCAGCTACGGAATAAATAATAATAATAAATAATATTAACGGAATTGCGTTTTCAATTCTATTGATCGAATGCAATAAAAAGACACACTTATACACATGTTACTGTTGCTTCATAGTAGGGTTGGCTGAGACAGATTATCGTATGATTATAAACTTGCCCATCGGGAAATTTCACAATAAAGAGTAGAAACAAAGAAATGAACAAATGCAGCAATATAGCCTTCGTAGATAAAAATAAAAATAACTCCCTTCAGCAAAAGTCAACTATCACGATATTTACCTTTATTTTACAGCACGATACTTTTGGAATACGGATTCAGTATTATCCAAATCTGTTATTTTATATATTGAAATTTTGACTACATTATGGACCCCGGAACCTGACAATCTAAGATCAGGCAACCTAACCATAATATCACCGGACTCTGTCGCCTGAATTGACCATTAATTTATAATTTGGCATTTTTAGTATACGATTATATAATTTCATGACATCATTACTAGAATAATTATGGTTTTTGTTCTCTTTATTTGATCCGAAAATTTCATTATTACATTATTGTTCAACAATAAATGATTCTCATACTGATTATACATTATTTAAATTAATTTATATAGTCACAACTATCACAGTAGTTAATTTTCCATAATTAATTACATTACTTATTTTTTATTATCAATTTATTAACGTAATTAACCAATATTGAGACGGGATATATCCCCCGATGAATACGTAGTATTAAATACCAAAACTTACCGGATCAATGGAATCATCCTTAAGAACACAACAATATTGAGAGGCAATTTTGTTTTTTTTACGTGAACCCAGCAGACGACCTATCTATTAATCTCTCGCGTGGATGTATTAGTGAGGCGCATAAATCTCGAGTACATAGCCACGGTCCGCGATATCGAAGTATTAGTGAAACAAGACGTTATCTATTCATAAGGTAACGTATGGGAGGTTAACAATGTCAAGGAATATTATTCACCTAAGAATGGATATTACACCCAGCGCGGCAAGAGTACACTCGCATCGAGTGTAAATCAACGCCATTCACAATAGAAACGACTCAGACGAATGGGCTTCGTGTTAATTTGCTACAACCGATACAACAACCAACCACCGCCTAGTTTTTTGACACTGAAATTAAAGATGATAAAACTAGGATTTTTGAAATAGAACCTTTATTTCAATTTAAAAAACCTAATTTCTTCCTGCGTGAAGGAAGTTTTTACAGTCCCTTGAGATATTATTAAACCTAACGTGCATTTTAAATAATAAAAATACACTTTTCAGTAACCTATAACTTTCGTTTACTTTCCGATGTATGTGTTGTTTGTTGTAATGTATATGTCAAAAACATAATTTTACCTAATTTACCAATCAATACTAATTATAGAATTAGCTTGTGTGGCGTCATTATACAAATATAACTTTCCCTCAAGTAACATTTTGTTTTTTTTTCTTTTACAAGGAAATTCAGCATTTTGGTTACCTCCAATCCCAGGAGAAGACTCGTTTATAAAGTTTAAGTTTAAAGTAATTACGCAAAACTACAGTAATATATAAAACAATACAATTTTTTACCATTTCTTGGTGAAACTTAAAACGCGCTGTCATAATTAAATGCGTTTACAAATTTTCGTGTCTGTGCTGTTGACCGTTGAGGAGTTCCTTCGTTGGAAGCCAACCCTGGGTGCCGCAGTCCTATCTTGCTGAAATGCGCTGTCGTAATTTTATGCATATACAAAATTTCGTGTCTGTGCTGTTGACCGTTGAGGAGTTCTCTCGTAGGGAGCCAACCCTGGGTGAAGCAGCCATGTTATGATGCGACTTAAAACGGGCTATCATAACTGAATGCGTATACAAAATTTTGTGTCTGTGCTGTTGATCGTTGAGGAGTCCCCTCGTCGGGAGCCAACTCAGGGTATATAATCACGTAATGCTTACCGTAAAAAAATACAATGTCATCGGAATTAAACCAAAATGTAAATTTTCTACTTTATATGCTAATATTTGAGGAGTTCCCTCAATTCCTCGTGAAACACATCATCAGAACAGGATTTTGATAAAAATAGGACCAATCTGTAAGTATATCCTTTCAAATAAAAAAAAGATTTTTCCAAATCGGTTGATAAATAACAAAGATTTTAAAGGTAACAAACATTTAAAAAAAGACACAACTGAATTAATAACCTCCTCCTTTTATTGAAGTCGGTTAAAAAGAAAAAATATTTCCGCTCTTTCTATTAACATATTTTTGAATGTCTAAATTCAGAATTAGGAATTCATTATTTTATAAATATATAACATTAATATGAAATACATAACCTGTATCGTTATTTGATATAATTTGTGGACGACAGGAGGACGACAAATGTAATTGAGCCGAAAAGTAAGGAATTTCGTAATTTTATGCGTTAAGATCCGTTCGTTATAAATATAGTGGATAAATTTTTATAATATTTATATACATGATAAGATAATTCATTGAATAACCATACACATTAAAAAGAAAACCTTACTTAAAAGATTACATACATAAATTAAAAATCGTAAAACAGTACTGAAATGCACAGTGGGTTTAATAATATGGCAAGGGACTGTATATTTTTGTATTTCCATCTCAAATTATTCAGCCGGAAATTCTGCGTCTTCTTGGTAGTTTTGACATACTATATTGTGTGCTATGGATGTTATTAAATTGCAGAATGTTGCATCTACTGCATGTGTTTTAGTTAATCATCGTTATTTGGAGTATCAATTCTAATTTATCTTTATCGGTACATAAATCTTAAGCATTCTTCGTGATCAGTTCCACGATAACTCTTTTACTTCTGGGTCGGTTAATGTTGTAATTTGTGATTATCGCCAAATGTTTCCAGCGACGTGTGTCGTTGTGTTACATTTAACGCGTCAGCGCATTGCGCTGCTTAAAAGAATCTATCCCTTAAATGGCGTTGAGAAAGCTAAGTGAGCGTCATGTTAGCGGTAGACATATTATTACTTGTTGCTAATTAATGACTATGGCTGAGTGAGAGTGCGAACACACCTGAAATGATTAGTTTCCACCGGGAGATTTTAAAAGGGGCATACATACAGGTAGGTAAAAGATTGATTTATTGCCCACTTTGTGGAGAGCAGAGAATGTTTAAGTTTCATCGATGCGAATGCAAATCGCTGCAACGTTATTGCAAACTGTGACTGAGAGGACGTGGGTATGGGTATGCATCGATAGAGCAGTACTAAAAATTTGCTTCTTTTGGAACGTTTGTTCCAATGTTAGCAGTTGTTGAATAACATCGAATCTTACCTTTATTTTCTCTAGTTTGATCACTGCCTATGATCACAAACACCGACTCTCTTTGCATCCTTCCATGAATGTCTTTTATGACCCTATTTATTCGTCTATGAACCACATGGAAATTGTTCACGTTGAAATACTGCTCCTGGTTCCTCACAAATTTACATGTTTCCAATGCATATACAGATACAAACGTTAAAACTGACTCTTATTTTAAAATGAGGTTTGCAGCTTTCACTCGTCGAAATTTGACATATAATTCGTAGGCATCATTTTTGTATGATAAATTTTTGCTCTGCCTTTACCGAATTACCCCAAAGCGTAATTCCATAGTTCATAGAAGCGCAAATATGTGAATAATATAACATAAAGGTTGTTCTTCATCTGTAGTTCGTTTTAGTATTCTTAACGCGTAATGAAATTTCGAAATTTTTGTTGTGACATTTTCGACATGGGCTATCTCCAGTTCAAATTACAGTAGATAGTTATTCCTAGCAATTTGAATTTTGCTATTTCTTATAATCTGAGCGCTATGTTTTATTTTGAAATCGTATTTTTGTGCTTGATGGAAATGAAACTGCATACATTTTGTTTTTTTCCGCATTTATACTTATAAGGATTATCCGAGCTTGACTCATTAGTTATTTCCAGAAATTTTATATTTGTACTGATTTCCACCTCAGCTTGACCCCAATTAAGATAGACGTGTCATCGGCGGGTAAGATCATTTTGTGTTGTGTCGCTAAAGGGAGTTCATTTACATATATAAAGAACAGCAGGGAATTGAGGACGCTCCCCTGCGGAACGGCATGCTAAAATAAAAGCCGTGATTATTTCGACTTTTCCCTCAATTTCTCCAAGAGTAATTTGAGCCCATTGCGCGTGTAAATGAATTCTATTAAATGGGCGACATGTACGCGGGAAACAAGATGGCGAGAGTAATCAAAAGCAAATTACCGAGTGCAAACAGCCCACGGCCTCAAGATGAGGAGTGGCATGCCGCGAGAGCAGACCGTTAGCAGACGCGTCGACCTCGTCTCACTGACAAGCCAGACGAGGTTAACAGAAAACGAGGTGTTCCTATGGCGAACAAGGATCTCAAAACGTTTTCTTTAAACTCACACTCCTAAAAGAATTGGCAATATTTTTCATTCAAAACGAAATGCCGTTCAAAATCAATGTGAAGGATGCAAGTATTTCTTCAGTGACGCTGTTATTGAAGAACTAGAAGAATAACGGAATCAATACGACAGATAAATAAAACGAATGTGTGATTCCTTTGTTAGTAATAAGTCAGAATCATTCCCAAGCACAAACCACAAATTTCCAGTGCAGTTTTTCCTATTATTCTGCGGTTGTATGGAATCGTTTGAGAAAGGCATTGCAATCGAGATCAACTGTAATATTTAATGATCACTACGAGTATATGTTATTAGACAGATGCTTACAAGCCATCGATTTTTAGATGTTATTTTAGAAAGACAACTTTTTTATTTGATTGCTATTGCTCTTTTTTCTTTTTTTGTATTTTTTTATCGTGTCAATTTAATCATTTTTTTATTTATTTGATTTAGATTATTTTACTTTAATTTCTTTAAATAGTGGTGTCCTTACCAATTATAATAGGTGTGTCCTGAAAACCAGAATAAGAGATATCCTGAGGATACCGCTAATTTGCACTGTTTGTGGTTTTATTACATAGTCTTTATCTATTAAAAGTTTAATTTTGTGTTATTGTCTATATTTTTTTGTAGTGACAGCTGCAAATATTTCTTATTTTCTTATTATATAATGGTCAATTATAAGAAAATACCGCTTTGGCGATCAGGAATTAAATTTTCCTCAAACAGTTTTTAGCATCATTTACTGAGCTATATCTACGCCTGTGATTTTAATTGTTTTAGTGATGATTCCATCACAAATACACATATATAAAAATTACTTCGAAAGTATGCTCATATACATGTTTATTTATTTATATATTTACAAAATTTAATTAAGGATAGGTATCAGAAGTTCTTACCATTCATATACTCAATTATGTATAATTCTTAGGACGCGGTGAACCCTACTGTAGTCGTTGTAATCGGACCTTTAAAAACAAACTGGGATTCACGAGTCACTTCCGCGCGCATTTTCGAAGAAGTCCTGTCAACCAAGAGGTCGCCGTCATCGGATCACGATGAGGAGGACATCATCAGCACGTAACTAACTCTTAGTTAACTACAAAATTTATAACAATTTTAGTATTATTCTAAAGTCATATTTCATATATAAACTTTATGATTTACTGTGAAGATTCCAGTAAATATAGAGAAACGGTGAATCTAACTATACACAAGTCAAAGAATTTTAGTTATAAAAAAGTATCATTTATAGGTAAATTAATAATGACTGTAGTAGTAAATAGCTATAAAATTTATAATAAGCAGCTAGCATCTCATGTCGTCAGTCCGCAGTAAATGCTGAATTGAATTTTTCGTTTAGACTTTTGTCCTTAGTGAAAGGATTACACATCCGTCCAACACATATCCACTATTATAAATCTGTTGTGTATAATTGTTTCCTGTCAGCCCGATCTCGGTATTGTTTATAATATATTTTTTATTAGGAGCCCATAAATTTCCACTTATTTGGTTTAAATTAAAAACTTTAACAAGGGACCTTGCGATTACAGTTGATAAAAAAACTGTGAATTGTTGAACACATTAATACCACCACCACGAAGGCCTTAGCCATGTTAGGTTTTTTAGAGAATGTCCAAACACTACTATTTATAAGCTCTGTGTACATTTCCTCAATATTATACAATAAGTTCCTTCGTTCCTGGTTTATTTCTATTAGGAGGCATTCATAGTCGAATATTATTTAAACCATAAAAATCCATTTTTCCATTTTGATATTGTGGCCATTTATTATACAGGGATCCATCTTTATGCCCACCCATGGTTCAAAATTATACTTTTGGATAGTTTTGGTATATTAAAAAGAAACAAATATAGCATAATTTATTAAAAACTTTGTTCCAGATTGTGTAGTCTAATAACAGATACCACTAAAAATAATAGAAAAGATTTATTGATCTATTTATTTAAAGGATCACATACAGCGTAGCTTTAAACTATTTTACATGTATATTTATAATAACAAGTGTAAAGCCGTTTACTTCCTTCCTACGTTTAACGTAAACAGTTATTCTTTTTTAATATCGAAGAAGGTAACTAATAGTGAAGAGGAGAAGGAATGAAATGGGTATTGTCTGTATTTTGTTTTTGTCTATTTTGTGATTTGTGGCTAATGATAAGAATTGGTTGATGTCGAAATGGTTCTATATTCTGTTGTATAAGCAGACTGATTAAAGGAATTATTATCTATATTTTGAAACCTAGTGCTAGATAAGTTTATAAGATGATACATAAGGGTAGTTTTGGCATTATTCGTATTTGCACATGGCAATCCGAATGTGCGAGGAGCTCTAATCGTTTGAGGTGTGACAAAAAATAGTTTTTCCATGAAGTATGGGCTGTCAATGTATTCTTCAGGAGGTTATAGAGGAAAACCATATTCGCAACCGTTCACCTGTCTTTGGAAGAGTGAAGATGAAAGTGGCTCAGTCTGCTATAGTATGACTAAAGTCCTAGGTATTAGCGAAAGTTAAGATGCCTCAAGAATCTTTTCTGGACTCCCTCAATTCTCATTTTGTGGACGCTGTATTGTGGGTACCAAATAGATGACGTAAATTCGAAAACACTACGAGCTTAAACACAATATAGCGAAGGAAAAGGTTGAGCACTGTATAGGAACACGTTTATGTTGCATACAATTATCAGAGTTTTCCCTTAAAGGGATAATTTTGTACATCTTTCCCCTACTGTGAATAAAATTATTTTTCACAGTACTGTCCCTGTAAATCCATAAACAGTGGTGTAATAGGTGAGAACAAATAGAACGTCAATAGATGTAGAGGTGAGGAGCTATCGGTAGTGCCTCAGCCTGCAGCGTAGTTTTTTCTTCCACCTGTAAAATTGCGCTGTGTCTCTGTAAAGACTCCGTGCCTACCATATATTATTTCGCCTGGATTTAAGTGCAGTTGATTGTTGTACCAGTTTCCCGCGCTCAGCCGCATAACGACCTAAGTGCTCGACTCCGCCGCACACAATTTCGGTGTTTACCGTCGCAATAATAACGATTATTGCCGCTTGCCGTTGTGCGCGCGCGCATCTCTCTCGTTCTCTCGCGGCGCGCCCGCCCCCCGCGTCGCCTTCATAAATAAATGATCTATCAAGAGCGGGCCGGCCGACGCCGCGCATGCGTAATAAGTGACAGGAGCGAACTGGACGGAGCGACGGCCACAATGGACCGCCGCGCCACATCTCCGGTAGATCCTTTTAAGATGGCTGAAGATTGCGGCCGCTTCGTGCCATTCAATGCCGCGATCATAATCACGCGATACCAAAAGTAGAAGCCAATTAATGCACGGCTATTGCATCCGATTCTAACGTCGGCCGATTGTTACTTAACGCTAAGTGCAATACGGTAGTGATTGATTCTAAGAAACACGCTGTTATAACATATAATAACCCCAAGACAAACAGCAAAGAGAACACGGTCAGAGTGAACAGAATAGAGGTATTAAATCAATGGTATTGTATATAAATAATCAATAATATATTGTATATAAATAAACATTTATAATATACAATCGTATTGTATATTATAATTGTTTATAAATAATCATAGGTAATGTATTATAAATAAATAATAAAATGAATCTTTCAAGTATTTTCAAAGCTTAAAGCCTGGGGGGCACCGAGAGCGAGAAATGAGCGCGCTCTGTCGAACTTATTTTGAGTCGCTTTAGTACTTATTATATGCCACGGCCATCGATATATAAAGGCCTAGATGGGCCTTTCGCGTGCAAAAATGTCCAATGCGACTCGCCGCCAGCAATAGTTCCGCCAATACTTCCCGATGTGAGCGATCCCGCGACGAATATTGCCGTGCTATTCTCTCGCATACTGTTCAATGTATTGCCTTCTCTCTCTGTCACATTTTTACGCGCAACGGATATGACCCAACGCATTTGTACATGAGGACATATCTAGGCTTTATCTATCCTTTACTGCACTTTTGTCAGAAGCACTTGGAATATGCATCTCAGGTATGGAACCCTTGTTATGATAAATATATAAATATAATCGAGCGCATTCAAATGAAGTTCGTGAAATATCTCTGCTTCCGTCTGAAAATCCCATACAGCTCATCTAACTATTTTAATTTATGCAAGAAATTTCATATTCTCCCCTTGATTACGCGGCGTGAAACCGCTGACTTAACCTTTTTGCTAAAAATCACCTCCAATAATATCAACTGTCCCGACTTACGACATAAAATTAATCTCCGTGTTCCTTCCAAACTCAATAGATTTAACCCTGCTCTTCATGTTCCTCATGCTGCTACCAACTATAGGCAAAATGCATTTCTGTGGCGAACAAGTGACAATTTCAATTATTTGATTAAACGCTTTGACTTTGATCTATTCTGTACGAGTATTAACTCAGCCAGGCAGCGGCTGAACAGTGAATTCTTTAGCACTAATTGTTGAATAATTTTTGATGTATTTTTAAACGATAGCTTTAATTGAAAGGTCACATAAGTTTCTACAACGTTACTTAAACGTGAAAACCTTTAATTGGCTCTCTGTTATCCTACTCCGTCTTTTTGTTAAATTATAATTAGCTGTTGGTTTTCCTAAAAATAAATAAATAAAAAATAAATAAAAAAATAAATAAATATCGATGGCCACGGTGCGAATGAGGCTGAGCGGTGCAGAGTGAGCGAGGAAAATTGGACCGCTTCGCCTCTGCCCCGCATTCGCCTCATCGCTCCTTTAGTTAGTCAGTTTGCAAGAACTTTCTAAACAATCGCCAACCCCCTCACATCAAATAAACAGGCTATCGATCCATAGGACTAATAGATCTTTGAAAGTTGGTACTTATTTTTTTATATCTGATTCAGTCATAGACGACAATAGTACCGGTGTTTTCTGTTGTGTCTACAGCGGAATTCTATTAGTATAAATACCTCATATTATTTTTTGGAACTTAAGTAATATACTATTAAACACATCCGATTGAATTGAGCTAGGTTTTTCAAACAATATCATGGTGGTTTCGCACATCTCTTCGCAGTTTAAGGCTGTCCCTAACAACTCAGTTTTACACTTTTCCCATACGGTTGAAACATATTAATTGGAACAACTGTTTGTTTACAAAAAAGAGTACGTTAAATTAGCTTTCGGCGAACCGAATTGTATGACTTTGATACGATTGGAACTCGTTTATTTTAATTTTTAATCTAAATTTGTGGTGGACTATCCTAAAAACGACCATTTTCGGCGGTGGAAATAAAAAAAAACTTTCAAACATCGCAAATTCACGAAATTAGATTCGCTGAAAGCTAATTTATCGCATATACATATATAACCTAGATATATAAGAAACCTATGGGGAATGAAAAAAACGTGATGAACCACCTTAAGAGTCCGCTATAGACACGGAGCGGCCGCTAAAAGCAGCCATTGACCCATACCTCTCTGCTTAGCAGCGTTTTATATTTTTCGATATTTTATTTTCAAATGCACAAGAATTAGAGCTGATGGATGAATGCTTTGTTATTATGTGAAATTCGGAATAAATCAACAGATAGAAATTATCTATTTTGGGCATATTCGTGTACTGCAGTATACGCAAGGGAGTTATGAATTTGTGAGATCAAAGCTTTCCCCAGAAAACTCCTAATTTATATAATACAGAAGAAAACAATTAGAATGATAGATAATTGTGTATTTTGAGATTCACTGAGACCTTTCTGAAATTATTTCAGTGATAAAAATGTCGAAAGCTTTCCCTATTTAAATACTTCCCTATTTACACAGTTAGAAATATCAACATATCACAGCCATTGTCACCCATGTCCTTGCCGATATGTTTAGATAACAATAAAATCAGCGTTTTATGCTCGATCTGATAGCGATGGCGCGTGCATTAAAAATAAATGGCAAGGTTGGCTCGACTTCAAATACAATCGATAAATTCAAGCAGCCATTGTCGGCCTGACCCACGCATTCTCATTCTCGCCGGGTGCCCCGTACGAAAGAACACGCCAAATTACATTCTCGTGTTCGGCAAATGAATCGATCGGCTCAAGTACGATAATTCCCGCTTTTATCGCATTCGCCGCTTCGCTATACGAATCCATCGTCGAATTTGTCAACATACGCGAGACGGTTTCGCAAAAGCGACTGCCCACGCGTTTAGGCGTTGAATTCATGTCGGTTTACAACGGTGAATTCATGTCGATCAAGGGAATTTCGTTTCGTCCACACGAATGCCTACCGAAACCCCACCCGATTAAATTTCTACATGGACATTGGTTCGAAAAAAATAATTAATAAATAAACAGCAGAATAAAAGGTTTGGTTACCACAGGCAAGTAGCCAAGGACTGATTTCATCTGAATAATAATTTCATAAATAAAATCTATGGGCGCCCCCTGTCGGTCGACGGATGAACCCATTTGGATTAAGTTACACAACCGCCTAGGGCGGCGTGGTTCGTTTCACGGCTATCCTCGGGCGGCTCGGCGTTAATATTTGATGAAAATGTATGGCGGAATTTAAATATTAGTAGAGCAGCTTATATATGAGATATTCCAACCGAAATTTCACAATGTGATTTCGGCCCTAAAAAGGATACCTATGTGTACCAACTTTCAAGTCTCTATGTCCAATATTTCGAGATTGATATATGACTAGTGCGCCCCCTGGTGGGCCGATTTCAACCACAATCTTTCAACTCTTTCCATGACCAAATTATACTTGGATATCAAATTTCAGCTCAATCGGAATATACACAGCCACAGCCACACCCACTCACACACATAGAGAAAGACACACAGGCGCACAGACATACTTCAATCTGGAAATGTTCTTAATCGTCTCAGTGGGGCTCAAAGTGGATATTTACCTTTTCGTTTCGGTTTTTTTAGCGTGTTCAAAATACATTCCCTTCTTGCCGGTTAGTGGGCCGGGAAAGTAAAAGTGTAATGGCTTGCGTTGATGTTGGTTTTTCTTTAATATTTTTATTTGGCGGCAAATTAACATCTATTGGTGGTCAAAACTATTTAATATTAATGTCTCCACAACGAGGAGCAATGATAGTTTCATATGAGGTATGGACGGTATGTCATTAACGGCAACTTTATTAACAGTCTGTCAGTTGACAGTAGAATTACATCTCTGTGGCCTTTGATGACGGTTTCGTTGTCCCCGGTTTCGGTGTAATTTCAAACCCGTTCTGGAAAACGCCTATATTGAGAAAAAATATTATTGCAATAATGCCCAAACAGACACGGTATAAAACATACTGGTATAACACTATTGCCGTCATGTCAAACGCTGTTGCCGTATTTGCGTTTCTTGCAGTGGTATACGCCTGCATGCCTGGAGCAGCCTGAATGCCAAAACTCCAAAAGTTGTCAGTTGTCTTGATAGAGTGTAGTCGTGTCCTTATCGATTGCATGAGGCATCACTATCGACCATAACGCAAGTATGTACCGTCTAAACTATCCGTTGCCTTGCGATGCGTAAGAAGCAAGTGCGATACGAGAGTCTTTTCTGGACTGCTGATTTTCCTCCCTGCAGTGGCATAATTAATACTGGCGTTTCCACAGTACCATGCGTTGAGATCAAGTGCAATTGAAAAAATATTTAAATTGAAAAAATATTTATTTGCAGCTGTTGTTATAAAAAAACAGATACAAAAAAACAAGAACACACAGATTAAAAATTAAAACTGTAAATAGACAAAGACTATGAAATAAAGCTACAAACGCTGCAAATTAGGGGTATCCTCAGGATATCTCTTATCCTGGTTTTCAGGACACACCTATTAATTATTGGTACATATATGATTTTAAAATAAAATAACCAAATCAAATAAATCTTAAAATAAAAAATCCAAATAATCATAATCAAATAAATACACAAATCGAAATAATCAAAATCAAAATATTTAACATCAAAAGATATTAAAAGAAAATAACGTAATTACATAAATTTAAAAATCTACATATAATAAATCAAAAATAATCAAAATCAAAATATTTAACATCAAATAATCACGTTACAAATTAATACATAAACGAAGACAATAGTATTAATCTAATTAGCAAATAGTTATTTTAAAATAAAATCAAATTATGACATCTAAATATCTTCCTTTAATAATAAACTTTTAAAGTGGTCCTTAAATACTGCAATTGATTTCGATCGCAAAGCCATTCCCAACCGATTCCATACAACCGCAGAATAATACGAAAAGCTGCACTGGAAATGTGTAGTTTTGTGCTTGGTATTATAGCAAGTTGTTCACGTGCCCGTGTTGAATGGACATGCCGGTTACGGGACCACGTCATAATCGTGTAAAGATATCGCGGCTGTTTATTGCGTACTACCTTGAGTACAAGGGTCGCAAGATGGAGCTGCCTTCTTTTACTCATATTCAAGATGGAAGCTTTCGCAAGGAACGGTGACAAATGATGACGTGGAGGAATCCAATGGTGTTACTATACTATAGTTCAAGTTCAAGTTCAGTTTATTTTCAAAAATCTTTACAGATTGTAGAAACATATTATTATATTACTAAAATAACAGGTAATAATAATTGAAAGCATGAGAAATAACTTAAATTAAAAGAATAAGAAATAAAATTAGTGTAATTTAAACGATTAAAATTTAAATTAAAATATCATTTAAAAATATCAAATCACAATAATAATAATATTTAGTCGCATTCACTTAAAACAAATAAAATAAAAAAAAATATAAAATTTAGAAAAGGAATTACAATTTATAATCATTTCATTCAAAATCGTTACATTGTATGTTTCAAGTTTCAAGTTGAGTTTATCGTCTTCAAAACTTATAAATAGTTATTTATACATATTTCATTTTCGATTTTACACAATACTTTCGTTAGCCGTTCGTGGTGAATTCTACGTATTCTTCAAAGGTGTAAAAAATATTTTCTAAAAGAAACTTTTTTAAGGACTTTTTAAATATATTGTTATTTTTAATATCTTTAATATATGGAGGTAACATATTAAAAAAATAGGGACCGGAGTAATCCTTGACTTGTTTCTCTATTTTTAAATTTGCTTTAGGTAACATGTATTTTGATTTGTTTCTGGTGTTTATGTCATGAATATCGGAATTTTTTTTTTGAAGGTCTCTTTTCTTGTGGAAATCCGTTAGTACATTTAAAAGGTACAATGAAATGAACGTTAGAATTTTCAGTCGTTTAAAATGACTTCTGCAGGATTCGTCCCATTTCAAATTGGCTATAATGCGTATTGCTCTTTTTTGCAGTTTGAATAGAGGTTCTCTGTGGCACGCATAATATATAACTATATTAGTGTAATGGCGTTAACTCCAATCGAAAATATGACTTACGAAAGCAACACAATTACTTTATCAATTTCGGTTTCACCATTACGACTGGTAAAATTATTTTTCTCCGTGTTCCAAGGAGTCCGTCCATGATCTCAATCTGAACGTTCACTTGGTCGGTCCTCGACACAGTATAGCCCACTGTGGGTCATTTAATTAGCATAGGCGATGCGTTATAAATAACAGAACCACAATATTCCATCGAGGAAGTTGTTTATCACGGTTAATTAATTTGATATAAACTCGCGCCCTTGAACCACACGGAAAAAACATTCGGCTCGCATTAAAAACACAGTAATAAAGTCGAATGCCAAGCCGGGCGGCGTGCATTTCACGGCGTCTAAGGCCCATTGTCTCGAGTGAAACCAACGATTTTGGAATGTTAAAAAAGAACAACATACTACATATAAAAAGAGTAAAGTGAGAAACATTGAAACAAAACACCGCTCACCGCCTGCACGAAGAAACAAACACTGCGAGGATCAAATTTGAAAAACAAATTCAAACACCGAACAATGCTAGTAGTGTGACTGAAGCCTTATATTGCTTGCGATAGCGATAGGCAAACGCATTTTGAGGTAATTTAGTTTTATGAGAATTTTACTAAAACTTTTAAATTATTACTTGTAATTTTAAAGAGCCCTGACCACCCTAGAACGGGTTAGTCTCAGTTGGGGGACATATTCAAATAAGCATGAGGTTAAGGTTTGCCAATTGGTTCCTATTATTTTTGTAAGCAAAAGCAAAATCAAAAATTTTATCATATTTTGTATTTTTCATTTTAATATTATGTGCACATAAATAAATCTTTGCCATACATAGAGTTTTCCTTGGTACGGGCTATGGCCTAGCTAGGCAGATTCTGCAACTAATACGATTGTAAATTTATGTTTTTGAATGAATAAAATTATTATTATTATTATTATAATGTTTTATAGAACTTAATTTTTCGACTTTGGGACTTCGTACGCGCCAAAAGTTTAGAGAAACAGATTCTATCACAGATTCTACAACAGATTCAGATTCAGAACTTTAAATCTAGGTAAATTTAGTATTAAAGTTTATTCAGACATCAACTAGGAATCCTATTTCGAGTAGATATGGCAGTTGTGTAATTTAGGTAGGTTAACTGTAACAAAGCAATTAAATGGGATTCGAGAGATCGGATGCAATTAACATCATTTGAGAATCAAAATAATATCTAAATAATAAAAAAAAACATTGCCGATAAATATTTTTTGCATAGTCCCAAAATTAGATTGAAATATTTAAAACTTAAGGCTTGGATAGTCGATTGGAGGTATAAAAATGTCATCAATACAATTAATAAAATCAAGCATAATTATTGTAAAATTATGAAATCTATTGGCAATTTAGTAGAATTGAAGAATATAACTATAATGTCAAAATCAAGAAGAAGACAGAATGATAAATAACAAAATAAATTACAAGGGTCTTGGAGAATTTATTATTCTAAGAAAATAAATTTAAAATTGGTTTCCCACAAATTTCCCAGAAACAATACACATGCATGATAAAATAAATAGAATTTATTTGATGATGACTCTATTTGATGACATTTTAATCCTAATATTCCTTTTAAATCTGTTATTTTTAAAGTTATTTCTTGAATTTTTGGGACATACCTTCCCTAGCAAGAGTTTTAAGTAAATTCGCAATTCATTTAATAGTTTAATACGGCGTAATTTATACTTGGTCTGGAGACCTCTTTCTTCGAGATGCCCATGTTGTATTGTTCTCATGACATGACCAAATTATTCAAATTTGAGAATCTTTATTGACCATGATGTTTCTGTGTTTTTGCTCAACCTCTTAAGAATATCTTCATTCCTGACTGTTAATTACTCAGCTTGTCGACATCATCTAATAAATCCGATGCTCAGGTTCAGGCTGATGTTTCCTCCACGTAATAACTTTTTCAATTCAAAGGAAGGAGTTCTACCTTCTTTGACGTAGTTTTAATCGCCTTGCTCATGGTTCCATTTAAAGTTTCTCAGTAGTGGTTTTCTAAATTGTTATTCTGCAAGCCGCGATTAATCGTTTACAGAGCCTTTGCATCAAAATACATATTCAATCTGCAGAAGTATGGCCATGTTTCGGAGTAGAAGTACTGAGCAAAATTGCAATGACTTCGGATACGGGACCGGAGAACTTTGATGGTCCTTGCACAATGTGTCACATAATCAAGTGACTTTGTCAATGAGAAACTGCAGAATAAGTTCTTTTGCGCTGCTGGCTATCAGTGGTGTTATTGGCGTTTCTTAATTTGTTAGAGTTGACACTATTGATTTTAATGCCACTTTCTATTTCACGTAAGATGGCCATTTTTAGGTTTTCTGATGTGGGCTAAATACGCAAGCTATAGCAGACCATTAAACAGCGCAAAGCTGCATATCTGGGTCATGTGCTTAGGCACGCCAGATAAGAAATTCTGCAACTCATTTAATAGGAAAAGTTGCAGAGAAGAGGGGACCAGGCCGTAGACGGAAATCTTGGTTGCAGAACATTCGAGAATGGACCGGGATTACGAATGTCGCCGAATTGTTTTGCCCGGCGAAAGATAAAAAGAAGTATGCAGAGCTGACTGTCAACATTCACTAGTTGAAGAGGCCTCCTAAGAAGAAGAAGTTGATGCCAGTATATATTGTCCATGATACGTAAATCCTTATCGTCTTGTTAGAGGACTTTGGCCACCTTGATACATTTTTGAAGTCGATGAAACGCGTGATTTTTTTATTGCAATTAAAAGGACTATATGGCATAATCAGTCTTGTATTTTTTTATAGACGTAGCGTGCTCCGCACTTTATTCGAAATCGAAGAGGTCATTCGGCAATTATTCTCAATTTTAATTACTGCCCTCGGTATAATCATGCTGTCAGGAGGTTAAAGATGAACGCGACCACTGCGTAGCCGTTCGGCTATTATTATAATATCAGTCGAGTTTCAAATTGACCCAAGCCGAGGCGATTATTTAACCGAAGGGTTAATTTGTAATGTAATCGTATGTAAAGATGCATACAGTATCCCTATATACCGTATAGCCAACATCAACATTAAAATAACGGTTGTGTCACGCGCAAGACTTCCCCGGCAAGTAGCTAAGGACTAATTTCATCTGAATATAAATTTCATATATAAAATCGATAAGACGCGGTTCGTTTCTCGGCTAAGACTTGGGTCGGGCCAAGCACCAACAGATGATTTTAATATTTGATAAAAATGTAAGGCGGAGGTTAAATATTATTAGTGTAGCTTGTATATGAGATATTCTAATCAAAATTTCACAATGTGATTTCGGCCCAACAAGGCATCTGTGTATTTTTTTTTTGGTGATTGCGAGTGGAGCATGGCGATATATGTAGTGTATGACCATAGTATGACCCTGGCCATATTTATGGGAATACCCTAAAGGACGTCACAAGAGAACGAATTCAGCTTACCTCGTCATTATAGAAGCCGGAAAAGCAGTAGGATAATTAGTCACTGTATGGTACTGTTGCTCTCCCCAGGTGGAGGAGTACCCAGGTATTATAAACGAGTACGAGATCGTGATGCGAGACCTGTGCTCAGTAGTCACATTTAATTCCCGATAAGTGCGTCCGATAAGTACGCCGCTCTCGATCAATGGAATTGTATTCATTTGTCAGCTATTCGACGTCACAGTCCAACCGCCGAACTGGCATAGCAGAAAGAGGCTTTGCGCTTAGACCGTGCAGGCAATCGACGGCACTAGACGTCACGCCATAGAAAAAACCTCCGCTTTGGACGCACTCACAGAAAAGTTACGAATTCAGCACGTCCTACGTTGTCAGATGTAGCTTTTTAGGGCAAAGGTAGGACGTGATAAAATAATGATGGCAATGATGATGATGATGAAGATGATGATGACAACGATATAATTACAGTTGCGGGTTCAGCTTATTCCCTTCTTGGCAGGTCGGGGAGTGCGACGGGGGCAGTCGCGAAA
The DNA here is from genome assembly GCA_944548615.1 of Micropterix aruncella. Classification (NCBI taxonomy): domain Eukaryota; kingdom Metazoa; phylum Arthropoda; class Insecta; order Lepidoptera; family Micropterigidae; genus Micropterix; species Micropterix aruncella. The sequence goes on from OX155952.1 coordinate 40,345,236, forward strand.
GCTCCGAAAGCAAAACCGCGAAAGCGAAAAATATAAAAAATGAAATAAATTATTAAATTAAAATAAAAACTTAAAATTATATTAAAAGGATAGAATATACATATCCGTCAAATTTCCGATAGAATCAGTAGCGTATTTAAAGGTTGGCGAAATATTATGAGACCTTTAGGTTTTCCTCCAGTATTTTTATGTTAACGTGTGAACTCGATTAAACCTTTTTTATTTACACTGCCCTTTCTAAAGGCCGCCTCACACAGACGGCAACCGGACCAACCGTTCAACGGAGTGACTTTTAAGCTCCTGTTAGGTTTCCCTTCAATTAATTCGATCCGGCAACGCCGCATCGCAGCCTCCTCGGCCGTGGGCAGCGGAGAAAACAAATATGTAAACCACAAAAATCTCCCATGAGGCGTGAGTCAGAGCGCTGCCTGGGCTATCATATGACTAACGGCCGCGTCCGCCGGCTTTACAACATTACATTACCAACATTCTGCATCATCCTCGTGACGAGTAATGCACTCGAGGTGACGTTTTAACGCGCGCACAGCAACAACCGACATTATCCCACCTGGTCGTAAACTGTAAAAAGTGGAAATTGCTAGGTTAATGCCGTTAATAAACTGTCAAAATGTTCGCGAATACGTAGGGATGAATAAGAGGGACGAATATATAGCGAGTAAGAGGGATGATTGGTTACGGTGAATACAAATTTCTAGGAAAAAAACACGAAACACACATTTTGATGTGGACAAGTTTTAGATATACAGTATACTGTTTTGTTGTATTTAATCTCCGGAAGATGTGCAATAAAACGCAATACATCGGCTTAATCATTCAAATTTATTTGTCAACTTTGAAATAGGTCACACGTTATTCCTTTTAATGAAATATATATAAGTACCAGGCATCTCAAAAGAAAGTTTATATGTGACGTATCACTATAAAAGAAAGTTTAAAGTCTGTCGATAAAATGTTTATTAAATATTAAAATACAGATTAGGAATTTACTTCTCAAAAATAGTGTCATATAAATGTAAACCATCGCGTTCACGGCACTCATTTAAACGGACAGCGAAATTTGTCAAGACGGCTCGGCGTGTAGAATTTGTCGTGATGGCTGATATTTCGTAACGATATTTTCTCTCAACTGCGCCAGAGAAGTCGAAATATTGACTTACACTTTAGATTTGAGATATACACATAAGAAAAGGTTTATCGGGCTCAAATCAGGACTGCGTCCAATCAGGCAAAAATCCACGAACTCGTCACGTATTGGACGTGTGACCAGGCTCCGCCCAGCTGAAACCATGTTATTTGGTAACAACCAGAAAAAAATGCACTTCAGGTACCAATAAACCATCCAAAATCTCCACATAAACTTTATTTTGAGACCTGTATAATGCATTTGATGCGATATAAATAAAACAGTCGTCGAAAAACATTTGGTAATTTTCTAATACAACCCTCAACCCCCCTCCCCCCCACCCCTCCCTGCGAATAATGTTTTATGACTTCACTGTACTCAAAACGTTCTCCACGAAATAGTAACTTATGTTTGAAGAACCGGCAAAGTCAACAAGAAAAGAAAACAAAGCATTTAATAGGTTTTTTGGTAAAAAAGCGTGTACTAGTGTGGATATGTTGGATTCAAGTTTAAGTTGTTTATTTTAATAATCTGTCTGGGTGTTGAAATTATATCTTCAAATAATATTAAAAAACAACACATAAAGTTATAAAAGTCTCTATAAAAGTCTAAATAAAAATATATTAAAAATAGGAATTCGAACTTCAGTAATTTAAAAGAAAACAGAAATATAGAAGCTATTCAATGACGCATTATCGTGTTCCAGGAATTGGTTATTACATATTATAAGGTAAAGCGCAGATATATGATATATCGGCCGTTTTCAGGCCAACGCTTTCTCACAGCCGTCTTATAACGTCCAAAAATATTGTTTGCCCCTCTGAAGCTCAGGAAGGATTTTGGAGTGGATATTATGACTGACTTGCGTGTCAAACCCCTGAACCCTTGTTTGTTCCTACGTTCCTGAAATGCATTAAAACAGGTGAATATTTTGCGTTTCAGGAACGTAGGCCCCGAATTTTGCGGTTGCCTTTTCGAAGAAAACGGCACAGCACACTTGAGGTGGACTAATGTAACCAAAAGCTGCAAGCAAACTGGTTGACAGGTTGCGCCAAAACTCTATGCGATAATTTAATATGTTGCTGCCAACTACCGCTTTCTATGTTTACTCTTAATTAAATAAACAATTACCTCTATTTATTTGACAGTACTTGTAACCAAGGCAGCAAAAGCATTTTTGGAAATTCGATTTAATAAACTGCGTGTAATAGAAGACCTGGCATACCAGAGAAATATTAAAGAGTCCTGCTCGAGCAGTCATTTAGGACAATTCCATTATAATGTTTGATTTTTAACAATGACTTTGGTTCTAGGCTAGAGACTGGACTAGAGCTATTATATAACAAAATTAAATGTTAAAAGCAAACGAATTGTTCTTTTTACGGAGGCTATTTTAACCTTTGAGAGCTCTGATGCTTCGGAAAACAATAATCACACCGAAATTTTCCTAGATCATGGCACGAGTGTAGTAAGGATGTATATTTCTTCTAATTCATGATTCGATTGACATTTTTTGGCCTAAAACATTGTTTCACGTCCCAAGATATCAACGGCCGGACAAGACGCATGGTTTAACAACAATTATTTTAACAGATTACAGACGCATCTGACAAATGAGATTTTATTTCATATTGCAACACTTCAAGGTACTTACAATTTCACCGCCTATTCTAATTTAAATTTCAAACTAATAATGAGCCAACTGCGATTGCGTTGATGAACAACTCATTAGGAAATATCATTAACTTTGGCGCTTCGATTATTAATGAGGTTTTAATATGCAGTTTGAGTTCGGTTCCTATCTATTTCTATTGTGTCAAGTGTTCATTCGATTTGTGGTTAAGCTTATGCTATGAACTTTTTATGCTGAGAACAAGACATTTTTTCTTCCAAACATTGTCAATAATCCATTGTATTCATTTAAATGTTGACACTTTTCAGCAGCCTCTACAAGTCCCGTCAACTGGTTGCTTATATAACTGTATCTTCTGAATAATGCAAATTGTTGTCGAGATAAGTATCCATCTCTATGCTTTAGTTTTTTAAAACATTTTTTTAAAATTTTATACGTTTTAGAGGCTGAAAATATAAACTGACAATGTCAATAATCGGGACGCAAGTAGTTGAATGGGCTCACCCGCGAAGAAATAGGCGCGGTTACAGCTGTAGGGTTTGACCAATAAAATTCCAGCGTTTATGAGCCGGCGGTGACTAAACGTTCGATCTTAGCGTTAACACCGTAAAACTGTCTTTGCGCAGTGGTGGTATAAAGGTATTAATTGTAAAGCATATTTAACGTAACTCTCATAAGGCTCTCACTTTGTAAATAATTGTAATTAATTTAGGGCCTGAATTAAAAAATGTGACTACGCGCAACGCTGTAGAACTAACCAGTCAATATAATTAAATTAAAATAAAACACACTCACCGCTTACATTGTAGGAGTAGGAGTAATCGCGCTTGAAAGTATTTGAATCAGTTTAAGCTTGGAATTCGCTTGGAAACTTTTTTAAATTAGTGCTAATATTTTCCAATAAAATCTTGAAACGAAAGTTCTTCAGATATGGTCGTCCCCAGGTATCATGTCACCTTAAACTAGATTTCTAAACAATGAGAAGTAACTGGTTATTCATTATCTATTTTCAATCATTGTGAATGGTGTTACGACCCCTTAGATAGAAGCGTCATCTGCCCTTCTGTGCATCGACTTAGAATGGCTTCGGTAAATTAGATTTAATTTTTATAATATTTTAATAATTATTTTCTGCTAATGGTACACTTAAATTACCGCTTTTAATTATCCTATATTATGCAATGAACGTATAGTTCGCAATTTGTTAAGATCGTCGAGGACTTTTCAGTCTAGTTGCGTACCTCCACATCTAATCAATCATTGTTAGCAACAACAAAAGCTAGTGCAGCATCACGACCGCATATCGCGAGCGTTATCGCGGATCAAACCTTTTAAGCGAAGAGACAGGCAGGCCGAGATACGGGCATAGATCTACTTACTGCACACGGACATGACTCGAATAAAACGCAATGGCGTAAAATGCATCGACTCGAGTGATTGATTTATTTATAATGGCCCGTTTGAGCATTATCATCCGCGATGTAGCAGGCAGATATTGCACGTGTCCTGATGACTGATCACGAAATAAAGCGATGCTTCTACGAACGTACAATTGGGCATTACAATCGCATTAGCAAGGTTTAAAAAGTGAGAAACGAGACTCGAGACAAAATCCGGATTTCGTTTCTCAATACATGTCGATTATTATATTTTGAGCCGGTTAAATATATTAGTAAAGAGGGTGGCCTTAGATAAACTTTTAAATTCATTTTTTTTTTCTTACACAAAGGTTTTATAATATTAATACGTACGTTACTTCAACAAAAAATAACAACAATGAATATTTGTATTTATTTAGTAATCTGAAGGATTAAAATGGAAATAATCATGGTAAACTTAATAGTTTGATATATTGTTTACAATTCCGGCCTCAAATCCTTATTACTGTACTTTTCAGTGGTATTGTATGAAATATATTCTGACAACAATTATAGTTAAGGAAGCAAAGCTAAAACGCTTTTTAGAAGAGTGTGTGGTCCAATAAAACACATCTAAGTATTGCGCTGACTAAAACATAGATTTGCAAGCATATTAAATAGGTCCTCTTCGACGCCGATTTAGACGATATGTCACTGACCAAATTATCTAAGTTATATTAAAAGTATTGTCTTCTATAAGCTGCGAAATGTGCTATCAAAGGCAACGTTGAGAATGGTTTACACGGCACTATGCCAGGGTTTATGAGCTCACGGGATAATTGTTTTGGGTCCTTGCACTTCTTGCAGTTCTTGTAAGCCGCTGTTCGTAGAATCAGGAATCATGACTCTATTTTCTTCCTACATCTACCAAAATATTATGTACGCTCGTAGACACCTAGCAGAAGTTCCGGTAAATAGTGATGTTCTTCATCACGATACGAGGAATAAATCCAATCTCCGCATAAACCAACATCGACTTAGCAAAGTGTGATAGAGTTTTATTCACCAAAATTTGTCCTTCTATAATAAGATTCCAGAGCATAGTAAAATTTGTAAATTTTTAAACATATCGATAGTATGATAGCTTACATTTTAATTCTTATGTAATTTATTATACATTTATTTATGCATATTGCTGGATTGACAATAACATTATTTTACGTTGATTATTTTACATAGAATTTGCATTTCTATTTCAATATGTATATTATGCTCTCTTACTATTTAATGACATTAGTATATTTTGATTATTTGTAAGTAGGTAATATTGAATATAATCTTACAGCCATGACAACTATCATGATAGTTATGTTTTTAATAATGAAATTTTAAGCATTTAATTTTGTGACGCATCCAAGTGTAGGAATGCCTATCTACTGGAGTAGTTGATTGTATTGTATTGATATTGCACTAAACCGACTCTGATAATCTACTTAAGGTCCAGAAACTATTATTAAGCATCATTTAAAAAAAAACCCTCCCCGATGTAGTTCATAGTAACTAACGAATTGCATGTACATGATATAAGGCAAATATTCGCTGCTGTTTGTTCATTTTTATAAACATTCAAATACAGCTGTTTGTTCATTTTTATAAACATACAAATGACCGAGTACGCAGCCAGCAAAAAAACTACGAGTTCTGGAGAAGGTTTAAATTTTGTGATACCTCGGGTAATAACGACATTTGTACAAAGGCAGGCACCCCAAATATACAATAAACTTGAAGGACCTGCTAAAATAAGAAATAGCATTGATAGTTTCAAAACTAAAATTAATAAATAGCTATTAAAGTTGGAGCCTTCTGGAACAGAGAAAGAACTGACAATGTTAATTTAATTTGTTTAAAATATTATGTCAATGAAAGATGTCAAATAAATCAATTTTATTATTAATAATATTAGTGTTTTAGCTTTAAATATTATATGAAATATGAAATGAAATGGTCGGAATTTCTGTTGCGGCTAAGGTAGTTTATGCAGATTGTATGAGCAGGGAGTGCCCTAATTTCAGAATATTTTCTGAGGTCGTTAGTTCAAGTCATTAACCAATTTAGAGAAAAACAACATATAGAACGTTGAAATAGTCATTTATTATGGTCCTTTTAAATTTACCTACAATAAAGTTGATAACTTTACTTTGTAATAATCGTGGCCACTTTTGGTCAATAAAATATATAATACACGGCGCGGAGTCTATCTATTGACCGGGCGAGAGCTCACCCTCACGATCGAGCGTCTCGATTAATTCTCGCAGTAATATTATTACTTTATCGATCGTTCGCAATCGAATTATGCATTATCGAGACGCGTCGCGCATTTTAAGAGCTTTTGCGCTTTTATGCTAATTAGTCGGGCGGCGCATTAGCCGCGAGAGGCCGCGGCGGATTAATGCCGCCTTCGACGGGGAGAGAGTTCCACAGGCGAAAAGCCTGCATGCACTTTATTTATGATAACATCTAATACCGTTATATTCATGGATCTGCGGTCGGGTCGCGTCGAGCAACGTGCGCAAACGACCAAACAAGGAGATGGATTCGCAGGCACCTAACTGGTACTTTCTATATTATATCTATGCTATGGTATGATGGTGTCCGCGAGAAGACTTGGTGCTCGCGGGAATATATTAAGTATTGTTATTTTATATTACACTGTTAGCCCATATACACTGTCATATAACATCGTTGATCTATGGTTATGTGAGACCTCGTGTGTGCCAAAAAATCGAAATTTGCGTTTTTTTTTAATATGGGTGTAAAATTACATTCCGGATCTTTTTTTTTGTTCGTTTCTGCTCTTTATTGTGAAATTTCACAACGGGCGGATTTATTAACTAATGGACAATGTCTTACAACCAACCCTACTATGAAGTGTTTATATGTATGTATGCTTGTATGTAAGTGTGTGTCATGTTATTGCATTCGATCGACAGAATTTAAATGCAATTTCGTTAATTTTATCCCAACGGAAAATGGTGACCTAGCCGAGAATTGAACCTGGAACCTTAAAATGTAAGATCAGGCGACTTAGCCACTAGGCCGGGTCCATGGTCCGAGAGCTCTGCTTAGTTTTCTGATAATTCCCATTGCAGTGGCATCTCGTAGGCAGGAGTTGATGATTTTATCCGGTGATACCTCTTACATGCTTAGTATGTAGTTTTTCCTCGCAAACAACCAACTCATTGACAGTTTTAGTCGTTTAAAAAAATATCCCACCTACAGAACTTAAAAAAAACATCTCCTGAACAAAGTTATTCAGTTTTTTCAATGGCCTGAAAAATTTGCTTGTTGGCATGTACGGGATCTGACATATAGAGCGACGATACCTTGAGTATCTTACATACATTTAAACGTCCATGTTAAGACCATTTAGGATTTTCATTTCATTTCTTTCGATCTGGACGCTAAAAATTGAATCTATCACGTTTAAAACATCTTATTTGCATGCCTCTCAGAACTATGATGTAATATTATTACACAAATGTATTAATCTTGTTTATCCATCTCTAGCTCCGTTGTGTCGTTTGTCATCCGGGTGACATCCGACAGCAACACATCAAATTGATTGATGCGCAACAATTAAGCGGAACCTTGTAAATGAGACATCAACAGCAGCAGGTGTCATTGGCGTCAGCGACATTGAAAAATACCAAATATGGTTGCACATCAAGAATCAATTACATGGCGTGCTTATCCACGATCTAACATAGACATTTAGGTGGACGCCAAGTGACGTCATTTTGTTAGCGTGCAAATTAGAATATAGCTAGTGCTTGAATCACCGATTTAGGAGTCGGCCTGTAACAGATAAAATATCTGTTAGTTGCTGACTCAATCGCATAGCCATAATATTTGGTCATTGTATTAAAAATATCTATTAAAAGACGCTAAACATTTTTAGAAGAGTCTCTACATATTTGAACAAATTTAAATTCACCTTGGCGCTCAAAATAACTAGGATCGTATAGAATTATTAAAATGTTTTTTTTTAAAATAAAAATAAAATGTTTATGCTTATACTATTTAAAAAAACTTACTTAAAAGCTTCAAATAGCATTCAAAAATGCTTAAAAATATCGATTATGTCACCACAAATCTATTTCGGCACATAGCCAAGCCTTTATGGGAGGATTTTGAGCGTGATGTCCTTTGGGGAAGGAGGTTGACCTGACTGATAATGATAGGCGAGGAGGAGCGCGGATTGTGAAAACGCAACGCATTAAACACGCTCGATTCAATCGTTTAAGAAAACATACTGGCCGGCAGGGACGTACCGAGGGGGGGGATACACTGGACTTATCCCCCCCCGAAATGTTTGAAGTGTTGTATTTCAAATCCTAAAAAAAAAAATTCCCAGCGGGTTTTTAGCGATATGTCGGGATTTCACCGCTTGACTATCTGGCAACACTGGACGGCTTCTCTCTGAAGCCGGGCGCCAGACGATGCTACCAACACCCTCCAGCGCCGGCTTCAGTCGGTCGCCGCTTCACTGCGGTCGCGGTCGTATTCGTGATCCGTCCGTGTCTCCATCAAATTCAATGAAGAGAATTGACACTTTTTTTAAACCTGCGCCTAAAAAAGGGCGTCTTTCGTTGAAAACTCAACCTTTGGCGATAGTGTCAACATAGGGGGCATCACTGAGAAACCGTCCCACAGCATATATGAAGAACAACAGCCTGCGAGTCCGGATCATAGTGTTTCTGAGGAACAGTTATTGTGCTCTGCTAACCACGAAGAACCGCCTACTAATAGTTCCCCAGGTTGCAGTACTAAAACAAAGAGTGATGTATTCATAAGTGATAGTTCTCCTGACATTGGCATTGTATCAAATGCTATATATAACAAACGCTCGCCGATAATACTCAATGATGCCCAGAGAACTACAGTACTTACTGACACTTTCTTTCCTGATTCGTCCTTTATATTTCCAGCTCGATTATACGGCAAAAGAAAACTTCGATTTCGTAAAGATTGGCTGCAGAAATGGGAATGGTTAGCATACTCCCCGGATAACGATGGTGCTTTCTGCAAGTATTGTGTTCTGTTCGGATCAGAGCATGTTGGAAAAGGTTCACACCAGACTGTTGGTAGTTTCGTGTCGAAACCATTCAAAGACTGGAAAAATGCTACAGAAAAATTCCGCGAGCATTCAGTTGCAAAATACCACCAGTTTTCACAACTAGCCGCTATCAACTTCACAAGAATAACTTCCTCAAAAATTCCAGACATTACAAGCCAAATAAATACGCAAAGACAAACAGAAATACAGCAACATAGAGCAGCATTGAAACCTATAATTGAAACTATAATTTTGTGTGGAGAACAAGAATTGCCACTTCGAGGCGACAATGACAGCGGTCCTCTAACGCTGAAGAAGCCAGTGGAAAAGGACGGAAAGTTTAGGGCGCTACTAAGGTACAGGGCGGCTTACGACGACTCGTTAAAAGAGCACTTAATAAAAAGTTCTAAAAATGCTACATATATTAGCCCAAAGATACAAAATGAAATTATTGACATATGTGGAGAACTAATACAAAAGAGAATTGTAAGCCAAGTAAACGGTTCAGAGTGTTTCGCAATTCTTGGCGACGAGACCCTCGATATAAGTGGTACAGAGCAGTTTTCCGTATGCGCAAGATATATTCACGAAGGCATTCTTCGAGAAGACTTTTTAGCTTTCATTCCCATATACGACCTAGGCGCTGAAGCGATAAGCGAAGCCATACTTCACAAATGCCGCTTGCTGGGTCTTAACTTAGAGAAAATAATCGGTCAAGGATATGACGGTGCCGCCAACATGGCCGGCAAGATCAACGGAGTACAAGCAAGAATTCAACAACAATACCCTAAAGCTGCGTACGTGCATTGCACAGCCCATCGTTTAAATCTTGTCCTGTCGCAGGCTCTTTCTGTGTCTAACGTAAGAAATGCTCTTGGCGTTATCAAAGAAGTATGCAACACATTGAGAAACAATGCTGCAGCTGGAAAGACACTGAAAGAAAACATAGAAAAATACGCTCCCGAAAGCAAAAGAAAAAGACTCGTGGGCTTGTGTGAAACAAGGTTCATCGAACGTCATGACTCTATAAATGTTTTTTGTGAGTTGTTCCTCCCAATAGTCGTCACATTGCGCGAACTGTCCAATACAAACAGAGCAGTTTCGTCGACCGCAGCAACTCTTTTGGCTGCGATGGAAAAAGGCTGTTTTTTAATATCGTTGAAAACGTGCGAATTAATCTTCAGCTTCACATTACCGCTTTCAAAATATCTGCAAAATCCTACTCACACTCTGGCTTCTGCCATGGAATTCGCAGAAAGTGTCACCAGGAAATTAAGGGACATTCGAAACGATGTCGAAAAGGAGTTTTCAAAACTTTATTCATCTTGTTCTGAAATAGCAGAGAATATTTTGGATATAGAAATAAACCCACCGCGTGTCACAGGTCACCAAACTAAAAGAAGCAATCCCCCCAGTGACTCAGCAGAAGAATATTACAGACGAGCTTTATTTATTCCTTGTTTAGATGACGTAATCTGTGGTATGGAAGATAGGTTCGGCAAGAACCGAGACTTGCTCTCCTCACTAGAAGTTGTGCTACCCAAAAATGTTGACGAGAAGAAAGCAAGTACCCTAGAAATGTTGAAAATGTATTGGCCCGATGATGTTGAAGAAGTTATCATGAAGGCTGAATATCGACTCTGGTGTTCAAGATGGAAGGATTTTGAAACCAAACCAACGGACCTGATGAAAGTCTTAGATGCGTGCGATCATGGATTCTTTCCTTCCATCAGAAAGCTAATACAAATACTCATAACTTTACCCGTATCCACAGCGCCGGTGGAGAGGTCTTTTTCTACGATGAAAAGGATAAAATCTTTCGTCAGGAATAAAACAGGAGATGATCGACTGACTGGCTTAGCATTGCTGTCTACCCACTCAGCTTACTCTCCTACTCCGGAGGAAGTGCTCGATGTGATGAGCGCTAAGTCAAGAAGGAAGATGTTAATTTAATGTGCCTATGTCAAATATCATTCCTGTAAATTAAATCTTCCTTTGCTGTACTTTTTTCACACATAAAAAAATGTCGTCTATGGATATCGCTGGAAAAGTCTTGTTTCGTCCACAGCAGATTTTTTTATTCATTTCAATTTAAAGGATTGCACCTTAATACATTCTAGGAAATTTTAGTATAATCATCTAATCTTGAAAAGCCAACATGTAACTTGTGTTTTGTTGAGCCCGACCGAGATTTTTCCCGAATCACAGGCCTTATTACAACCAAGACTGTATTTAATTAAATCCTATGTTAGTTAGAGAGCTACTTACCTACATAGTTCTAAAGAAAGACTCTGTAATACATTAGGTATATCAACATAAGAAAAATTTGCTGTATCGTTAAAATTTTTAAAATTAAGTAAAAGTAATAAAGTATTGTACTGTTATGGTTTTCTATTTATAATAATCACATTTATTGCAAATCTTTACTTAAACTTGTAAACAGACATCTTTATTTTACGTTCTTTTATCTAGCATTAAATGCGAAGGAAAATTAATCGTCGTTTAAATTTTGTACTTCAAATTATTATCCCCCCCCGAAAAAAAATCCTGGGTACGTGCCTGCTGGCCGGCAAAAATTCAATGTGATTTCGGCCCAACAAAGCATCTGTGTGCCAAGCCATTTCAAGTCTATACGTCTTATATTTCGAAATGATGAATGTGCCGTGAAATATGACTTGTGCTGGACTGATTTTAAGCACTTTACAACTGTTTTTGCGATTGCTGGCAACATTAAAATATATATAGTTTAATTTAAGTTTTTTTTGTTTGTAATATGGCAACCGTGTAAAAGAGTTTTCCGGCGATCTCGGCCAGAATTATACTGTGTGAAAGTGCTCAGTATTGTTTCGTTTCAAAACCTACTGCATTCCGAACATCAGGCCAGCAGAAACAAGCGAAACAGTCCAATAGGGTACTCTACAAGGTCCTTCGAGTCGGATCACGTAGAGCGACAATACTGAGCACTTTCACACAGTATAATTCTGGCCGATATTGCCGGAAAACTCTTTTACATGGTTGCCATATTACAAACAAAAAAACTGAAATTAAACTAAATATATTTTAATGTTGTCATTAAATGCAACAACTCTTACCATTACAAAGTAATGCCTGTATGCCAAATTTCAGCTCAACCGGATTAAGCGTTTGGGCGCTATCGTGGAGGAGTACAGACACATAGACATACTTCAATCTGGAAATAGTCTTAGTCGCTTCCACAGACACACACACAGCCACATACACATAGACAGACTTCTATATGGAAATAGTCTTAATCGTCTCAGGGGGGCCCATAACGGATATTTTCCGTCTTCATCTCGTTAAAGACGTTTAGCGCGTTGACAATACTTAGGTCATCGCTGGGCGGCGAAATTAAAAAAGTATTTGTCCACTGGCATTAGCCGATCCAGTTTGAATTATGAAAGGATTACTTCATCATCGATGGCTGCCATCGAAGAAAACGTATTTAAGGAATTGTAAATTAGCGGCATCACAAATTTACCGATATCTGAAAGTGCCAGAATATATAAAAAATACTGAAGAACTAAAGGTCTGCTTAGTTAATCGCCACCGATATTAGAAACGTATTGTATACTTTACGCAAAAATTATTTTATGTCACAAATTATTTACAAAGATTTTTATTCGCATAATTTTCTATTTTAATTAGTTACGACCTAATAAAAATATAAAAATGTATAAGCAACCTTTCAGATAACAATATCTTGAAATACATTAACAAGTGGCTCATGTCTAAAAGCAGAAGTAAGTGCGAAGAAATGGTAACTCACATCCTGACGTAGGCCAGGATATTTGCTATATTTGGATATTTGATACCTACTTGATAATTTTTACTTGACTTTATTTAAAACAAATTATTATTACTACTTACATTACACACTACGTTATTATTACTAATATACTAAATAATTAAATTAAAATTATACATGTACATAATAAGGAACATAAAACTATAAAAACATAAAAATGTTGATATAAACAACTTTTCAGAAAACAATATCTTGAAATAGGTACATTAACAAGTGGCTCATGACGAAAAGTAGAATTATGCCAAGAAATGGTAGCTCACATTCTGACGTCGGCTTGGATAATTGCTATATTTGATATTTGATACCTAATTAATAATATTTTCTTGACTTTATTACAAATAAAGTAATATTATTATACTAAATAATTAGATTAAAAATATACATATGTGCTTTTTTATAATAAGGAACATTTTAAAGAGATTTCATTTATTAGTCAGTTTATGAGTTTATTTATTTATAGAGTTATTTATGGACCTATTTATATACTAATATTTCTTTATATATTTAACTTTAACCGTTTAAGAATGAACCTGCAATCTTAATAAATAAAAGAAAAAAAAATGAAATAAAAATAATAGTGAAATAACCATGTTTTAAATACTATCATTCAAGAACCGACCGTCCATTTAAATCTAATCTAATATGCTTCATAAAAAATGTTTGCAAAAATATTATTATTGATCCTTTTTTGCCACAATATTGGATAAATTTACATAAAAAAGACATTTGTCCTGAAATAGGGTTTATTTGTGGTCAACTTTTTCAATTCGAACCGTTATCACTTTATCAAATATTCTAAAATGATTTTTACAGGTCGGTATATGTTGTCACTTGGAGATGTCGACTACAACGGGCGAGCCCGTCGCTCTAGGAAATTTTACAGGAGACGAAACGATAATGATCGTTTCGTCTCCTGTGGGGTGAGCGTAGAAGATTTTGGGACGATACAAACCTTCCGCTCAGCAAAGCCAGTCCAACGCCTTATGGCGAGGCATTAGGAAGGTAACCCAGCGGGCCACCTCGTGCCCTGGCTACAAGTTTTAGCTATATTCCAGACGGATACCTCCGTCTGGAATTAACCTTCAGATGTGTACGTCAGTCCACCGCGTCTGGTTACAGGTACGAAGTCGCTTGTGCGACCTCTACCTGTTGTATTACAGCGGTAATTCAATATGAATTTATCGCGGACCTGGGCGACCTTTGCCCGTCATATCACTCGGGATCGGGTGGCCGATAGGTCGTTTCAGGAGTGGCATGACAACAGGTCAACATCCACCGCCGCTGCTTAGGAGATATTATATTTATATAATCTCCACACTCCTTTATTGGCTGACGCCGCACGGTACGCAAACCGTCCAGGAGGGCCTCCAACCAGGGGAAACAGATCCACCAGCCGTGAGGCCTGGGACCCGTGAGTCCTTCTCGGGTTAGTCCCTCGCTCGAGGAGGCTACTGAATAGGAGCTGACTCGTAAGTTGGACGGATCCGAAAACACAGTAGATGTTATGATCCAAGCTGCACAAAACCATTCGCTACGGTATATGTTGTCAGTTGGCCATCGTTCGTCCACTAAAGGCTGTTTTTTTATTAATTGTAATTGGCGGTCGTATGTACAATATATAATAGAATAGATTAACTTTATAGTGCTAGAAAAACATCACTAAATGAAAAAACTTTACAATGGTTTTATAAAATAAATCAATTTATGCAGAAATGGCGGACATATCGCTATAGCGATATCTTACCGTCAACCATTTACATGTCGTTCGTGTACGGCGCTAATTGTGAGATGTTTGAGATGAAAACTTCCTTAAAGAAGGAACCTAGCAAAGGATACTGGTTTATTTTGATTAGATACTATTATAGTGCGTCAGTTGTACTACAGCAGTACAGGCCTGTCCATAACGAATTCAGACTTGCGCCACGCGCCGCGCGCCGGGCGCCTGAAGGCCGTTTGAAAATGTCGCTCATGTTTATAAAAAGGCGAATTAACCAAATACGGCACGATCTCAATAAGCGGAGACCATTTGTCAATGACACCGCCGAAGATTGGCCACTTATGTAACGAACGCAGAGCGCAAGAACTCGGCGAGAGAGGAGCTGTTCTTTCATTTAGCGACCAGCGAAATAGCGGAGTACGGGCGACCTTGATAATATTGGCGCGGTTGGAGATGGCGGTTGTTATTCGGTAGAGGTTATTGGACCCGTTGTGTGCGTGCGTAGGCAATAGGCTAGTTACTTATTCTAGACGCTAAATCAAACGAGAGAAAAGCCACTGCGGACGTCACCATGGCATTCATTTAACGCACGTGACAAACGCTCTACCCTAAAAATATCACTATAAGTCAATAAGAAAATTCAGAAATATGCACTCATTAACATACATATATTCTGTGCCTACATTTCATTGCATCATTGTCGGGCGAGGAGCTTAGAGACCTTTCAATCTCGATCGAAGGACAATCGTAATTCTCATGTTATATCTGTTATCGTATAGTTAGAAGGACCTACTTTTATTACTTTATGGATTTTAACTTCAAGCAGGGATGTTGTAGATATCCGAGTCAGGCCATAAATAATGTACAAATATTCAACATTCTTTATCAGCGCTACATCTCATTGTGAGTCTTGGAATTGTCAGGAATCTCATCCATTCCACCCTATCCTGGGTGTTGATTTTTCAGTTGTTCACTTCGAGTGAATTTAGATCTTTAACTACAGAACCAAGCCGTCTCAAATTTTGTCGTCCGACTTCTCAATGCCTTCCAAGTTTTTTCATTAAAAATGTGTTTCAATTGTTCTTCTTTTTAATTCCTTCCACTTGGCCTTACCACCTGAACTTATGATTTTCAGGAACCTCATAACATGATCATACATAATACATAGTTATCAGTTTCGATCCAGGTCAATCAGGATAAAACCAAAATACATCGAAATATATTACTTCCTATACGCTGAAGAGTGGACCCAGCTCCCCATTTTGTTATATATACCGATATTTGAAAAAATAATCCTACAGCACCATTTTTGCCGAGATCAATATCCTTAAAACAAGGCAATTTGGTTCCGCAAGTCACTAAATACCATAGATGCGATTGCGGCTCTTAACTACTATCTATTATCTATTATTTTAAATCTATTATCTAGCCGCGATAAGATGAATAAAACGTGACATGTTTTGTGACCTGTCCAAGGCTTTCGACTGCGTCGATCCTCTTATCTTGTTTCAGAAGCTTGAGATCTAAAGTATAAAGATCTAAGCCTAGTAGAATCTTACTTACACTGTTGGATGCAAGCCACTAAAGTCTAATTTAGTTTGAGCTTGGGTTAACTGAGCTTGAAGGACAAGGAATTAGAAAAGGTTAGAAAATGTACAACCACCGAAATGTATTATTTAAGGAAACCCTGAAGGTTCATTAAGTTCAAGTAGATTCAAGAAGGTTCATTAACCCTTGGAGTAAATGGGTATTTTCATGGATGCATCTGTGTCTTTTGCAGGATTTTCGGCGACATCGACTAAAGTACTATAACTACGAAACTACTACACCAATCATAAAGAGAACAACTGCACAATGATTGCATTGAAATTTCGAATATAGAATATTGAAATATCATTTTGTAAAACAATTAGATAATTATGAATAAATATGAGAACGTCAAAGAAGTGAAAAAAACGCGCGACCAGATCTGGTCGTATCATACTCAACGGATAATTGTTTCACAACCAGATTTGGTCGTATCATACTCAACGGGTTAAGTTCAAGTAGATTCATTAAGTCGACGACCAAAATTACAATGGAAATAAAACAACAAACTGAAAAATCAAAACCCACGAAGATAATTGACGAAGACTCACTGTTATATCCATTAATGACAACGGGTATGATGATCTTTCGGCACGCTTTGCCACATGTTTAAAGGAATCTTTTTGAGTCCTTGTTTTATAATCAATACAGTGCAAGTTGCCCGACGATGTTTTCATTCCCATTATCCCATTTTATCCACTAGAACAAAACACATCCGCAATCGGACAGTCTCTTTGCATTGTTAATTCTTATTAGTTATACTGCAGCTTAGTTTGAACTGGACTTAAATTTGACACCAGGCTCAGAAATTCCCAGCGTGATATCAGCCTAACGCTCGATCCAAATGTCTGGATCGCGTGCCACGTTTCCGTCCAAGAGATCGCAGCCTCACGAACGCGATCTCCTACTGCCGCGTCGCTGCGCCTGCGCCGAACTACCAACTAAATGATCTCATGAATGTAGCCAGTTTATCAAATTAGTAAACAACACGACACCCGGATAATTTATATTCCATTATCGCGGGAATTACATTACAAGGCGCGCGAGCGTCGGATTTGTTAGTAATAAAAATGCGCCACGGCAAGGAGCTTAGAGACCTTTCGATCCGCCTCGAAGGACCAGCGTAATTCTCATTTTAAGTCCGCTATCATATAGTTAAGGAGTAGATAAATTACTTTAAGGATTGGTATATATAATTGATTATATAGCGTATTAGAATGCTCAATGTCGTACTACAATTTGGCGACCAGGATTATACTACGAAACTCAACGTGTGAATAGCACTTATAGTTCCAAAAATTTTATAATCTTCTAATATTATGATCAATATGGCGACTTTCACAGAAAAACAATATGGCGGTGCACTTTAAATGGTGCTCGAAACACGCCTATATGGTATACAATATTATTATGTACAACGAATTTTTAAATCATAGCTCTTTTCATTTTATTAATATTTACATAAAGATGCCAATTTTTTCATATAACTTCAGGCTTCAGTACGTAATAATCACGCACTTTAATCTTCAGATAGACTAACATACAACATTCTATCTCTTCTTATTATTTTTGTGATGTAATCAGCATATATGCGATAGATGGCCCTAATATTTGAATGTTATTATTGACTAAATTATGAGGTTTTCATTATCAATAAACTTAAGCTGTCTATTACAACTGGCGAACCCGTCACCTCAGGAAGTTTTACAGAAATTTGTTCGTTCTGTCTCCCGTGAGGTGAGCGTAGAAGACTTACATAGGTCGAAATAGTCCACTGTCTAGTTACGGCACTCGACAGTAAGAAGTCAACGATCTACCGTGAGAAATCGGGTTTGCAGACTGCGGGCCGACACTCGCGCCCTTACTTCCAGTTACAGCCAGATTTGTCCGGCCTCTCGAATGGTGACGGGTTCGAGGTCGCTTGCGCGGTCCTCTCCAATGTTTAGCGGTGATTCGGTGTCTACCGAATCTATCGCGGACCACGGCGTTCCTTGCCCGGCTGTTCACACAGTATCAGGTAGCCGAATGGTCGTTGAAAGAGTAGTTGCCACAAGGTTAACAACCACCCCCGCTTCGCACCAAACAACCAGGACTCGCACTTTTGCGTGGAGGCTACCGGATAGGTGTTGACCTGAGAGTTAGGGCGACCTAACACATGAGTCATAGTGGCTCCACTGTATTCGGTCCTTACAGTGTTACAGTGTAAGATTCGTTCGTCAATAAGTCCTCTATTAAAAACATTCATCATCATTGTTATATTAGATGGCCAAGTATATTCCTATTAATTTGGCTGTCAATGCTGTCAGCGCCACCTGTTTTTCGCCGTTTTAGACGGATTGCCAAATCGTACTATGTAGT
Organism: Micropterix aruncella; assembly: GCA_944548615.1. Lineage (NCBI taxonomy): Eukaryota > Metazoa > Arthropoda > Insecta > Lepidoptera > Micropterigidae > Micropterix > Micropterix aruncella. Next base: position 40,363,975 of record OX155952.1, read on the forward strand.
TGAGCAGTCTAATACAATATATCATCAATGCCAATTTGTATAAAAAAATGTAATAGTGACCGCCAAGCGTATTAAAAATCGTGAAAAATAATGGAAAACGTCCCGTTTTAGTTATGTACGAACTAACGCGCATTCCAGAAATAGTTCTTACTGAAATAACTTAAAAAGTCGTCGCCAATCGTCCGCTAGGCGGACCGCGCGACTGAGTATCATATTTCTTGACATAAAAATCCACACGGCTACGGCCGGCAGACCTCTGATAAACGTAAAATTTTTATGGCCATGTCGCTGGGTCTTTATAAAAGTCAAATAAATTTGATACTCACGCAGCGGCGGACATTAACTATCCTCAGAACAGTCGCCACTTTAAAAAGAGGCTTTTCTGAAGAAGTGTGTTTGTGAAAAAAGGCACGATACAGCGGCTCCGATTCGCTTAGATGAGATTTTTTTAACGGTTCATTATCGAATTATATCGGTACTTAGCTGTTTCTAATTACTTAGGTTGTTTAAAACGTGACGACACCAAAAAATATTTTCAATAAACAATGTAGAAAAGTTATATTTATTTATTTATTATTTATAGAATATGCCACAATATGGCATAGTATACAAGATTACAAAATGTTATATATTGTAAAATATAAAACCAGCTATGGATTTCCTGTTAATTACAATTACAATAAATTAATACAATACAAATAATATGTATTTATTTTATTTCAAGTAAATTTTAGTAATTTTGTACTTATTTATTAATACAAAATTTAATACATTTGAATTAGGGCGATTAACTACCTGAGAAAATATCTGAAATAGGCGGACCTGCGAAGAAATAGGCGGGGTCACTTTTGTAAGGTTGGACCAATAATAATCTGGATTCGATGAAGCGTCAGGCACCGATTCCACTACGTCACCACGTCCACCACGCCACGTATGCGCCGGCGAGCGAGTTGACACTAAACGTTCGATCGCAGCGCTGTTATAGTAAAACTGTCTTTCCGTAGTGGTGGTATAAGGGTGTTAATGGTAAAACATATTTAGCTTAAGTCTCAGAGCACTGTCACGTTTTAATTAATGGTAATTAATTTAGGGCCTAAATAAACAATGTTGCTAAGCGCGACGCTAGAGAATTAACCAGTTAATATAATTAAATTAAAATAAAACACACTCACCGCTTACATTGTAGGAGTAATCACCCCTATTTTTTTTCGAAATCAGATAAAAGCCTAAGCGTTTAGGGCAATGAGTAACTTTTTTAGTGTAAATTATTAATTGGTTCCTTAAATAGAGATTCGCTTTGAAAGTTATTTAAATTAGTGCTTATATATTTTTTTTTAAATCATGAAACAAAAGTTCATCAGATATGGTCGTTCCCAGGTATAATGTCACCTTAAGAATGGTTTTCGTATATGTTCGCTGAGAGAGTCTCTTTTTTATATGTTCACGGAGACGGTGGGGGGCGGGGGGGGGGAGGTGTACGTGAATGTGTGTTTGATTGTGTGTGTGTGTGTGTGTGTGTGTGTGTGTGTGTGTTTATGTGTATATTTATATTACACTAGCTGCGCCCAGCGGTTTCACCCGCGTGGTGATGGAAAATTGTGATAATGATGATAGAAAACCATATACCTTTATAAATTATAGCCTATGTGTTATTCTGATGTGTAAGCTATATTATTGTAGTTTTATCAAAATCCATTCAGTAGTTTTTGCGTGAAAGAGTAAAAAACATCCATACATACATATAAACTTTCGCGTGTATAATATTAGTAGGATTGTATTTATATACTAAAATATATTAGACTTTAATAAAAACCATGTGTCCATCTATACTAATATTATAAAGAAGTAATGTTTGTAAGTTTGTATGTAGGGGTAATCTCCGAAACTACTCATCCGATTTAAAAAATTCTTTCACTAATGGATTAAGCTCCATTATTGATGAGTTTTATAGTCTATATTTTATTATGATAAATATTGGTTTTCAATACGAAATCACGACATTTGTAAATCAAGTCGGAGATAATGAGCTGGCCAGTTGCTTTATCGACGTGCCCTGGTGAAACTGTTTGATATATGTGAAAACAATATATAACAAAAACCTCGGATTTAAAGAGATCTATAAAAAAAAATCGGAGACAGCATACATCCAACTTTTATATTTAAGCTAAAATAACTGCTTTTATGTCTTTAAAAAAATAAGAAAAATAAGTAAGCAGTGTTTGTTGAAAACATTAGCAATAAAATAAAAATCCCTATCAAAATATATTATTCGATTGTCACTGGTGTTAAATATAGACAAAATTAGCTATTTACTGTAAGTTTTTAGGTGTTATATAGAGATATTATCAAATTAGTAACGCGTGCAAGCACCTCGAAATCAGCACCTCGAAGAAAGCACCGGCTGCCGGCTCAGCAAATATATATTTAAAGATAGCGTCTAAAAAGGCAAATAAACGCCACATCGATTCGAAACTTTACGCGAAGTGAAGCCGCGGGCAACAGCTAGTAATAAATAAACTACAGTAACAGGTGTGAGATGATCTAATCTTCATAGTAAATAAAATTGAATTTAAATTACCTACTTAACCTTGTATTTGAAGAATGTTTAATTTTGCAAAGTTTCAAGGGTAGAGTATCCGTCTACTCGACCACTAGATAAAATAACCACCGTAATTTAAACTGCCCATAAAACTCTACTGTAATAAATCAAAGTGTAATTTGCGGTTTTTAGGGAACATCATTCGCTTTGCCAATTTTCTCTTTTTAAGTCCGACCGCTAGATTGAGTGAGGAAGAGGATGCTCAATATCAAATGACGCAACCTTCATGGCCGTGAAGGAAAAAATAGATGTTTACGATTTTGGGCGTAGGTATTCCGCCACTTCACGTGGTACAAGCCTCAGAATACAGTCAAACAAAAAAGCTTGAAAGGCATTGAACATATCTCGTACTAAAACTAATAAGTTTTAGTGTTTTTCTATAAGTGTAACCTAAAAGGCTCCAACACAGAGCTCCTGTTATCCCTATTTATTTATTTATTTCATTAATGAATTAATTACCACATTTACAAAGAATAAATTATTACAAATATTCATATTAAATTATATTTTTTATGTCACCCCAAGACTTTCCCGGCAAGTAGACAAAGACTGATTTTATCTGAATAGTAATTTCATAAATAGAATCGCCCTCTCTCGTTCGGCGGACGAACCCGGTTGGGTTCCGTTCCAAGTGTTGGGCCTTAACCAAGAAACGAACCTCGCCGCCCGAAGCGTTAATATTTGATTAAAATATATGGCGGAATATCAATATTATTAGTGTACCTTGTATATGAGATATTTTATTCTATTCGGCCCAACAAGGCATCTGTGTACAAAATTTCAAGTCTAAGTCCAAGATCTCGAGTTTGAAATATGACAAGTACGCCCCCTGGTCGATCGAGTTCAACCACAACCTTATCAACTCTTGCCATGACCAAACACAGACAGACACACAGATAGGCGTCAATCAATGAATCGTCTCTGGGTGGCTCAAAATGGATATTTCCGTCTTCATCGAAAAAAATTGCGCTTTCCTCCTCGTCGGATGTTGGACCGAGAATGTAAAAAAATTAAAAAGGCCGATAAGAGCATTAGCATATGTGTACTACTACTGCTGCTCAACTAAGTAAGCTCAACCAGGACTTGTTCCAAGGCAGTCAGCTCTCTAGTTCTGTATGTACATATATTAGGAAATTTAAAAAAAATAAAAATACCATAACCAATACAAGTATGTAACTATTAATAACTAACCACAGTAGGAGATAATAAAAATAGGACACGGAAAGTAGATGATAATGTTGTGAAATTAAATAAAATGATGAATAGCTACTAATAACAATAAACAAAATTAAATAATAAAATATAGTCATTCCAATAGTTAAGGATAATAAATAAGAATAGTCAAGGATAATATTTCAAATTAGAAACTGTCTGGATATATTAATATGTGGATATTTTCCTGGGTGTCAAGTTTCAACTAGGAATTAATTTTAGCTTTGAAAGAAGACTTAAGCAAATACAATTTAGTTCTTTATCTAGCATATTGAATATCATGGGGGCTATGTACACAAAATGCCTTCGCCGAAAAGTAGTATGCATTCGAGGGACAACGAAATGAATAGCTTTAGATTGCCGCATGCAGATTTTTTGCTGGGTTCTTGTAGCCTTATTTAAATTCTGACAATGTATCCAGTTTTAATCCCTATGTAAGTGCATATGTTTACGATCTGAAATTTACAACCAAAATCCGAATTAATTACGTCGGATTGCTCACACATCTAAAATGAATCTGTTTTTCTCTTTACTTACGATTCAGACAGAAAAAGGCTCTCAACATAATATAATTAAATGCCATTATATGTTTATTTGTTAGAACTATCATCCGAGATACTTACTATAGTGATTACATCTATAATATACATATCGAAAATATGGTCAAGAAGGCAAATATCATGCTAGTGTAGATCATGAGAATCAGTAGATATAAATTCTTTATATCTTTCGCAAAGATAAATATATATTTATATCTTACAAGGTGAGGATGTATAATATACCATTATTAAATTGCCTCATTCTGTATTTGGGTCCAGGATTAGGAGTCCACAATTTAGGTCAATATCCTAAAAATATATAATCCATTCAGAGTTTATGCTGCCTTTAAAATTCAGCCTCAAAAGTCATTCAAAATTTTATTTAAAATTAAGTGCATTAATACCTAATAAAATAAAACAAGCATTTAATGTATATAAACACCTATCGCAGAATCGATTGTGATCGATTGTACGCTACTAACACTAGCACAGACGGACTCGCAGAACTCTATTCGAAGAAAACCGCGCGCACGCATACACGACCAGCGACTAACGTTCTCGACGCGTCTCTCTCTTCAGCGGGCGGAGCGAGTGGGATAGCGGAGGTCGCGGCGTGTCGCGGCGCTCCTGACCTTGTGCTCGCCTGCCAGAGGTCACAGGTGACGCCGAGCCGCGCTCCGTAACCATGACAACCCCGCCATCAAATTCCTAATGGCGGCAAACAGTGTTATCGTGAAGTCATGCGAAAATATGTATGTAAGCAAACGGAACAATAAAGGATGTTTTTCTTCCTAATCCTAGATTACTAACAAATGATGCACTCACGTGGGTAGCCAAATGAGTATTTACGTTAGCTTTTTTTTCATATTCGAAGAAACGGGGAAATACATTTATTTTTAATTTCTTTTACCGAAGCTTTGGCGTCTACCTAGAATAGGACAAAAGTAATTACCGCAAGTCCCTATTTACCAAATGCCATGAAACCAACCATTTCTGCAAGAACGATTATTGTATTGCCGTCCACCATCATGCAGTATGGTGCATAAATTGCGATTTTAGCAAAAATATTTAGTATGTTGCCTAATCGTATAAAGCATTTTCTTAACTATTATATATTTTTAAATCTTTATATTTATTGTAAAACCTAAACAATTACCTATTCTAAGAATTTTTTTTGGTGCATTTTAACCCATGGATAGTAATAATAACCATGGGTTAAAATGCACCAAAAGAGTTATTAACTCATGGTTAGTAATAATGAAATGAGGGTAGATTCCGTTTCTGTTCTACCTTTACTAATCAACCACTGAATGAGGCATTTTTTAAGAACCACCTTTGTTAGTCCTTGTGTTTTCCTAAAATATTCATTAATCTCGGGAGCAAGGTGAAGATAATGGTGTTGTGCAAACGATGTAGATCTCCTAGGCACTATACAGGCTGAGTTTTAATGAACCGGCATCATTGTGAGTAATTCAGTAAGAGCAATAGTAAGACGAAACTTTTAAAACAAAAATAAAAAAAAAGTTTTTTTTGGTAATTTCAAAAATACTACAATAAAAAATGAGAAGCGTTGAGGGCGCTACGACACCTAACAGTAGGTGAAATATCGCCGGAAAAAACCACGATATTTTACCTACCGCTATATGACGCAGCGCGTTCAGCGCTTTTAATACTTTTTTCAAAATATATATTGTATATGTTGTATATTTGCTCGCAGTGATTTACCCGCTTCAAGTTAAAAGTCCCTATATATTGTGGTACCTGCGCCGATCTTAGTTCTTTTAGCAGGGAACAATTCTCTGCTTACGCGCTATTGAAATTTAAAGCAGTTTCTAAACAATACAGTAGCCTAATATCTAGAATTTTGGCTTAGAGAAACAACTCGTTTTAAGAATACATCTTTGGAATTGTTAAATATAATACGGGTTGTAGTTATTTGTACGATATTAAGTCTTTCGATTGTAGTCTTAGAGAATGCTCCCCACAGTAGAATATCAATGAAAAATAAAGAGAAAAATGTTGTATCGTCACAGATGAACAATCTCGATAGCCCTTTATAAAACATTCCGAAATTCCGCTCAAGGAATGCAACAGAATGACCGCGTCGCTTAGTCAATGACACTTTGATAGCGGAAATGTTTGCTCAGGAAATCGATGACCTCAGGCTCTCGGAGATGTCAAGTGTAAACAATGCTCGCTGCGTGGAAACGGTCGAGCAACTGCTCTTGCTAAACCGCAAACACGAGTGACTAACTTCGATGCTAATTCGAGTCTCTAAATATTAACAGACTTTGCGCCGACATCGAAATAATATTATTAACACGCGTAGCACCTGTACGATGTATGTACGATAATTGTTTTGGTAGATCGGAATAAACAGCATTGACAAGTAACAATTTTAAAAATGCATAATAGCACTATGACTAATTAAATATGTATGTACTCTAGTCACCGTTAAATCACCGTTAATTATACATATTTCTTTATTAGTATTTTTATTGATTGAGAGCAATATACATTCATACATACATACAAGTTTAGCCCGTCCCCACAGGGCACATATCAATATAATAGTTTTGGAGTTTGTCTTTTGTACTTTTTTTGAACTGGAAACCTTTCGCTTTTTAACCTTGTTAACACCGCCTTACTATATGAATCACCCAAATGAGTCTATATTTCGAATTCCAAGAATTTCAAATTTCAAAATCCGATCTTCACGTTAAGCCGTTTAACCTAAGGGTCGATGAACACAGAAATATAGAATCTCTACACTATTATATCCATATCAGTATCGATATTTCTACTTTTTCTCGTATTAGAAATTCCAATTTAATACCTATATACGGTGCTTTTTTAGCATACTCGCGCGTTGATTGCTCTTCTTTTTGCTTGATTCGTTTTTCTCTTTCTTGCTCTCGTTTTTCACGACTCGCACTATTCTTCAAATTGACGCAACTTTCATGTCGTCCACCGAAGACAAGCAATTCGTCGCTAGCCTACATCTTTTGATTACTCGCAAATATTGCTCAAACCATTAAAGTCATATTGATTCCTGACTCTATCGAATCAGTTTTTAAAGCGAATCCTCAAATTACTAAGGCTTACATTTTTAAAAGTTTCTGAACATAGTCTGTGTTTAGAAAATTTCGTCCCCATTAGCATTTCCCATACATATTTGCTCTTGTTCAAATCTCAACTATTGTGATTTAAAGCTGTACGTAACGACTTATTTTTATACTTTCCGATACATTTAGAAAATAATCAAGTTATAGGAACTATTTGTTTACAAAAAAATGTACGAAAAATTAGCCTTTGATGAACCAAATCTTTTGTAAGTTTTTTGATGATTGTTAGTCGTTTATTTTAGTTTTAAAATTAATTTTGGTGCTGAATATGGTTTCTAAATGACTATTTTCGACGTTTTCCAATTAAAAGCTTTCCAATGTCGCAAGTAAATAAAATAATAGTCTGGGATTTTTAATGAACAAATATTATCTAAAACTTCAATGTATATAAGAAACGTATGGAAAATAGAATCCGTGGTAAACCAGCTACAATTTCAGCTAAGGCACATATGTAATATGTACGATCAGTGCTCTATGTCTTATTTCGTAAATATTAGTAAGTACTATATTTGATGTATCTTATTTTACCTAGTACATAGGAATGAATAAATATGACAGTGACTACGGTTATAAGGTGAAAGTGAGACGTGCCAAACGTCTCTTCAAATACAAGAAATCACAGAAACAAGTTCCAATTATTGACATTAACTACTTGGAGTTACGTATACCTCGGGTTCATGGCGTCATTTAATGCGACGTATTTATACTTCTGAGTAATGGCATAAAGTATCTTCGTGATTGCCATTAGGGACCGTTAGAATAGTCTCGTTCACTTCGATAAATAATCCCGGATTAAGGCTTTCCACGATCGCGGCTTGTCTTCGTGGCTAGAATAAATTGATACCGCACATTACATATAAAACGCTACCGGATCGCATTCAAACATCTTCGAAATATAAGAATTTGCCTATTGGGAAATGTTTATTTATCTTACGATCTTTCGAGCGCTAACGGCGAGATTGTCGCATTTCATGATTGTGACTTAATGCATTGCGAATTTTGTTGGACCATTTCGCGGCCGTGAAGAACGTCGTACGGTGGGGTGTTGTATCAAAATGACTTATTTAAAAGTCGAAATCTCAATATTATTTCTACGCAACAATAGCAACGGAAGTTATTTTGACGTCATCTAATAACATTCCGAACCGATTCTCCACAAAAATAACTGGTCGGTGAAAAGCATTTAAGTATTTTTTTATTTTTTTAAAACAGTTTAAATAACTATTTTCAATATTTTTCAAGTCAATGAGAGACTTTTGAAGAAACTGTTAGACGTTGAGGAAAGTGCAATCTCAGTCCTACGCCCGTCAGCTTGAGTTATTCGTTTAGAAAATTTATTAAGAATTAGAAAATAACATTTTTAAAATATGCTATTATTTCTTCATTCCAAAACAAAAATCGTTTGAAAATAAATAGAGCCGAAAATGAATGTAATAAACCATAATAGTAATAATAGAAAAAAATATCAACAATATTAAATTAAGTAAAATCATAAATAAATAAGGTAAAAATGAATTAACCGCGTGAAGTTTGTAGAACCCGACGTTTTGGCGTTGTTGCAACCGCCGCAGTTTAGACTCGACTGGCCAGAGTCACTTTAATCTTATCGTGCAATGAAGGTGAATGTTGCCCCCCCCCCCGCGGGCTCCCTGCTCGACAGTATGAAAGGGCTTTCTTTATCGTGGTCACTCTATACGCCATCTGGTTTGTATGTGGTTCTTTCCAGAATCCGTCACAAATTAAAAAAAAAATTGTAGAAAATATTATGTAAGGAAACTTTATCATAGTATTTTTATTATAGTATTTTTACGTTCAACATATTATTATGTATACGCAAGGTATTTAGGTTGTACAAAATATTAGATTTTTCCATGTGCGTGCATAGTTTAAGATTTTCTAACCATAATAAAAAATGTATTTATATACTACCGTTGAACTGGGTTAAAATATATCTAATTACTAACTATACGCGAGACTCAAGATTATCGTCTAGAGCTTTCCGTACATATAATGAAGCCTCATAATCGCCAATTATACGCACAAGTTATAAAATAGCCAACTATTCTACCACATTTATGTTGAAATCTCCCATGTTAATCATACTGTATTTATTATCTACTACAATAGCTGTAGTATTAAGAGCAAAATGCATTTTTTTGTTTTTTTACTCACAAGGCTAGTGTTTTTTCGTGGAACCCACCTTGTTAGCTATCGGCAACATCTTCTAGGTGGGCATTTATAGCATCACGCAGTCAAACACTCAGGCGGTCACCCATCCAAGTATTGACCGCGACAACGCTGCTTAACTTCGGTAACAACAAGGAGAACCGGTGTCAACGCGGCTACAGACAATTTATTTAGTATTATATTACAATATAGTAGGCATACAAATACATTAGGCTAGGATTACTGTATTAGAGGGAGCTGTCTGTATTTGAATAATTTATCCGAAAATTCATCATTTAATATAGCAACAAAGCATTGAACTACTAATAAAGCTTACATGATAGTTTGCGTTTCATGTTATGATTTTTTTATACATGTTCTAATTGTTATGTTTTGTGCTTCAGGGTTTGTAGTTTCGATTTGCACTTTTTTTTCACTTACTTGTCAATCAACAAGAATTATAATTATTCTCTTAATATTACTATTGCTGCCTTCATTGATAAACAGTATAAATGATTTTGATAGATGCTTTTATCTGTTATCTCTTTTAAATATTTTACTACCAACAGTAGGTATAATTGATTTTCTTAGAAATCTCGAACAACATATTCCTCCAAATTATAGATCGAAATATGTCAATGACTGATTAAATCAATTCAGTTTTTACTTTGGCCATGTTAAAGTGTATTTTTAATTGAATCTGAAACGGTACTCAATGGAAGTCGAGGAGAGTTTGTTGAGACATACAATGTAAGCGATTACTCGATACGAATTTATAGGTCATGTTGAAAGCTTTCACTCCGAAAAGGGTGTTCGTGAGGGCCTCTTTACATTTTGTAAGAAAACCTCTCGTGGCTCATTAGCAAACTTTAATCACCTCTTGTCGTCCCACGCAAGCGCGCCTTCGGGAATTTCCAGTATTAAAAGTTCGATACATTTTAAAACAATTGTGGATGTTGGAGAGACGCTGATTTGCTGCATCTATTACATTTTCGCAGTTGCGCTATCTATTGTCGCATTCAATATCTATTAGTGGTCCTTTTGGTTGTTATTTTTAACGTGTTTTCTAAATTATTTTTACTGTTCCGAATTTGACATGTTTTAGTTATACATTGAGTCACTTGGATGTGTCGACTTCAACGGACGAACACGTCACTTTTAGGACGGAATTTTAACGATATTGATCGTTCTGTCTCCCGTGAGGTGATCGTAGAATACTTGGGAACGATACAAACCTACTTGTGGAAGAAAACATGATTGTAACATTCTTTGAAAACAATTGTTCGTCCGAGATGTTTAAGGTTTTCGATATGTTCGCGGCTTTTCGATATTTTTTATGATTTTGAGATACATTTTGTATCCATTTTCTGTGTTTTCATCAATAATAGTTTTTTTTTGTATGTGCTTATTCTATCACATATCCTGCATATATAATCACCTTATAACTATTACCATTGCTCAGGGTCGTACTACAATTTGGCAACTAGGATTTTACCACGAAACTCAACATGTACATAGATAGCACTCATAGTTCCAAAAATTGATTACTTTTCTCTTATTATGTTCAATATGGCGACTTTCGAAGTATAACAGTATGGCGGCGCACTGTAGATGGCGCTCTAAATACGCGTATAAGGTATAAAATAATAATATGATAACAAACGAATTTTAATATTTTAGGACTATTCACATATCGATTCAATTTTTAAATTTATAATAGTTTACAGGTTTTAACGTAATAATTACGCACTTTATTGTTCAGATAGACTAATAGATGGCATTCTATCTCTTCGTATCATTTCTGTGATGTAATCAGCCTACATAAAAAATGTTGGCACTAATAATTGAATGTGGTTATTGCTGTCATTGGTTAAATTATTGAGTTTTTAAAATCAACAGTCCTTTATAACAAACCATTCATTATCAATGTTATTATAGATGTCCTAACACATATTAGTTTGGCCGTCAATGCTATCAGCGTCACCTTCATTTCGCCGATTTAGAAGGGTTGCCAAATCGTACTACGACGATGACCAATCTAATATCGTTTATAAAATCAATGCTATTACCTAGTATATCCATTTTGACTAGAATTAACTAAATCTCGTGTCCATCATCTGGGTAGCGCCTGTAAGCGTCCGCCCATCAACGGGTCAGGGAGTAAAGTATATGGATAGATAGATAGTTAATTTGATTTCACAACCCGCCTAATAGGCTTTCTTAAGTAACGGCTGCGGCCGCTCTAAGTTGGAATAATAAAACGATTACACGGGCGCATGTCTCTCTCGTGTTGCGTTGCGTTGCGTCATAGTGCGAGATCCCACTATTGTTTATCACCAGTTATCGGCCACACGAACGAATTAAACTCAATCTAAAATGAAATGTCTTATTTAGAAATACACATAAAAATATGTTTGTTTATAAACAATACAAATGTAGACGAGGGCAAAACAAATTATTTATTGCGTCCATCCGTATTTATTTATTTTATTTATAAAATCCAGTTCTAAAATTTTTGTCATATATAACTGTCATAGTACATAACTTTATACTACGCTATAGCACATGGTAAACCAAGATTAATTAGGGCAAAGTATGTACATATGTGGCGTGTTCGGGAGGGTCGGGATTTTTTTTCAAGGCGGGATTCTGTACATAAAACTGTACCAAAATAGTTATATTTTTCTTTTTTTGATGTAACGATAAGCCCTCGGAATGGGAATCGTCCTGGGTGGAGACAGATTGTAAGGGCGGAAGGAAAGTTGATCTGGATGTTACAAGATACGACCTGGAAATCAAACCTGCCGCGACTTTAAAGTTGAATTAATTACTATTAACTTACTTACTTTAATTCGCTACTAACTAGTTTAATTAGTTACGTTGGTCACTTTCGGGCGCACAAGAGGGCGGAGCAGCGAGGCACCTCCTAATTGACATCGCCGGCATTTTCCTTACCTTGTCAGAGATACCTCACCGCATCAGAGTCCCTTTTTACAAGCGAAAACCCAGCTGCTCAGAGCTTGACTGTCTGGTATGTTTTGAGCTGTTTTGTCTGACAGGTTTGTTATGTTTTGAGCTGTATTGTCTGAAAGTGTGGATCGCGAGTACAGGTTTCTTGACATTAATTTCTATGAGTTTGAACTTCGGTCTAATTAAATACACCATTTTTTCAATCTGAAGTTTCAACTTGTGGTTGAGATTGTTTTTAGATGATTAGTCCGCTTTTGTATATAGTTGTTATGATCATCGACAATAAAGAGTTTTTCTATCTATCGATCTACGTTGTGCACGATGGTATAAGTTAAACTACAAATGACTTCCGGATTATCACCTACAGGCATTGTGTCGCGTTGCTTGCAAGACGCGACACGATGCTGCGATCTTGACAAAACCGACTTAAATCGGATTATAGTTTATGCCTCCAAGGGTATTTGCAGCTTGCAACACGATGCGTATACGCACCAGTATACCTGGACAGAATGCACTGGGTAATTCTTTTAACTGCATGTTTTACATATTAAATTTGATCATGAACAAGAGCGCAGATCTCGTAATATAGATCGCGAGGTATCGCCGCGAGTTGCGTCGTTGAGAAGTAGTGGCGATAGATTATCGCGTGTGTGCCCATGTGTTTTAAATTAGGCCTTTTGGCCTGCGTTATACGGCTTGCATTGATAGATGTAAACAATATGGATTTCTAACTGCAGAAAGAGAACGTTTGTAACTTTGGTCCAAAATCTGCTTGTTTAAATGCTCTTTTTTCTATACTCATGATGGATACACAAGATGGATGCACAAAGAGGTCGTTCTTGTCCCTGACAGGTCGCATCCCAGACTTTCAATCGCAGCTAGAAGTTTTTACCGTAGAAAGGTAACAATTTTATAAAATCTTGCAGCAATCATGAAAGCACCTCCTGCCATTTCAATCGGCAGCGTTATCTAAAGCGTTTAAAAATATTGTACGTAAAATAACATAGTCGTTTCATTTTCCATAGAGCTTTATGTGCAAGAGCTACCGATTTCTAATGGTTCCTTGTAGCTTGGGCCTGATGTCCGGCTTGTGATTCTTAGGTCGGCCCAATTCACAGTTCAGCTTCCATCTTGTAGCCTCCTCAAAGAAGGACTTAACCCGAAAGGGCCGCTGTGAACTCTGCATGCGGTTGCAGCCTGCAGTCGTAGATAGTTGGTATCAGAAGTGTATATCCGGGGGAACACCTCGGACGGAACTGAGCGGTTTGCATACCAGGCTGTGTCAGCCACGCTCGCGCAATAACCGGGAAAGTCTAGAGACGTACCTTTCGTAAGAAGCGGGGACAGCTAATGATATGGCGTCACCTATCCTTAGAAACGAACTGTTGACCACCCGATCCCGAGTGAGATAGACGGACAAAAGGCGTCACGGATCCGGGATAAGTTCGAAATAAAACCATCGCTAACGTCAGACATAGGTTGCGCGAGCGACCGACAATCTTTGATCAGACTGAGGATGAAGAAATCCGTCCAAATATGATAGTAAGGGCTCGAAGTTTGCCAGCTGCGTAAACTTCCCAGTGTCTCGCGGTAAGGCGTTGGACTCTTACGGGCTGCTGGCATAGCTTGACTTTGGAGTGTATTGTCCGCAAAGTCTTTACGCTCACTCTATAGGAGAGAGAATGGCAAGATATCGTATTAACTTCCTGGGGTAGAGGGTTTGGAAATAGTAGTAAACAACCCGCAATGTAAGAGTTTGTGCTTACTAATAAAAATAACAATAATATAAATATTGTCGTATCGATGAATCGGGGGAAAACGACCACGCAAGTGCCGCACAAATTAATGGATTATTTTGAAACTTTCCGTCGCCCGCAATAGTAATAACAGTAACACTCTAAATCCTAGTATATTGGTGAAATACATAGGTCCATTATTATTAAAATGTAAAACTTAATGATTATATTTAATTAAATGATTAATTTTCCTTTCGGTTGCGGTAATCAGATTAATACAATATTTCTATTTGTTGCATTTTATATATCCTACTACTATTATAAACGCGAAAGTTTGTAAGAATGTATGTATGGATGTTTGTTACTCTTTCACGCAAAAACTACTGAATGGATTTTTATGAAACGTTACAATAATATAGCTTACACATCAGCATAACACATAGGCTATAATTTATAAAGATATATAGTTTTCTATCATAATTATCACAAATTTCCATCACCACGCGGGTGAAACCGCGGGGCGCAGCTAGTCTAAAATATAATAAACTAGCTGCGGCCCGCGGTTTCACCCGCGTGGTGATGGAAAATTGTGATAATGATGATAGAAAACTATATATCTTTATAAATTATAGCCTATGTGTTATTCTGATGTGTAAGCTATATTATTGTAAAGTTTCATCAAAATCCATTCAGTAGTTTTTGCGTAAAAGAGTAACAAACATCAATACATACATTCTTACAAACTTTCGCGTTTATAACAGTAGTAGGATATCTGTGAATATATTTTAAATAAAGTTGTAGTGGCAGTGGTCAATTACACCGTAAATATGCATGCCCAGATATTGAGAGCATTTTAGCAAAAAAGGGTTTATCAGGACGGGTTCCGGCCGACGCGAGTGTCAGAGGTGTCGCTCAGACCCTTACCTTTTTACTTGTGTCACCGAGCAATAACCATTTTGATTTATTTGTTTTTTCGTGGTACCTATGTTTTCAATGATTCTATAGATTCTACATTCCTTGCGTTCGATTTTAAACAAATATTGGTAGACTAAAATCGTTCAAATTCCTAGTTGATTTAGACGAACTGTGGCTTATGTCTGCAGTGCAGGGTTTATAATGTAGGTAAGACCTCCTTCAATCACTCCATCATACTCTGGCATGTTATCCGGCTTCGCAATGCTCCGCCCTGCCTGCAGTGGTACTGCAATTAAATTGCACAGTTTGTTACGCGAGCAGGTTTTGATTTGTCCACAATAGCCGGCCTGGCAATCATCTCGCCCGTTCCGATCGACAACTCCCTGTTTTGATCTAATCACCTTTTCAATTGAACTTTGATTAATCACGTGTTTATCGCCACGAGCGCAATTCAGCTATAGTGAGGCCAGGGGCATTTAATGTAGTTGTGAAGTGTAATAATGTTATATATGGCTAAAGTACTTGTCGAAGATCAACAACGATAAAATGTGAACAACAATTGTTTGCAATCTGAATGCAGTTATTTGAAAGAGGAAAAGAAAAGAACGTGTCATAAAATATTAAAAAATCACTAATTGTGGGCAGGGAACGATTGCATTTTAACACGCCTTTATTAACTTGACCTGTAACATTTTAATGGATTTTTAAATTTCGATTTTCTACAAATTCCACCTGCATGTGACCCCGTTTTTAAGTCACAGTAACTTTACACTACTGAAATTGTACATCGTATACCGTTTTGCTTAATGTTCAGATTCATGTGTGATTCTTTCTTATTTTTTTATTTTTTTAATTTTATTTTTGTTAAAAACATACAGCATAAAAGAAAAATGCGTATAAGCATAATATATACCAGTAGTAAAGCCAATGATGTTTTAAATTATTTGCTATATAAGGATTACAAAATATTCTAAACAATACAATACAAAGAAAACCAAATAGAATTTAAAAGTAACAGTTAAAATCGCTATGTGCGAGTGTATGGATGTTGGTGTGTGTTTGTGTGATGGAGAGCGTGTATGTGTGGGTGTGTGTATGTGTGTGTGTTTGTATGTGTGTGTGCGTCTTTGTATGTGTGTGTGGGTGTGTGTATCTGTAGTGCGAATTGTGAGTGCTTGTGCATGCTAATTCAATCCGATCTGATAATCAGCTTTTCACGTACCTCCTTAACAAAGGATCGACTATTTTGATGGTTAAATATGTCAATATCGTTAAAGCATACATTGTATGCATGCATAACGCGCGGCAATAACGAATTGGAACCATAGTTAGTGTTGAACCTTGGTACATAAAAAGTTGAGTGAGTACGTGCGAGTCGGGAATTCGCTCGTATGCTCACTCTTCTCAGGAGGTATGGACTGTCCAACCCAGTATGAACAATTTTATGTAGAAACGACATATCTGATACTACTCGCCGGTCCTCTAATGTCTCTAAACCATAGCTTTGCAGACCTTCAGCGTACGACAAGCCGTTTCTTCTTGTGGTTCTTTATTGTGATTCGTAGCCTTCAGTATCGCATTGTTCCATCACACGTACTTCACATCCGTCCTATAGTTAGTATATTTTCTTGTTAGGCAAAGAGAAAGGGCGATCACTAATTTCTAGAAGATTTACTATTCTCTGATAATTTATTGATTTCCCTCCCAGCAAGTACATTCACTATACGACGGAGAGCGCTGCCTGAGTTCGACTTAATATGATGAATGGGTCTCGAGTATAGACCAACATACAGATCGCAACGCGTTTAATAGTTTCCTCGTTTCGAGTTTATTAGTTATCCATTAATCAATCTTCGCTAATCCCATAATTTGACTCTAAGTCTACCTTAAGGATTCGACAGTGAAAACTCTATAGGGATTTAGGCATTACAGAAAATTATTGAGCAGCTCGCAGTAACTGAAAAGCATATACATATACGATAGTATCTTTTGTAATGTTGTTCTGGTATGTGTGTGTGCCTGCTTCTTCTTCCTTTCTCTTTTACTGTTAGGTTTCGCTTCGCTTATATATCTTGTATTAGTTTCTTAGACATCGTTATATCAAAGCCAAGTAGGGAATATAAATATAGAAAAGTATGAGGTTTTGATTGGTGTGACGCGGACGGCTCGACCGATGTTTGTACCCGAAAGTCTCCAAAACATTTCACTTAACACTCCCTGAATGCAAACAACTTTAGGTCAATACACGAATATCAAAGCCACTTACGATTTGGGAATGCTTTACTTTTAAACGAGATGGGTTTAACGACACTGACTTGCGAACAGAGATGTAGGTTTAAAGGACTTTGACACAAATAACACTCATGTTTTGTTATATAGATGCCAGTGAGGTTATTTTGAATAAGCTGGAGCGTCTGCAAAATATCTTCCTCAGGTATGTTTTTAATTTGCGAAAGTTCGACCACGTTAGCTGCTTTCGTGAGCAACTTCATTGGCTTCTTATTCGCGATCGAAGAAAATTGCATACGTTGTCGCTACTCTACAACATATTCAATAACCCCACTTCACCCTCCTATGTCAAGGAGAATTTCCACCCTTTGGGAGGCCACGGTCTTCCACTTCGATCAAGCCGGGATAACACACTCGCCATTCCGATACATCATTCTTCTGTTAATACGCACTCTTTTACAGTCCATTTTGCTCGTTTATGGAATCGGCTCCCTCACTCTATCAGTACCTTCGTTGCATACTTTCAAAAAGTTGTTGAGGAAACATTTATTTTTACACAGCCACTAACCAAATACCTCACCTTGTCCTCTGCTTTATCCTTTCCTGGGCAACCTTCGCATACGTTACTGACATATACTTGTATACGTTTATTTTAAATTTAACTTTACTACTTCTTTGTGTATTGTACTGTGAACATTAGGAATTATTTTATCAAATGGTTGACTGTAATATATCGCTATAGCGATAAGTCCGCCATCTGTGCATAAATTGTCTTTTTTATAAAACCAGTGTATATTTATTAAGTTATGTTTTTATAGCACAATAAAGCTATTCTATTCTATTCTACCCTACATTCAATAATCTCTAAAACTAACTAACCATCATTTCTGAAACAGAAATTAAATCGATTAGATCCTAATTTGATTAATATTCGGCTTATGCTATCTTAGAAACTAAAATACAATGTATACATATACATATACTTATAATTGCTACTTACAATTACCCCCAATTGTCTATCTTCAAGCGAAACTACAAGCATCATCTGCGAGGACGCACATTTTAGCTGGAGAAACACGATTTTACATGAATCCCAGGAAACATTTCCTGACCAACCGGATTGTGGACCAGTGGAACAGTTTACCTGCTGAAGTGGTTGAAGCGTGCAGTGAACATATTCAAAAATAGATTAAACAGAAATTGTATGTAATTGTACTCAGTTTTATATTCAGACATATCAGCAATATTAATAATAATAATATACATTTATTATACATATACATACTATAACGATTACAAGTTATTTCAATGAATTTATAAACAACTATCAGTGTAATAAATTTTCTATAACCACATTATTGTGAATGTTAGACGAAATGACGCATCCAATTATCGGAATGTTTACCTACTGGAGTAGAATTAAATTGTTATGTATTGTATTATCTTATGTATTCATTCTTATAACCGTAGTTGACTTTCTTTTGGAACATGGATCCAGCTTTAGAAGAACGTTTTTCTTGGTAGAATTAGCAATTTATAGTAACCAAATCAGCAAGAATTAGGATTTCTGCCTTGTCATTTAAATATTTCCTTAGTTTCTTCGAGCTGGAAATTTATAATGTATTTCGATACGGCATCAGCAGATGAAGATCATTTTAATGATGATGATAATAAATTGAAGGCAATGAACAATGCACATCGAACGGCCCCGAAACCGCTAACGAACGCAATCGCCGTCGTGGTTTTTTCCTGTTTTTTTATTTAATTTTAATTTCGTATTCATCTCAAGAGTCTCTCTTTCTTGCGGTTTCCTTTCCGAGTACGCGCCACTCTCGTCGAGGAGGCCATGAGGTATGCACTAATTGCACGCGAGGGAAAGTCGACCGAGGGAGAAGCCGAAATCGGCCACGATGACGTCACAGAGGCGAGGCGATATCGATCGGTCGCTTTTCGGCGGTTCGCGTTCGCGTGGGCACGAAAACGTCCCGCGACCGACACCGGAGAGCGTAATGTTGTGGATGAAGGTGGTTTTACATTCGCCCGAACCGATCACCCGGACGCCTAGGTGCTTTTGATAACCAATGAGAGTGTCTATTGATAACAGCGATTTATATATTAGTTGTTATTGTTATTTTTGTTACTGGATATTTCAACTTTCTGATGCATATGACAGCATTACTTAGTCAGAATGAATGTTATTGGCTATACTTGTTTGTTGTATTATTTAAGAATTTTTGATTAACTACAAGATCTCATACCATAATTGGTCAGAAAGATTGTTAAAAAACTCGGAAACTCAGACAACATCGGAAACTCAGACGCCTGAAATGGACAGCAGTATAGACATATGAGACTTTTGTATAAACAAACACAATGGTCGTCTGGTAATCGACAAATTGTTGAATAGGGTATTCTATATATATGATAGGGTATTCGAAACTCTGATTTAGAGGAAACTCATATGCAATGATATTAATATCATTTGACCATTGTCTCAAGAAGCACTGAATAACAGCTTTCTTAATAATATCTACCAGTGCAGGGATATTGCCATTGAAAATCTCTTTTTCTTCTTCTACTTCTTCAACTTTCTAATGCGTATTTTAGCATTTTATTAATATCACTGGACTATCATTTCATTAGGAATAGGCGATTAGTGACGCTTAAAAAGTAATGATTAATGAAAAGTTATTTTATATCGATGTTTCGGCTCAAGTCGTTTTCAAGATTTATGACATATCTGAAATCAAACAATTCTTTGAAAATTCAAATTATTAAAACCGAACAAAGAGAAATGAATTAACAATATCTTAGACGATCAATGTAAAGTTCACTATTACTAACCGAGCGAACATTATTATTAAATGAATGATTGTCAAAAAAAACTCGAATATTAAAGATCAACTAATAATTATTAATTATGCCTATTAAAACAACCTTTGCACTCGCCTAAAATATGAATGGCAGCGGTTTCCCAATATTATACATCCCTTTCTTTGGCTTTATCACCAAGGCCGTTGATTACTTTAACTATTATTTTAAGTTGATTACTTTAAGTGTAGGTAATGGAATCCAACTCCCAATAGCTTTACATGCCAGGGCACATGGTTTTTCAAATAGTTAAAATAATCTATAACAGAATGAATAAACGACAGAAATAGAGGATCTGATATCATTAGATATATAGAAGATTCCTTTCAGGCAGTCAATATATCGATAGCACGAGAGAATAATTCAATAAAATCCGGTACCGGTTAGTTGGAATGGTGCATGTGAAACTACCGCTGTTTATGAAACAGTCGTTTCCCAATATGGTTTATGTTACATTTTAAACGAGAATGCATAATATTATGTGGAGTGCCGGCCGGTGTAAGAGACCTTCACTGGGCAGAGGTTAAAAGGGCCGTTAGTTACGCACTTCATACCTTTCTGGCAATGCGTATACGAGAAGAATTTTTGTGCTGCTTCCACATAACACGGTAAACAATAGAATAAGGATAACGAATAACAATAACATATAACGGCATAAAATAACGGCATCGAATAACGTTAACAAATTTTATTTATGAGAAATGGAATAACATGTAGGCCAAATTTACTAATGCTAGCTATACGATTAGAGATGAGTTGAAATAATGATTCTGTTTCGACGATTAGTAGTATTTAAATGAGTAGACATACAAAATGCTACAAATCAGTAATTTAATTTACAAATAAGTCGAGTCGAGTCGCGGAAATATTATGGATTTAGATTTTTCTGAATGAGCTCCATTATGTTACCGTGTTTTGCATGGCATGTTCATTTGTTTAGTACGTTTACATTCTCATGCACTCTTGTTGACAGGAAAGTTATTTGATATGTCGAGCAGCGAAGTCTATCTCGTTAGAGACATTAACTTTGCAGCAACAGAAAAAAAACGGGTTATAATCTGAACTTTTATATGGGCATAGCTGCGGATACAGCTTATCTGATTTTTATAGGAAGTCTGAATTATATCTTATTTATATCGCAAGAAAAAGAGGATCATACGCTCGGGAATAGGAAAAGTCACAAACAGAAACAATTAAAAAAGTACATTTTACATTTTCGAACAACCGTCTATTAAAATCATTGAATTTTTGCATCCACATAAACTAACTGTTGAAACAATATTGTCAATCCAAAGTTTTAAGATTAAACGATTGGAAAGCTTCTTCGGGGTCTCGAAACGCTAACTACGCAGATTCCATATTTGATTCCCTAAGATTTAAAACGATCATTAGTAATGTAGTCAGGATCAACTCATTTAAAGTATTCATTTTTCTCAGAGCAAGATAATGCTAATGGTGTTGTCCAAATGATGTTATTCTCCTGGGCACTATATATTGTGGTACCTGCGCCGATCGTGTTTCTTAGCAGGGAACAATATATCAGCTTGCGCGCCATTGAAATTTAAAGCATTTTAAATAATTACAATTTAAACAATACAGTTGCTTAATATCTGGTATCGAGTATGCCTAACTATACCACTATATACTACAATTGTTGCCTAACTATATCTTTTTTTTTCTGTCGAAGGCATCAGGATGTTTAAATGCCAGTGTTCACCTAGCAGTAAGATTTGCGGTACAAATGTGTATTAGATACTTAGATTCCCGATCACTTTGACGTCTAATGAAATGCATATATTTAGAGTGCTGTAAATGGTATAAGTTGCACATGCATAAACAATAGTTTTATACATCAGCATTGCAATAAGTGTTTCAGTTATTCATTCCTTTTCTATCCATTTTTCGCGTTCACTTAACGTCTTATTATATATTTCTAAGACACAGCATCCTCGTGGTGTTGTCCAACTAACTAATCATCTCGCTTGTCGCGTGTTAAGACGCTATTAAACCGGCCGATGTAGGAGACAGCCCATGCAATAACTCATTCAACACACTTATAGGTGTATCTATATGCAACTCCGTAACTAATGTGCGATTTTTTTTAATTTGAATATGACCGTTAGTCGTACGCGCATTAGCCTGTAATGACTTCGATATTTTTAGTACCCGATAAAAATTACGCCTCGATTTATTAGCGTCCAAGTGAATGTGGTTAATTATGATGGACAGAACCCTGATTGATGTTTTTGGCTGGTTTGGAATCGCATTGACGCACTGAGCCGATCTCATTCTGAAATAAATAAGTAGCGCAATGCCTAACCTTAATCAGGTGTTGGCTTGCAGTAAAAATATCTGGATTGAAGCTGTCGAACGTAGCGCATTTCGTTTTGGATGATAAAATAAGTTTTCTCTATGAATACAGTTAAAAATTAGCTCTCTTGACTAACAATTGTTTTAACATACCTATTGCTAACATTTTGTTTAAGTGGAAACATGTAATTAGCTTTATTTTTTTTAACTTAATAATTCTGTAACAAATTTATTGTAACAGCTGTATGTTTCCTTAAAAATAATAAAAAAAAAAAAAAAAAATAGCTACGAGTTTGTGTCTTTTAAAAATCAGTTAACTGGGGCGAAGAACGACTATCTGCTTTTAGAACGGATTGGCAATCCGCATTACAATCTTGGGCTCAAAAAAAGATCCATGTGACAAATGTATCGAAGGATAGCTACATATATTAACATAACTGAATGAACTTCTTCTTTTTCTTCTTCATCGTCGGCCTGATTTGGTCTAATCCTGGAAGTAGGCCTTTTCCTCCTTCTTCAGTGTCTCTCTGTCAGCTGCTGCCCTCAGCCAGTTGGTTCCTGCTGCTTTTCTGATGTCCAGCCATCGTAATAATGGTCTCGCTATGTCTCACTTGATGGTTCATGGTCTCCACTGGACAAGCCTCTTCGGACACCTCGCGTCATCCTATCTTGCGACGTGACCTACCCAGCCCCACTTCACGTTGAATGAACTTAATATTTGTCATTTATATGTCTAAAAAATATATAAAATATAAAAAAAAAAAAATTGGTGCAATGTAAAAAATAATGTCTTCTAATCTAAATGATTTATAATTATTCGTGGAAAGTTTATGTTTACTTAACAAATCATAATAGAAATAGAAATTCATAGAAAATATACCGAATGATATTAAAAAGCGACATATCCTTTAAATATGCCGCACTATAATAATAATAATAACAAAACTCTTCATTTTAATAGAAACACCAGCTTATTGCCTTGCTGCATTGTATAGAAGCTAACCTATACCTGCTTTTATAATACAAGTGTTTCGTCGGCTACACAAAAATTAACGGAAAGTATAGATGATACTCTATTTATTATATTTTTCGTTCATCTACAGTTTTCTGATGTCTAATAAAAAGTGGTTTTAGAGAAAATAACTATATATTTCTTGAAATCATTTCTAATGACCTGATACATGACAATGTACAGGTCATACTCTTTTATGCTCCTTCCGAGCGACACTTGTTACTGTCAATTATTTTTGAATAATTTACTTGCTTACTTTGTCTTTCTTAAATTCGGCGCTATGTTCAGTTTGCTACTTGCTGCGAATTCGCTTTATAAATCGTTACACCTGTAAGTAATCGTGATGCTGCACGTTGTGTTGTAAAATGTTTGCGTAACTCTTTGCAATCAACGCTCGCGGCGAACCCACGCGGAAATACGAATATCTCAGGCGTCACGTCGGAGACGGAGACCATCGCTTTTTAGCTATATCCGAGTATTAGTGTCAAGTTGAAGGCCTCCATGCAATATTGACTTGCGACCGCGAACAATAGGCGCTTTTTCTCGACGTCTCTACAGAAATATGGGCATATGGGCATATTGGAGTGGCTGCTTCTAAATTTAATTTAATTG
Organism: Micropterix aruncella; assembly: GCA_944548615.1. Classification (NCBI taxonomy): domain Eukaryota; kingdom Metazoa; phylum Arthropoda; class Insecta; order Lepidoptera; family Micropterigidae; genus Micropterix; species Micropterix aruncella. The sequence continues at coordinate 40,388,271 of OX155952.1, forward strand.
AAATAGCCGTGATAGATGGTGGTGAAGGAGATGCACGGGCTGCATTGCCTCTTATCACTTCGACCCGTTTTGATCTTTCGTGATATCATTGATTATATAGCTTATTAGATTGCTCAACGCCATACTACGATTTGGCAGCTAGGAATTTACTACAAAACGCAACGTGTAGATGACACTCATAGTTCCAAACATTCATTAATTTTCTATTATGTTCAACATGGCGGCGTTCGTGGTATGTCAGTATAGCTCTAAACTCGCCTATATTGAATTAAAATAATAATTTAATACCAAAGGATTTTTTAAATGATAGCTCTTGTTAATTAATATTATTTCTATATAGATGTCAATTTTTATATATTTTGGTATACAGGTTTTAATACGCAATAATTACGAATTTTAAAATTCATATAGACTAATAGATGACATTCTATCTCTCCGTATTATATCTGCGATATAAACAACCGATATATAAATGCTATAGATGACACTAATAATTGAATGTTATTATCGTTATCATTATTTACATTAATGGGTTTTATAATCAATCAGTCCTTAAAAAAAAACTGATCAATATTAATGTTATTATAGATGTCCAAATAAATTGCTATTAGTTTCGCCGGACAATGCTATCAACGCCACCTTCATGTCGCCGGCGCAGAAGGGTTGCAAAGGACGTACTATGATGTTGTGCAATCTAATACGATATATGAGTATAATCAGTGGATAATTTCAAATTTATTATTCAACGTTAGCACATTGTGTACATATGCTGAATGTCAAGAGACAATAATAGAAACCACATTATAGTTTTAATTCCTTTTTTTTCAACGATTTTTCTACTTTTACTGGAAAGGACCGGGTGGCCACTTTTTTGGTACTATTTCTGTAAAGCCTGCGTAAGACAAGATTTAAAGACGCGGTGAAAACCATTGCAATTGTAAGTTGTGATGGGTTAGACACATCGCCAGAATGGATCATGGTAGCTACCTGAATACGAGACCGCGAAGCCCCCCACCTCTACGCTAAATGGATGCTGTAAGATGACACGGAGGATGAGACTGGATAAAGAGGTCTTAAAATCGGGGAGCGTAGATGACATTGGAAAGGCATTTGTCCAGGAATGGACCATCCAAAGTCCGCCATTTTAATAATGATTATTTTCAAGATACAATCCACTGAACCGAAGTCCATTGAACACATGTTCAATCAAAGTCCATGAACAACAAAAAGAATATAGAGTAAAGATAAAAGAGAATAATAGTAATGTAACAAAAAAAAATGACTAAAATTAGTTGTCATCCTTATTATTCAATTAGTAATTAATCGTATAGTATACCCTTTTTTTTAAACTTTTTTACAAATTCTTTTGCATCAAAAGAATTTTTAATTTGAAGAAAAATCTGCTGCAAAAATTATATCTGTGAATGTTGTTTTTAGGTATACACAGGCCCGGATCTACATTATTAACGAGGGGGTGCAGAGTGCGAATTTGCAGCCCTCTAGGAAAATTTTTGACAAATAAAATCCACTAACTTAGAAAATTATTTATTATAGTAGTAAAATTATAATTGATTCTAAAGGTTTATTTCCTCGACTTTATTTCAGCGAAATCGTTAATTAACATATCATAATTCAGATTGTTGGCCATTTCGCTCTCAATTGATAATATTACCAATCCCGACAAGCGCTCTTGGGACATTGTGGAACGTACATAGTATTTGATGAGCTTCATTTTGCTGAAGCTTCTTTCACATGAAGCAGAAGTTGTAGGTAGGGTAGGGTTTCATATATTCTAAGAGCTATGCTCAAGTTAAGAAATACATCCTGTAAATCATTTTTACATATGAGTTTTAATAAATAAAACGGTTGCAATCCAGAAATATGTTTATGTAAGAGTGGTCCGTGTTCTTTAAATACTTAAAGTTCCGAAATAAGTTCCGCTGAATTCAAGTCCATGCCCTATTTTAAGAGCCAAATCGAGTCCATATTTGTTTAAATCATTAGTGCTCATTTGCATTATTGAATCGCCAGTCAAAAATGCAAAATCTGAATTTAGTTTCCTCGCGCTTTCAAGTCTGATTGATTTCCATTAAAGTTCGATCCAATGCGAGCGCGCAATTTGCGCGCTCGCATTGTGCATACATTGGCAAACTAAGTGGACACTATTTCCAAACCGTACATCACGTGTGAGGAGAGCGTGTCTCACAGGTTTTTTCTATTGTACTGAGTTTGTTACACGCGATGTTCGACGTACGATGGCCGCCCCCAGTTTTCGCCGCCCGGGGCAAGTGCCCCCTCCTGCCCCCCCCTAGATCCGGCCCTATACATGGCCTATTTTACTTTTTTTTACTATCTTCGTGTTTTTTTTAATTAGTCATAAAATCAACAAACTGTGAATAAATACTGGACATCATCATACGATCTAATTTATTTTATCATCCTATTTTTTTCTGTTTTTTTTCGATTTGTTGGATTATCCTAATTATATAATCCGATACATTTTGGGTATATCCTAACAAACCTAATAACGTTACAATGAAGTAAACACATATATAATTTCCTTTCCTTGTTGGGATTTTCCTGATTAAAATATCTGCGCGATTATTTTTTCCAATTTTCCTTTTATTACTGCGTAGTATTTTTAACCAATTCTAAAAATGCTTTTATTTTTTATTACAGGTAAGGGAGACAATATCCAACTAGTAAAATGATTGTGAATCCGACAAATGGTGAGTTTCAATAACTATACAAATATAATTACGATTGGGGAAGGACTGAAGTTGCTCGGTTGCCAGCAACAATATTAATCCTCAGTTCTGGAAGTATACGTACGAATACAGGTTCAATCAATCAAATTACGTTAGTCAAGCAATTGGGTCATCGAAGCCAATTCCATGCCAAAATGCACCCATTTCAGACTTATTTTTGTGGTATTTTCCCTCGGAGGTGCCAATTATTAATGCAAATTAATCGGTGGCTCATTGAATCGTCGGTTTGAGACCGTTCATTATGATTGTAATGTCAGCAGCATGAAGCTATGTAATTTTGCCCGGACGACGCATGTCGAGTGAAAGCGGAGATGTAATGACATCCTGCTCATGCGGGTGATTGGGTATGCGGTGGGATTCCATGCTCGAGGGCGCCGATTCGAACCCAGAATATTATATGTGTTAAATGTTACGTTGATTTTTAGTTATACATAGGTTTCTCGCTATGCTTGACTACCGTAGAAGTTTATTGATCCGTCCAATTCTTCTTATTCTTCTTCTTGTTGTGACTAGATAAAATATATATTTTACCAAGTATACCAAGTATACTGTTGTCTTTCCAAACAAATATATCTTTCAAATATTTCTCGCTAAGTGGACATGTAATTACCTCGTGCCTTATGAAGAGGTGTAATACCAACTTTTCATGCCTTTGCATGTATTTTTTCATTGTGAGATTGTTACAGTACTATAAAAAACAGTATTTTAATTTCTAACGTAAAAAAGAATAATACACATATAAAACCATCTTTTAAATATGAATTTTTAATATTTGAGCTCGAACTCATTTCAATTAAAATATTTAAAATTATTGGAGCTCAGAAATAGCCCAGATGAGAAGATATTATTATTATTAAATAAAAATGCGCACGCTTAATATCCTTCATCTGGGGAAATTTGCCATTATCTTTTAAAAAATATATATTTAGATTCTGAATTGGTTAATTCATATTTATGGCTTACTATTTTAAAATATACACTAAAACTTGCTTCTGTTGATGCTCAAAGAGTATTTTTTTTACCAAAAAATTAAGCAATTAACGTGTAATTCAATTCCATTAAATATTTTTATGTGTAATTTCTCAAGTTTTAAAAAATAGGAAATGTTCACCGCCAGTTAACATTTTTTATTTTTTAAAAGAAATGGCGCTGGAAACATGGGTTGGTCTACAGTTTGACTTCTTGTAATTTTGTTGCCACGACAGTACTTTCCGAATCAAACGATTTCGGGTTAGCGTCGTATTTTTTTTTCGTGGTACACATGTCGAGTATCGTGACAAATAAAGAGCAATTGCGGCACATACGGTACAGCATTTTTTATTCAATCAAATGAAAAAAACCGTCATTTATGTACTTGTGAAAACTTGCGGTGGCAATGTCCTAACGCAAGTAGTGATTTCGATTTGAATAGGCCAAGAGCCAGCGACAAAAAAGTGCAACAGTTTTGGAAAAGCAGATACTTTCAGATCAGACAGTATTTTGGCCATACCATTATATTGCGCCATTGGGACCATTATTTTGCGCGACGGTAGACCGATCAGTCATAGACCGATGCGTGATATGTATAAAGATGCTGACGCCACGCGTTAGATTATGAAGCAGTCTGACCATATATTTTGGAGTTCTTTATTGCATCCACTGTCTACTGATAAATTTTCAGCTTTTCCAAAATACTTTGGGGGGGGGGGGGAACTAAATAAAATTACAACTTTCCTAGTACGCCAGCGTACGATTCCGGGACTTCTTGGTGTCCCGGAATCTGGCCTGCTGACTGTACTCCGGCATTCTATGGGCAAACTACTCTCTAAAATGAAAGTGTCAGCTTTTCCAAAACTCTTGCACTTTTTTGTCGCTGGCTCCCAAACTAGAAAGTCAATGGACGCCCAGTTCAAGCGAAAAAAAAATGAAGATGCCGAATTGCAAGCATTGTTGGACGAAGATTTCTACACTCGGCTGGAAACTCTTTTCCTAGCCGCCGTACTCACCAGACTTCGCTTCTTCCGACCACCACTTGTTTACATCGATGACTCCTCACGCACTCTCCATGAAACATTTCAACAAACACGGAAATGTCGAAAAATGGCTTCATGATTGAACTATCTCAAAAATTAACGCCTTTTTTCTGGGAAGCATCCACAAATTACCAGAGAGATGAAAAATATGTTTATCTAGCGATGGCGCGTACATTGAATAAACCATTTTTACCTTTCTCCTAATTTTAACGTGATTTTTAAGGAAAAAATATGAAATATTACTCCCAACACCATATAATATTTTTGATGTGTTCGGTCATTTATTTACACAATTTAGCATGATAATACCCTCTCATTTTTAATGACACATCCGAGATATATAATCTCTGCAAAGAACTAGCTGATTCGAATTAATTAATTCACAGCTCTACGCGTCGTTACTAGTTCGTATTAAAGTCTAAAAAAAGTGGAATATTAAAACAGCGAATGGTTAAATGTCAGGGGATAAATAATTTAGATTAGTCATTACGGAATCCCGTATAGATACTGTCACATATTAAAATAACATGCAAATATAATTTTACATTAAAACCTCTTAGGTTACGTTAGTGCGGGTGTTGAATAGACAATTGTAAATAACACTGGGTATGGAATTTTAATGTCATTAGCTTTGCATATTTAATATTTCTTTAGCTATTTGTAAAAATCGTGATAATATACTTTGTCATATTATACGGTTTTTATCCTATACTTACTTTGCCTCCATTTTAACTTTATTACATAAAATTAGATAATAAACGACTTTTGCTCAAAACTTCACTTCAGAGCACGAATTAAGCTGTAGGTCGTGGGTAGATAACGACTCGAAGAAGTCTAGAAGATTGGTTGGTCAAAATGATTAGAGAATACGAAAAGGTGCAAAAGTAGACGAATATTTTTTCTTTGGAATATGGGCGAACATTTCAATTAAGCCATAAATTTAGGGACATGGTCATGCATACGTAGACCGAAGATGAGTCGTATGCAGATATTCTGAAAACGTTGGAGTTTTTCCAGCAATTCTTTAATCAGATCGAGGTAATTTTAAAAAAAAAAATTTTTTTAATTTTAAACCAGTCGATAGGAATTCCTACACTTAGTTATGTCAAAAACTAACAAAAATAACAAGTATAAAATTTAAATATATACCTATTAAAGTATAAGGTATGAACGTCGGTATTGCAAGGTATGAACGTTGAACATCCAAGCGCAGATTTCTCTAGGATAGAAAAAACAACATTTTTCAATATTTTCAATCAAAATTCTTACAGAATTTCGTATAATTTTCATGTGGACAATAGTACTAAATAATCAAACAAATATTGAATAATTTCACAAATTATCATAAGGCAAGATATTTTAAAGAAGAAACACGAATACAAACAAATCAGTAATAATAATAATAGTCAATAGCCAATAGTCAGATGGAAAAAACAACGCAATTGTAAAATAGTCAAAAATAGCAAGAATAGGGAATGATAATAGTCAAGTAGGTCAATAGAGCTGCGAAAAATTGATATTGTCGAAATCCTCAATGCTATAAATGGGGTTTTTAATCATAATATCCTGTACTTTTTCTTTAAAGTGCATTTCTTAAAGTTTCTTTTGAGTGCATAGTTCAGTATTGTCAAAAGGAGTGATTGCGCAAGGTTTATTCCGATGTCCACAAGGGGGAATCGCATAAGCACCTGTAGAGAGAAAAACTAGTGAATATTTTGCGACTTACCTCGTTACTTTGAGGTTGCCAGGAGAGATGTTCATCGATGGCGAGGCCAAGAGCTGTAAAATTCGAGAGAGGAATAAATAAATCGTTGAAATAGGAAATAATATTGCTTTATCCCATTTTATAGCAATTGCCGGCTTCCAATTAGAGTAGCCTGTGATTTAAAGAGATTTATTAAAATACCATTAAAATTTATTTATTACAGTGGTTCAAAACACTGGTCACCCGGGTCAACAAGAACAAACTGCTATGGAATTATCGCGACACTGCAGGCGCCTGGCGCCAGAGTTGGATTGCAAAATAAGAATGTAGTTTCTTGCTTCAACAATAAACTACAGTAAACAGCATAATTGAACTTAATTGATCGCATTAAGCGGCGACGTTTGAGGAGAATTTAAGGCGGAATAAGCTAAATTAGTATGAGCGAGGCTAAATTATATAAGTACTTGTCGCTTTTAATATATTGAATCGAGCGACATTGATATAGTAATGTCTCATTTGAATGAAAATCTTAATTGCGACTCGTAAAAATATTTTGATTTCAAATTTAAATTTAAATTTAAAACATAGTTATTTGTCCAGTTACTCGGACTATATTGAATAGTTATTCATTTACACAAAATTAAATAAATAGATGGACTGTGTAAAATAAATAGAGTATATTATCAATCATTTAGAAAACATATTAAATAAATTAAAACAATCTATGAATCTAAAAACATGCAAAAATCTGTATATAAAATAAAAAACGAATTTACGTAGATTTATGTAGACTGAAAGAGCTGTCAATTCGTTGTTCCGCGTGTAGACTGCATACCGCTGTCACCACTGCGTAGATTATAACGGTGGTGGGGGGAGGGGGGGGGGAAGGCTCGCTACGCGCGAATTTCGAAAATCCGTCGAGCACACAACACTCACTGTATCCTGTTTTACGTCCTTGCGTTAGGCGTTCGGCGGTAGGAACATTTTAGGAAGAGTTTGTAGCTGTCGTCTATATTGAATAGATTCGTATTAGGCCAATTCCTATGGCCTAATAAGCCATATTAGTTAATAGGCAAAGAAATACGTTTTTCTAGAAGTAGAATCAAGATTATACATTCTAAATGAGAAAGGAAAAGCGAAAATTTTGACGAAAAATCCCCAACAACGAAACTGAAAATATTTGCCTTAAGAATTCTGATATTGTAAAGTTTGGAAAGAATATGATATGAGCATTTTAATTTCATGTGCCACTAATACTCAAGAAGTAGTGTTGTGTGGCTTAAAGAGGATAGAGAAAATGGATTCAACGACATTCAAGAATCTTTGTGTTTATTGACACTTAAACAATCCTTGAAATTTTGAATTTTGCTATATTTAAAAATTTTCATACTAGATGATTTAAGAAGTTTGGATATTTTTCCGTATCTTGAAAGAGATTTTGGGGGCCTTTGTGGAATGTTTTTTACTTAAACACATGCATGCATTATGCGTTATTGTAAACCGCAAGTGCGAAGTGGCGCCCGGAGGGAAATACTTTTGCGGTAACATTTTACGACATCCGCCGACAGCTTCCTGGCGCTCTATGGCCACGCCGACTGCGCCAACTAAGCCGACTCGGCGACAAGGCGATACGGCTCAGCCTCCATTATCTGCGCCCGCTAGAAAGTGAAATGTTTTCTTCCGCGAATCGCCGACACTTACGCACCCAGGGCCGTCGCGTAATACGCCGACACGACTTGTCGGCGATAAGGGAAATTGACGCTTCCTTGGCTGCGATGGGTGGTCTCTTCTAATGGAGAGTGCATGCATTCGTTCGACGATGGGAGCCATCGCTAATTGAATTGATGTGTCGATGAAGCGAGGCATTGCTGTCGATGTATCCCTGATTACGTTCCATGAAGGCATATTATAATGATTACCGTGACTCACCGCGGCGTATTATGCCTTATCACAGATCTAGCAGATTTTGAATATCCTGAAGTGAATGGTCGCAAATTGCGGAGTAAATAAGTATAAATCATATTTATTTTTATCGAGGTAAATATCGTTTATATTATACACTTCAGTATTGACGGTAAATAATAATAATTTAATAAACAGATTATTCAGGTGCAATTTAATAATGTAGGTATTCTATATTCCTGAGCAGCGTCATCAGATTGACAAAAGGGACAAAAGCCTTTCACTAGAGTCTAGAGTCTAGATGCTCCGGTTGTAAGTGCATGGATATACGATATGGCAGAATCAGAGTTTAATCAGAGTATAGAAACGTAATAAATGGATTTAATGATGCCGAAAAAGAATTGAACTTCATATCGATATATATAAAAATGGATGTTGTGTGAGGGACCACTCCTCACTCGACTCCAAATTGCTCGTGAGTGAGGAGGTGGTATCATCAGGGGGTTTTCTCCGTAATGAAAGGCGTTCTTGATGATGCTGAAGTTGTTTATTGAAGAACTTTGTTGATGATTGCCAGATTAGCGTTATACAAAGCGTTACGCTTCCGAATAGTAAGTCGCGGCGCGGAGTTTAGGTAGTGTGTCGAAGTATGAGGCGCGGCGAGAGACTTGAATGATGATGATCGCGTAGGGTGACTACCCTAGAATGATAATGCGAGGTGTGAGCGCGGAAGGCGACTGTTCGAGGATGATGAGTAACGTCTACTCGAGGATGATGCGTGGCGGAAGACTGCCAGAGGATGATTGACCGGTGTGGGTGACTGCCCGAGGATGATAATTAATTGGTCGAATGTACTGGTTTATATACTGTATTGCATGTTGCAATGCTTAAAGAGTGGTGGTAATAAGTGTGTTGATTGAGACGATTAGAATAAATTGGCATGAGTCACCGGCTTGCGACTGCATTAATTACCGAAATTAGATGGAATTTAATGGCAGTTACACGTGTAGAATTGATTGTGTTTGCGTTTATAGATTTCTTTAGAATGTGATGCTTTTGTTGACTTGATATGTAGGACGAAGTTCCTACAGTCTCTCCAGGGTCTCTCTATCTCCACCGAGCTTAATATACTCCGAAACTGTTTGACCGATCACCATGAAATTTGGTACATATATGTATTTTTTCATGATTATAACTTCACTTTGTTGTAACTTATCACTAGATGGCGCTGCAGCACATCAACTTCTATACCGCTCAAACGGTCGCCATGAAAATTGGTATACATAGGTATTCGATCACGGATAATAATGTTGCTCTATCTACTTTATTGTAACTCGCCACTAGATGGCGCTGCAACACATTAACTTCTATACCGTTTAACCTATCGCCACGAAAATTGTATAAATGCGAAATAGGAAGTAGAAAATGACCAATAAACATATGTGATTGTTTGAATAGATATAGCTGAACTGTAGGTAACATTGGCTTCATGGGTAGGGGGGTGGGGGAGCAAGAGAGGGGATAAGAGTGGTAGGGAAAGAAACCCGAGCATCGCCGTTTCACATTCCAGGAGTATATTATAAAATCGAAGACTATCGCGGTTGTTTGACATTATAAATAGTACTCGACGTTTCGGCGATCCAATATAGACGAAACTCAGACTAAGCCTTACTATACGTCAGGGGCGTGGCAGACCGAATAAATAAGATGCTAAACAAATTCGTTATAAAAGCGATCTTCAAGCCGACCCAAAATATAGATTGATCTTTGAGGCCTGTAATACCAATGCAAACCCTGGGTGTGTATATAATTGAATGCAGCTATGGTTAGCCTACGTTATACAAACGAAACAGTCCATAGCCACTCGACTGATGGAACACATCAAAGCTGTTAAAAACGGTCAGCGAGAAAAATCGGTGCGAACACATATTGGAAAGCGGAACTAGCCGCTAGGTGCAGTTTCGAAATCCCATTGTGCCATCCGAAGAACTATTTTACTTTCCCCGCGTGATCCGGGAAGCCATTGAAATAAGAAGAACCCCGAGCTTAAATAGAAACGACGGTTATAAGGTCTCTACTACGTGGAACCTTTACTTAATATATTCTCAATACCCATCGTCGAGCGCAAGGACGCAACACAAGATACAGTGAGTGTTGTGTGAACGGCGGGTTTTTTACTTTATCATGCCAAATAATTATCTGATTGACTTTGTTGTTTTAAGTATCTAATAGGATTTCTATAAATTACGTATTGAGACCCTTCAGAAACCTTTAGTATCGAGTTTTAGAATTATTTTAATCTCATCTAGTAAAACATTATATCGATATTTTAATCATGGGTTTTGTTTTTTGGATTTTATAATCAAATGTAATATCATGTATCCAAAGTTTGTGCGCTAGTTGTTTATACTTTAACATATAATTTTTGTTACAGTTAAGTTTTATGCACTTTAACATATAATTTATGAACAATTTGGCATGGGCACACAAAGATGTATGCCTAAATTTAAAAGCATAAAGCGGTATATTCTGGATTGTACATTATATTTCTTTTGTGCTATTGCGTTTGAATGTTTATGTAATATTGTAATATGTATGTATAAATATAATATAACTTATATATGTATTCCCATTTACCTATTTTGAATTTATTTTGTATAAGTATGATTTATATGTTTGTGGTTAACTCTACACAACTTTTGCGGTCAATTGACATTTTTTGGTTGGTGGGGATGAGTCCTTGCCGCGTGGACTTGGACGATGAGTTCTCCCGGCAAAATTACATTTTCGGCAAAGCTACATTGGCCATCTACAAATGCATCGGGAGGACTGTCATTTATTTCCGCACGGTATGCATCCGTTTCCTCTAAACCAATAAATATTTACGGATGCATTGTATTTTTTGTTTCATAATTTAGTTTGTAAAATATTTTTCAAATAATTTCGAACGGCGTAAGCTATAATCGGCATAAGAACATGTTTTTTTAAGAATTATGCACCTAATTATAAGTTCATGCTGTTACTTACCTAAATAAATAAAATAACCACTATGTATAAAGTTTTGAAGACGTTAAACTTGATTTGAATTGATTGATTTTGAACGCAGCTTTCTAAATGATTGTTATTAATGGGCCTGAAGTCTTGTTTGATATATAACCCATGCTATACTAAGTCACACAAAACTTAGGTACTTATTGTCTTGCCCTTGTTGGTTCATGAGTATCTCTTGTCTTATGAATGTAGCGCACATATAATTCTAGCTAAGCTGAACTATAACCAAATCACGATTCCTTCATTCAAAGCGAGCCTAGCAAGGCCGCGGCGGGCGCTCGGCTGTTTATTGAGTTCTAGGTTGTAATTTAAGATTATCATAAAGGCTCGCATGGTGAAACGTTGCAATGGGAATAATTGCGCGGTAGAATGTCCGTCACATGTGCCAAATGGGCTGAGAGCCGATTCAATACATAAATCAACGCTTACGGTATCGCGCTAATCGCGCTCGCAACTGCATTTGCACGGAAAGGCGCCTCGCCCACGCCTCTCCGTCGCGCTGCAGCTCTGCGAAACGCAGAGAATGGGGCTAGCGATGATGTGATTTTAGTTGCAGTGGCAACGGTGGCAGGAAAACACGAACATAGGTGGAATCCTCCTTAAAGACTCAGGCTTACTGTTTTCGCGGTCGCAGGCTTTTTGCAAATGGCAGGGGAGGAGGGGGGGGGGGGGGGTAATCAGGGAACTGTCCTTCCATCCAATAGACCAAAATATCATTTGAAATGTAGTCGTTCAACTAAACAATAAGAGGGGAGGAAGTATATTCAGCAGCAGATCGGGACTACTAGGCTTGTCGACTACAGCGGGCGACCAGTCAGCTCAGGAAGTTTTAACGATTAGTCGTTCTATCTCCCTGGAGTGAGCGCAGAAGACTTGAGGACAAAACAGTCCACCATCTAGCTACGCCGCAAGCCCGTAAGAGGCCAACGCCTTAACCGCGAGATAGCCAGGAGTGTTACCCGGCGGGCTTACACTCGCACCCTTACTTCCAATTGGGACCAGATTACTCCAGTCTCTCAATTGGTTACGAGTTCGAGGTCGCTTGCGCGGTCCTCTCCCTTACGAAGCGGTGAAACGGTGTTTACCGAATCTATCGCGGACCACAGCGTCCTTTGCCCGGCTGTTCACCCAGGATCGGATAGCCGATGGTCGTTTCAAGAGCAGTCGCCGTAAGGTCCGCAACCACCCCCGCTCTATAGGAAACAGTACTGCTTCTAGACTCCCCCGACTGTTAGTCAGAGTGCACAGTCGATTGGCTAACGCCGCACGGTGCGCAGACCGTCCAGGAGTGCCAGAAGGTTGATTCCCAGGGGAAACTGACCATAAGGCCAGAGTCCTACCCAGGCTCGCACTTCATGCGTAGAGGCCGTCGAATAGGTGTTGACCCGTGAGTGTGACCAACCGTGAACAGAATGGGTCTTCGTGGCCAATTCAGCAAAGGCCCATTAACTCCCTAATTGCAGATCGGTACTTATTTGGGAAAAGCGAAGTTTTAAGTCAGCAGAAGAACTTTTTAGTCAGTAACCAAATTTTACAATAAAAACCCCTCTGGGAACCCCTGAGTAAATCTCCGTGTTTTGAGTCTGAAAGTCTTGTTATATTATAGGAAGGATATTTAAAAATTCAGAAATGACGAATTTACCTTACAGTGGTGTACGGTGTAAATCAAATAATAAAAATCAAAAATTTAATATTTTCCTAATTTTTCAACTATTTTTTCGATATAATTTTGGTTTTTCACTTTTTATTCCTACTGGTTTTCGACGCTCTGAGGCGAAATGGACCGACCCCGCTTCCCCTCCCTTTCCTCATATTCACATGGATACGGACTGCCCAGTGGTTATGATATATGAAAGGAATAAGTTCATTATTTTATACTCACTCACTGTCAAGCGAGTAAGTGCTCTTGGCGAGAACGATACCAGCACGTGGGTATCTGATACACTGAATGTTGTGTCTCCGAGTAGCGACTACTTGTTTTAGTCAGTTACTCCTACACTCGACATACAATCACTTTCCTTTTGCTATAAAGTAATATTTTACTCTATGTATGCTACTCTTAATTTTATTAATGATCGTCCTGAAATGTTCTGATATAGGAAGTTAGTCGTTTTGGCAATTAAGTTTCTAATCATTTGTCATTTATGTTGAAATATTTTGTTAAATCTTGTCGAGTACGCTTATTCAAATGTTATTCCAGATAGATTGGTGGATATATGCCTTTCGTCTAGTCTGCAGAACCATTCAAGGATAGCATTTCGATAGAGATTCTTTTAAGTATACTATTTACATTGCGGTCGTACTTACAAATGAATAATTCCACATGAATTCTATATGCAGTAATTTTATTACGAGTATTATTACTAGTATTTCAAAAACGAAAATATTCACACATTATTATTTTATGCGTTTACATTCATGTTTTCGAAAATTGCTTAATTAACTATTTGAAATCCGAATATTACTTCTATTATCTATTTCTTGAAACTATTCCTAATTTTTAAATATTTATTTTTGTTTCATTACAAATTAGTGTAAATATGTAATTAATTTTTATTTTATTTTATTTTTATTTTGATAGTATTTATTTTAGAATGCGCATTGCAAAAACATGGATTAAAAGCCTGCCCTAGTCATATTTTCAGTTGGGCGGTAAAGGACAAAATAATAAACTTTTTTCTCGTCAATTTTTTATTTCTTACTATTAGTTATTGTGATTATTATTAAAAATAATAAAATAAAACTAAATATATTGTGCATTAATAAATAAATTTGCCTTTAAAGCTTTCGATATTCTGAGCCACTGTTCAAGGCCATTTTAGATTTATTGATGGTATTACATATCCTTTCTAATCTAACCTGAAAATGGCGTCAAAATCCTTTCGGTGCTTCTTGAGATTAACGCGATCAAACAGACAGACAGAAAGACGCTTTTTAGGGGCTTTGTCGCTATTATTATTCCATCGCTGGGTGTGTGTTTCTTAAAAGGGATTGAAGTCAAGGTTTTATGAGTTTTTTTCGACTCCCAGTTTAACTTCAAGGAATACAATAGGCAACTATCTGTAGCACTATCGCTCTTTTTACCGCCAACTCTCATGTGCTTAAATTACTGAAAAAGTATAGTATATTGTTATATGATAGCTAGTATCTTACGCGACATTCTATTTGTTGATATCTAGTCTAGTTGATATCTCTATTAATTTTACTTTTCGATGCATTAGTGTTTCTGTTGTGTTGAGTAGTAATAAGTGAATAAACAAATAAACACATAATAAGCAAATAATTATTTAAATATTCCGCATGGTTTTTGTAAATCTGGCAGGCCATATTATGGTTCGCATATCACACCGATCGTTATCCTCTTAATACGTATACGCACCTGCAATTAACTTCTTCCCATTATTATAAGTATCGTCTGAGAAGAAATGTTTCGGAATAATCCGAGGCGAAATAAAGCCGACAAGTGCGAGTGCGTGGCGCCCGCCCAAAAAAAACGAAACAAAAAAGCGCCTCACGGTCCGTGAAAATTTACGCCCTTCACGAGTCACAACTAATAAGTCGCACGTTTATAAAGCCGGTGCCGGGCGGTAATTGCTTGACTGCGCCGCCTCGTATTTCATATATACAGCCGGCGAAATTAAATAAAGACTTCTACCGAGATTTGAGCCGTTCTGGGACTACACGCGCTGGTCGGGATTGACAAGCAACGACCAACAGCAACACAAGAGCCAGTGGTAATACTACTAGAACAATGCTAACAGCGCCGGTGCTTAATCTACAATTTGTTTGGTTGTAAAAATCTAAACAACCCGACAAGTAGCCAATGGCTTATGGAAGGATTTGAGCGTGATGTCAATTTTTCACAGGAGGAACTCACACCGTACGGTGTTGAAACGTCGAACATATCGAGAGTCAATGACGGGAATCGTTAGTTGGCGACGAGCATAAATAGTGAAAATGCAACGCAATAAACACGTTTGAATCATAATTCAATGCTATCTCGGCCCAACAAGGCATCTGCGTAACAAATTTCAAGTCTATAAGTTAATATTTCGGGAGTGTAATATTACTAGTGCGACCCCTGGTGAACCGATTTCAACTGCAACCTTTTCATCTCTTTTTATGATTAACATGTTTTTTAATTTTTAATTTATTGTGTGGGGCTTTTCTAAGGTCTTTATGAACCTTGTAACATTGCGACCATTGCTGATCTATTGTGTTCGCCACCTACTATAGTTCTGCGCTAAGCCTCGTGTCATTTAAGAACCGCAACAGGCTTTTGGCGACAGATTGTTTTACCTCCTCAGGTTGGAGGTAATGACCACCCAAGTGGATGTATCTTTTACGCATCAGAGGTAACACTCGCACATGAGGGGCAGAGGAGTTTCTTCTGCCCCTTGGCAGATCCTGAACATTTTTGTGTCTCGGAGCTTGAAGTTGTACATGTGTTTGTTGAGGCCACAATGCCCCGTGAGCGCCTCACCAATATACGTAGATTGTTCCTATTTAGCGAAAGGCCTCCTAGGGTCGTAAGCCTTAATTGATTCAACCCTGGCGTGTTGTTCCAGTGGTTGACGGATTGTTCTAAATATATTTGTTTGAGCATTAGGTTTGCAAGGCTTTTTGGTACGCCACAGCAAGTTTCAGGGCAGTATAACGTTCCCTTTGCTCCCGTCTTAGCAAGTTCGTTGGCTTTTTCATTTCATCATCAAATGATGCCTGCATGCTAAGTTTCATCACAATCTTTAAATTTGATTTAGCATTTGGGCGCTATCGTGGAGCACACACTTATAGACTTACATCTGGAAATGGTCTTACCGTCTCAAGGGAGCTCTAAATGGATATTTCATTTCCGTCTTCATGTCGAAAAAAAATTTGCGCGGCCACTATACTTTCCCTCCTCGTTGGTTGGTGGACCTGGAAAGTAAATGAAGTTAATACTATAAAACAAGTAGGAAGGAGACAAACTCAAATCGAAAACTCGCGGTTGTTTGACGTTATAAACATGATAAAAGCGGATTTACCGCGTGAAGTTTCTACCTCCCAAAGTTTCGACGATGTTACAACCGCCTTTGTCTAGGTAGCCTATTCTATCAAAATGACCACGTTATTTGAATCCTGGACTTTATTCCATCACCCTGTGCTATATTTATTACAATGTGATTCGGTAGAAGTTGACTGCTATAAAAATAAACCTACAAATAGATTCATCCCAATCCCATGCAACCCGAGGCCACACATTTAACCAGGCTTACGCCTGTGCCTGGATGAGGATTTACGACGCAATTCGGATTGCGAGGTGACGTATAAAAATTGAGTTTTTGTAGCGATTTAGAAAAATGCCAACTGAATATATTTACTACCTATTTATAGTTTAAACACTAATAATTATAATATTTATAATACATCTATATAGCGTTTTTCACATATGTTATATGAATATCACATATCACGTATGTTATATGAATTTTAAAGAATTGAACCTACGATTTTCTTTTCTTTCTCCATCCCAAAACGCCCCAACTCAATTATTCTAGTTTTGAAACTATCAATATTATCTAATATTTTAATAGGTTCTTCAAGTTTATTGAACACTTGGGGTGCGATGTACCAAGACTGCCTTTGTGCGAATGTCAATGTTACTCGAGGTATTTTCGAGGCAAAATTTAAACCTTATATTGTATGTAATAGCTTGCAACTCAGTCTCGTGTATTGACGCATCTACGTTGCGCGCATGTGAAACTTTTGTGGCGATTTTGACAGCGCCGTCTACCTCCTTCGCGCACGCAATGCGTCGGGCGGAGAAAGCTTTTGCGCCGACTGACACTTGCCATTAAGGTCGATGCAGCGCGCTGATAATTTTATATGCTAGTCACATCGCGCACGGGATTGAAGGGTCAATTTTGAGTGCGCTTTCTATGCCAATATGACACGTAAATAATCCGCGGGTCACTGCACCGCGATCAAGCTCGCTTTTTGTTATTCTGATAAAATATGACGTCAATCTACTCATATAATGCAATAGTATGATGCAGGTTCGTTATGTCATGGAATATTTAAAGCTCAGTAATAGGTAAAATGCACTTCTGCGAGGGCGATATTAGCACTTTTACAAATGAAGCGTTACTGGGAAAAACGATCAAAATCAACTTTATTTCAAATCCCATTGTTAAAACTTACTTACTTAAAAAATCTAGCAAGGGTTTTAATCAGAAAAAAATATTTTTTGTTCTGAATCCTTTCCGGTATATTGAGCAGCCCCTCATTCGCGCCAGTGGACTACGGGAAGTAGTCGGTGGCTGATGTCTTCTTCTTTTTTCTTCTGGTTGGCTTCTATAGTGTTTTTTTTATCTATTATCTATTATCTATATCTATCTCCTGCCGACACTCTACTACTTCAAGCCGACCTTGAACGCCTCGAGCGCTATTGTACCCGGAACCACTTAGATTTAAATCCATCCAAATGTAGTGTGGTCACTTTTACTCGAAAGCGAAATATTGTATTACACGACTATGTCCTAAAAGGTACCAAGTTACAAAGGGACTCTATCATTCGTGACCTCGGTGTGTACCACGACTCCAAGCTGCTCTTCGACACTCATGTAGACAAAATAGTTAAAAAGGCTTCCAGAGCTCTTGGATTCGTTATGCGCAGTACCAAAGATTTTAAATCCATTAAAACTCTTAAAATTCTTTACTGTACTCTGGTACGTAGCAACCTGGAATATGCATCTCAAATATGGAACCCTATGTACTTTAAATACTCCAATCGCATCGAGGGCATCCAAAGGAAGTTCCTTAAATACTTATGTTTCCGTACCAAAGACAAATACAGTTCAGACGACTATGTCAAATTATGTAAAAAACACCACCTGCTTCCACTGGCAAAACGGCGAGAAATCGGTGACCTCACTTTTTTGCAAAAAATTGCCCAAGGTTCTTTAGATTGTACCGAACTTTTATCATACCTATCTTTTAATGCCCCGGTAAAATCCATGAGACACACCATCCCAATTCGGCTACCTGTTGTTACATCTAATTACATGCAAAACACCTATATGTGGCGTGCGAGTAACAACCTCAATAAACTGATTTGCGGCGACGTTGATATCGATCTATTTAGCACTAGTGTTGTATCAGCGAGACGTATCCTCAGTAACAATTTCTTTTAGTACCTACTCTTCTGCTTTTCTTTATTGTTATTATTTTTTTGTATTCGATTTCTCGATATTGTTTTTTTGCCTTCTTGTCCCTTTTGTTTAATTTTTATTTGCGTTTTTTAAATTTATAGTACCGGACCCTGCCAAGCGTTTTTGCTGGCAATTCCATATTCTCTAAACTGTTTCTATATGTGAGAACCTGTTATTGGCTATCATTTATTATTTAAGTTGTTATTTAATATTTTATATGGCTGTTGGTTTTCCTTAAAATAAATAAATAAATAAATAAATAAATTATCTTTTTCCTCCCAATTAAATATTTTATTTGACTTTTTGCAAAAGAGGAGTATCAAAGAGGGAGCGTGTTGATTTTACGTTTACATTTATGCACTTTAGAAACGGCCACCCGCTCCCGTTATTTATTTATTTATTTATTTTATTTTCGAGAAACATACAGCGCCTCATTAATTATTACTAATTATTCTAATACAGTGTTTCGCTGGCCGATTAATTGTTTCTTAAGTTATTTTCTTATACGATAAATCAAAAGATGCATTGCACTAAATTAAATTAAATTCAATTACAATCGAACTATTGCAATGATAGGAAAGGAGAGGGATGGATATAGGTATTCAAATTATACTCCTTGCTATTCTCATTTTCGCTCTGAGAGTTATGAAACGATTTGTATACTTATTATATAATCACTTCCTAGATGCCTAGTGAGGTAAGGACAGTCTCGCTGAATTTAGGTTGATTCAAGTAAAAAATGTCGATATCTTTGAATCGACTATTATATGTGGTCATTAAGCGGTGCATAACAGAGTTTTGGGCGTAACTAGTGTTCACACGATGGATTTCGAACGTACTAGGAGAGCGAACCCTTCGTGACGGAACCATCAACGACAGTTTCTTTACCAAATGAGGGCTATCAATTTTGTTATGTATTATTTTATGCAATAATGTCATATCAGCCGCTGTGCGGCGGTCTTCCAGTGAACACATACTGAAATAGTTCAGCCTGCTCTCGTAGGTTCCAAGTTCCAAGTGCTCACGATAGTCCAGGTATCTAGTAAAACGTCTTTGGACGCCCTCCACCCTATTTTTATACACGCCATATTGCGGATTCCAAATCTGCGATGCGAACTCTAAGGTGCTACGAACATAGGAAAAGTAAAGCGTTTTAAAGATGTTAATGTTCGAGAATGGTTTACATATTTTATTAACAAAACCCAGAGTTCTCATCGCCTTGCTAACAATACTGTTGATGTGTTGGTCGAACCTCAGCTTTTGATCCAGTTGTACCCCAAGATCTCGAATTCACTGAACTTCAGGAATATATTCACCGGCATTTGAAATTGACGGTATTTGAAATTGACTTAAAATATTCTTAGTTTCGTTTATATTCGATCCAACCTAATGTAAAATTCAGAGGACGAATCCTTGATCTCTCCTTTAATGAACATGTTAAACGAGAAAACCTCTTTTGTAACAGCTCCAATTTCGGACGGCTCTGCTGTCATTCATTTTGACATATCAATGTTGTTTCTCTCGCCTTTAATGATAGGCTTCGTGATGATCAGAGGAAAAGGGGAGGAGGTGATAATAAGTGGAAAGAACTCGGGGGAGGGAGTTGGGGTAATACCAAACCACTCAGACAGTTTCGCGATATTCTTTTTTTCTATATGAAAATACTGGACGGCTATAATGAGTAGAATGGCGGACACTTGAAATTCAAATTTTCTTCTACATTATTTACGACCTAAATATAAATGTTGTGCTTGACTAAAATATAAACCTGCGTCGGGAACATTTTCGCGCTTTGATTTTTTACGATTGCAAATATAGCCTAAAACGAGTAAAATGACATTTGAGGACAAAGCCCTTCCAAGGCAACCTTTGGTTCTATGAATTTAACCAAGGCCGACTTACTTTGATGAATATATATTCTATTTATGAACTTGTCCGTCCTGTACCGCCCTGTAGGAGCGAATGGGCCCTTTTACTGTTTAGCCACGAAGACCCATGTGTTCAGGGTCGGTCATACTCACGAGTCAACACCCATCCGGCGGCCTCCACGCAGAAGGGAGAGCCAGGGTAGAACGCTGGACTGCGGGCCAGTCTCCTCTAGGAGTCAACCTCCGGGCGCTCCTGGGCGGTTTGCGCATCGTGCGCCGTCAGCCAATCGATTGTGCATTCCGACTAACAGCCGTGGGAGTTTGGGAACAGTAATGTTTTCTATAGAGCGGGGGTGGTTGTTAACCTTATAGCAACTGCTCTTGAAACGACCATTCGGCCACTCGTTCCCGGGTGAGTAAGCCGGGCAAAGGATGTCGTGGTCCGCGATAGATTCGGTAGACACCGTATCACCGCTTCGTAAGGGAGAGGACCGCACAAGCGACCTCGATCCTGCAACCAGTCACGAGGCAGGAGCTATCCTGAAGGTAAATTCCAGACGGAGATATCCTTCCAAACTGGTAGACAGGGGGCGAGGCTGTCCCCTGTATACCTTTCCCGGTGCCTCGCCGTAAGGCATTGGTCTCTGTCGGGCAGGTAGCGTAACACAGTGGATTGTTTTTCGTCCCAAGTCTTCTACGCTTACCTCACGGGAGATAGAACGATCCAATATCGTTAAAACTTCCTGAGGTAACGGGTTTGCCCGTTGTAGTTGAAAGCTCTAGTTGTACCGTCGTGTCTTTTACAATGACGGATTCGCCATATCAATCGACTACCACTGGTATCGCCAGGTCTCCGAAATATTGAATAACTGATCGGTTAGCATATGCCAAATAAGGTTTCGCGACTTAAGTCTCATCGAGGGTGGACTGTCCACATCACTATGTATGTGTATGAGTATTATATTATAAACCCATTCCTCTAACAGTGTAATTAATGCGAATCGAGGATTTTTTTCTGAATTACCCTTAGCACTAGCTTTTTTGCATTCAATAGCAGATCTAATTCCAACTTAGCGAATGCCCCCAGGCTTTAAAATCTTATGTCTAGAATCCTTGCCATAAGCCATATACCTATACCATTTCAGTGGTTGACTTCCATTGTTTATAACGTAGTTCACAAAATATGTAGACTAATTTCTTAGTCCTATTACCCAGTAGTTCTAAATGTTTTGCCTAATTGAGTTTCAAGTATATCGTTACACCAAAATAATTAATTACAGGGATTTCGTTAATTAAATAATTAATTATCGTTACAAATATATAATTAATGGGAGTAGGTACAGTATAAACATTGTTTACATTACACAATTTTCGGCTTTATCGTAGGTTCGTATACATACATACTTCTGGACCAAAAATCCTTTTTTCAAAGGATGACTCTGTTCATCAAAATCAGCCCATCTCCACTTGCAACGTGCAATAGTTTCCTCCGCGTCTTTAACTCTTATCTTATTGCGAATCCATTCGTTGCGTTTCGGTTGCGTCTTCTGATATATATGTAACTAGCTGACCCGTGCCCACTTCGTTGGGCGGTAAAACTTTTTACTTGTGATGAAATTATGAGTGTGGTTCGGTTAGTACTGAGTGCTATGATTTATTTCCCGACTGCTAAAAGAAGGGTTATATTTTTACTGCATATGTATGTACCTATGTATTTGCATGCCAATTTGACTATATTACCGTTATTTGTGAGTGTCTTCTTGTGAGTGTCTTATTTGTGAGTGTCTTATCTCTTTAACTATTTATACAGTAAAAGGGAAATGATATGCAGTAAAAGAGAAAAGTCTTTTGTTTTAAACACTTGAGACGATAAATTTACTTATTTTGATAATAATTCATAATTGTTGATGATATGACCAATAAACATGACCTAATGATTTAAATTACTTTTTATAATAAAAAAACTATTTTTTGTGACTTAAATATAAAATTTACATATTTATTATTTACATATATTTACACAATTGCATTTATGTCGCTGACTTTTTTGTACGCATTATCAAGCTCTACACATTTCTCCAGAACTTAATCATATATCTCTCATCGCTAAGGCAGCGTTAGTTAGAAACGTTTTCGTTCGACCGTTTTTTCTCCGACTTACTTTGCAAATCCGACTACCACGAAAAAGTCGTTTTATTTTTCGGATTAATATATAGCCTATGACACTCACAAATAACGTGACTTTTTATTGGTAAAATAATTTTCAAAATCGGTTCAGTAGATCCAGAGATTACTTCCTACAACCTCACAAACTTTACCTCTTTATTATATTAGTATAGATAATATCCATAAATTCTACTTTACAACAGGCGGGGCTAGATAGTATGGCTTAGTTATTCAATTAAATGTAGCTACCTTTAATATGTAATAAATAAATTTTAATTTAAATTTGAATTTGAATTTAATGACTTGGGTGGCTGTTTAGTAAGCGTCATGGCCTTTGATCCGTAAGTAAGACAGGCATAACTCATTGCTTAAACGCCATTGTGGCCATCTCGTAGTTGCTGCTTTATTATAAAGACCTTTAATGCCAGTGATATGACCAGGTATGTTATAATACATCAAGTCCCTAATATGAATAATGAATGATCTTCAATCTTTCACCTTCTTCTCAAAAGCATAAAGCGATGTGCTGCAAAATGCAATCACGATCGACGTGATCGATGCTCCGCTCGTCCGAGGGGCAGCGATGCGCCTACGCTGGTGGCTGCATCGCGAGCCGCGACCCACTTTTGCAGACATGCCAGTCGGATCGTGCCATCAGATAAGCGCAGCATTAAGAGCTGACCGGGAGCCGACGAAAAGCCATCGCAAAATCCGCGCTGACCTTTATGCTCACAGCTTCTGATGCCGTTTTATGAGCGGAGGGCAATAAATAATATGAAAAACTCATAAGGATGTTGACTTAACTGCTTTACTGCGAATTGCAAGAAATCGACAAAAAAGCGGTGTATCGACCTTTAGAATATTCCAGCAGTTCGATTTCAGCCCAGTATATGATAATATTTAGTAAGATGCCGAATTCGTACTCAATATACTGGTGCCGAATCGTTAAGGAGGGGTACCACCCTAATAAATATTACATCGCATAATCAATATAAAAGGTTTTTTATTTTATTTTATTGTATAAAATTATCCAATATAAGTAATCGATTTGACAAAAAAAGGTATAAATAAAAATATTATTTCAACATTTTATTTAAGAAGCAGATAAAATTCAAAGAAATTAATTATTGTAAGTTTTTTCGAGCAAAAAGTGTTGCTGAATTTTATTGAAAAACTAATGAAATCAGAAAGATTTTTAACCTTATATGTATTTAGAGGATTCATTACCTTACTGGTTTAGATATTGGCACAGAGATATATGCTTGTTGTTTAAATCGCATTCTAGGCATCATATGTAAACCCATTTAGTCCCTTTCAACCTACGTTTCCCTGTGTATTTCTCACAATA
Source organism: Micropterix aruncella (assembly GCA_944548615.1). NCBI lineage: Eukaryota > Metazoa > Arthropoda > Insecta > Lepidoptera > Micropterigidae > Micropterix > Micropterix aruncella. The sequence goes on from OX155952.1 coordinate 40,412,281, forward strand.
TATAGATGGTTCATAAAAAAAATAATTACATGAAACAATTGATCTTTATCTAACTCTTTGTAGAAAAATTGTAGTTAAAAGATTTGTAATTATAGTTTTTATTTTGAATATGCGATGTGTTGTTTCGTCGCATCCATATCCACCCATAAGAAAATAAAAATAAATCTCAGTTTAGGATCGAGCTAACGATTTTTTTTAAACCTTTAAAGGATACGGGGGCTGGCGCTGGTATATATAGGCATGGATAGGTTAGCGCAACTCAAATATCTCACAACAATCGCAGTATTTTGACAACCTGGTCCATATCGCTTCATTCGACGATGAACTTAGTATTGCATCGCTCATATAAGGCATCGTTCTAGGATTATTCGCCGTCGCCAGCGCCATTATATTACTACTGCTATATGCTCACCCGGCATAGACTACAAAACAGTATAAACAGTTTGGAGAAGATGTAAATCGAAATTGCAATAACAAAATCAACTTAAACAACGTAAAAATACAAAATTGTCGATATCATCGCAGGGACATCCATATCCATACAGCAATCCATAATATAAGTATTGCATCGCTTACATTTTGTTTATACTGTTTTGCAGGCTATGCCGGACGAACATATAGCAGTAGTAATATAATCCTATTGAAATTTACAGTGTTCATTTATTTAAGGAAAATAACGAATAGCAAATAACAATCGTCTAGAAAATAACGAATAGCAAATAGTAGCGTCCGTAGCCACAGTGACATCGGTTTTCCTCGTTATTACCGAAGTTAAGCAGCGTTGGGCGCGGTTAATACTGGGATGGGTGACCGCCTGAGTGTTTGACTGCGTGAAGCTACAAATGCCCATCTAGAAGATGGTGCCATTAGGCGGGTTCCACAACAAGGCGGGTTCCACAAAAAGGCAAATGCCTTGTGGGTGAAAAAAAATACTTCTTCCCGGATTTGGTAAGATGAAAATAATAATAGGTACCTACATATGTACACTGAGAAAAATATTGGATTGATTCTTACTATTTTGTTATTATATTACGGTTTTAATCAAAATAACTCTGTTTCAATCGTAATTTTGTTGAATTATAAGGAATTTTGTTGAGACTTCTTTACTCGATTATTTGTATCAACATGGCCCTTACGGTTAACACAGAAATAAGAGTATACTGTAGTTTCAACATTATTCATGTGCCCGACTACAACCGTACGTGTACTACTACATGCTATCACGTTAGAAGCAAGATCCAAAGGTCGCAGCGTAATAAAATAACATTAGGTTTTAATATTTCGACACGGTAACTACCGTCACGCCAGCCCCGTTTCGCATCATTTTAAATACATACGTATGGATCACAGTCCGCGCTATATACGTAATCCTTGTTGAAATATGCGTATTTCCATGTATTACATCGTTATATTTTTCTCACTGTAGTTTTAAGATTATAATATTTTCGACGACGCCACTGTGATTATTTGTAAAGGCCGAAATGATACGACTCTCACACATCGGCGAGCGGAAGGTCCGATGAAATACGCATAGCGGGGCGTTTTTGGTCACGCTCACTCTTGGCCGTCTCTCCCGCGGTTTAACGGCCGCCGAACGTTCTGGAACTTTCTTTTTTTCGCCCCGGAGAGAGCGAGAAGGGTGGAGAAGGAGGGGCGCGGGGGAGGGAGAGGGCTGCCCACGCCATTGTCTCGCAGTCCCTCCGCGGGCGATCGCATTAACGCGACGCACGCCGCTGCAGCCTCCGAACCTTCGGCCTCCGATGCATTCTGCGCTGATAAAGAAAGCGAGTAGATCAGCCTTTTTATAAAATTACAACGGACTAGAAAACGAATTAAATTTCATTATGTCGAAAGTGCAATACACGGAGATAATCATGTTTCAACAAGGATTACGGATATTACTCGGTCTGTGGTCCATACGTATGAATTGACTTGACGCGTAAGGGTGTTGGCGTGACGGTAGTTACCGTATCGTAATATTAAAACATGATGTTACTTTATTACGTCGCGACCTTCGTATCTATCTTCTAACATGACAACATGTAGTAGCATACGTGCGGTTATAGCCAGACACATGTATCATGTTGAAACTACAGTATGCGGTTATTTACGTATTAACCATTAGGAAAATGTTGAAACATATAATCGAGCAACGGAGTTTCAATAAAGTTATGATTGAAACTTAGTTATTCTGTATAAAACCGTAATAACAAAATGGTAATGTAAGCTACGGGCTCTACTAAAATAATAGAAACTATAGTACTTTTATGACAAAAAGGGTCTATTAAAATAGTAGGAACTATAGCACCTTTATGAAATGAAAACCAGACGTTCAGTAAATTGTACCTTAGCAAATCCACTTATCTTCTACGGTCAAATTAGCTGGGTTGGTGCTGCCAGTGTGCACTTGGACCCGCTAATTAAACCCTAAAAGGCGATAGTTCGCGTTATAAATAAAGAACCTTACTTATATCCGCCCGATAAGATTTTTAGTGTATTTGATGTGAAACATTTATACGTGCGAAATATTATTACGCATTTCTATAGAAGCACTGTCCATCATTCTTCGCTACAACCACTTACATGATACTTTGATAAACCACTAAATGAAAGTAAGCAAGCCCACTAATGCGTGAATACTAGGTTTGGACAGAGGCATTACTCATATCTGGCACCGCGTCTGTATAATTATTTCTGCTCTTGCTTGGCGAAGGCTAATGCATAGAGTTCCATCAGCAGAGTGACTCTGAATACATTAACAAGTTGCTCATGACGAAAAGTATATAAGCGAAGAAATTGTAAGTCACATTCTAGCGTAAGCTCTGATATTTTCTATATTTGACTCTTGATAATATATACGTCTACTTTACAGTTTTATAGTTTTGATGACGCGTTCTTAAAACACTGCGAAAGAGACAGTAGCTATGAGCTTTAAGAGCCCTATTACATATTTTTTCCAGAAAGGCAAGAAAAGTGGATTTTTGGCGTTCTAATTCCAAGAAATGAAGAGATTTCTACAAACTTTAATTACTGAATTACCTGGACCATTTCTTGATGTTGACCATAGCGGCCTTTAATTTTAGATATAACGAATATTATTTACTTATTCAGCCCATTTTCCGAAAGTCGTTATTCGTAAAACGCTCGGAAGGCAAACTTTGAGCTCCTTAATACAGTAATATCACTACAACGAAAACCGTATACTATTTTTTTTTATGTCCGTCATGTATTCTTGATGTACACTACGGCTTTATTTTTTCGTTTTTTGACCACATATCCAAGGTATACATTACTTACAATTACACAAAATTAAAAAAAAATCTTCCTGTATCATTCTAATTTTCTCAGAAATAAAATAAGATTCTTATATAATACTTATACTATATTAAAGTTCACTCTTTTAGCAATACGACATAATATAAATTATTGTCATTAGAAAGGAGAAAACACTGCAAAAAACAATTAGAAATTGTGTATATATTTGCTTGCGCAAGAGAAGAGCGCTCAGTGCCGCGGTTTTCTCCCAGGGTTGAATAGTTATTTATTTATTTTTTTATTTATTTATCCTATCTTTTATAGTTACATCCAAAAAAAAATGCGTTCATTTTTTAAAGTCATTTTAAAAGAATACCTACGCTATTTTGTAATAGGCCTCTTAAGCACTTAGCTCTAGGTATTAATTTACCTACTACAACTCGCGGAATGCATTGATTGTCGAGCACCGCAGCATACCAACGTGATTGCATCTAAACATAGACTCCTAACCGACGAAAATATGTCGTTACCGTATCCGCGCTAACATTTGAATTAGCTAAATGCGCCGTTACGCCCCCAACGTAGTCGTAAACAATGGCGTTCGCGCCAATTGTCTCTCCGCTTCGATTGCCGGTTCCGAGCGCGCGTTTTACTCGCTCGATCGAACGCGCAATCGGCGCTCCATTATCGCCAATACTTTTGCGATAAAACAATAAATTTATGCAACGTTGAAATTGCTCGGTTTTGCTCTATCTTTTCGTGTTGTTGATAGTGCGATATATTATGAAGTACGATACGAGTATATCCTTTAGATGGCCCACAAATCTGGAGAAGTTTTATAGCAAATATTTAAACAGCGGCGATGTAAACTTCCCGCTACTGATAGAGTGCGAAAACAGTCTAAAAACTTGGCTCAATCATGAAAATCGCACATATACGAGTCTGTGAAAGATCAAGGGGAAAACAATTCTTGTTTTTAATTAACACGCTTTTATTAGGTTGACCTGTATGTAACTAATTATGTAATGGAATCTATGGTAACTAATTTAACCATCTTCCAAGGATCGTAGCGTCATGAAAATTGGCAGCTGTATGTAGTTCTGATGACAATATAATAATATGGTACTGTCGAACTGATCTGATGATGGAGTCGGAAGATATGAACTGGAACATCATGATGGAACATCGTATCATATCTGTGTTTGGACTTATTAGAAAAGTCTTGGGATGAACTTTGACCACGATTAGATTTCAAGGTCCGATGATGAAGCCGGAAGATAAGCACTGGCATTACATGATGGAATATCGTATCATAGCCGTGTGTATGTGAATATAGCCCAAAAGCGTATCATAGCCCAAAAGCTTGTTTTTAGTGTTTTTTTTAAACTATTAATTTATTTTTTGTGAAAATGTGATGCTATTGCCATCTTGTGGTTGGTTCTCAAACGAATCGAAACATGAATCGATTTTCGGAAGAAAGATCATACTCTGCCCTTAATCCTCCAACCGCCGGCGATTTTCTTATCGATTTGGTCTATATTCTACTATATAGGTTATAACTTGTCCGTTCCCGTTAGCCCTGCGACTCGAGAACGTGGAAAATGCGACTCTCGATATTACAGAGCGTCACAAAAATAGTCAACGGGGAAATAGCGGAAATACAGACATTATATTCAACGCGATAATAGCGTACAAAATCGAGCTGAACGCTCAGTGAGCGTCTCCCGCGGTTGTAGGGTTAATGCAACGCTAAGAAAACGCGTGACTGGAAAGAATGATCAAGTTTTTCGGAACCATGAGTGCCATCTACATTTTGCGTTTCGTAGTAAAATCCTAGTCGCCAAATTCTTGTACGACGCTGAGCAATCCAATACGCCATGTAATCAACGCTAAAGTTAAAATATTGGGGGGTGTGGGGGGGGGGGGCTATTTGTTTAGGATTTGCCGATGTTATTCCAGATTAATCCACTAGGGGGTCACTCAGTTGTCTATATTTGCGCAGAAATATGTACATAGTATAAAATAACTGATTCAGAATCCAATATGTTATTTATTAAAGAGTATGTAGATGTACGATAATAATTAATATCCGCTAGCTGAGCGCGATTTCTTGAGGTGGTTGTGCAAGCGCAACCACTCGGCAGTGCAACTTAATTATTGGAAAGTTCCGTGCTTCGAATAAATGATACAATATGAGCTTACTGATCTGAGCGCGGAGCGAGAGTAATGGACAGTGTCGCTTCGCCTACCTACTGCTGATCAATTATCGCCCGACGTACCGAGCTACCTTATCTACTAAGCTACCTATTTCGATTCGAACCAGCGAGGGAGTTCCTTTAAGTCAAACCTTATAGAGAGGCTTATTCCAAAATGTCATCTCGGGTAATCAGACGCATTTAATCAGCTTACGGAATAGTGCGGTATCTGCATCGCTGAAAAAAAATCTTATTTTTTATTTTATTTTATTAAGCAATTCACAATAATATATATTGCAATTTACTGTTTTGCTTTGAGCTAGGAAGGAACGAAACGGAGAAATTGGTTAATTATAGTGCTGTATAAGAATAACTATGTAACTACATATAATTACTACTTTTATGAATATATATAGATGTAAAACATATGTATATGTATATATTATATGTATAAATGTATATATGTATATATGTGTATGTATATGTGTTAATGTATATGTATATATGTGTATGTGTATATATGATTATTTAATATTATTATGTATATTATGTTATTAAAATAGACTAAGTATATGTAATATCTGTGTAAATATAGAGCTACCACATAAAACAATGCTACATTAAGTTACACTTAGCAACTAAAAAAAAAAAGGAAAAAAGAATACAAATAAGTCTACCTTAGTACGGGCATCACTCCAGCAAGGTAGATTTTAATCCTATTAACCTAGTGTTTTAAATGTGTGTGAAATATTAATAAATAAATACATTTATTAAAAAACATCAAATTAACTACTACGTAACTTAATTACCTAATTCACCGCAAGAAAATAAATTAAATTATTATAAGATGTTTACTGTCGATGTCGCCGAACTAAGCAAAGCCTTGTCCTTTGGCAGACATCTACGAATATTTAGTGTGTAAATACGTTAAAAAATCTAAAATTATTATTTCAGGAAGTCTTGCTACCTCACTCTTGCTGTCAACTCTAAATCCTAGTTGTCCTGCTATATTAATATCATTGATTATATATATATATATATATATATATATATATATATATATATATATATATATATATATATATATATATATATATATATATATATATATATATATATATATATATATATATATATATATATATATATATATATATATATATATATATATATATATATATATATATATATATATATATATATATATATATATATATATATATATATATATATATATATATATTATCAGATTGCTCAGCGCCGTCCTACGTTTTGGCAGCTAGGAATTTACTCTGAAACGCAACGTATGATAGTTCCAAATATTAATGAATTGTCTATTACGTTCAGTAGCTCAATAGATAGCGCTTTAAACAGGCATATGCGGTATCCTATCTCAAATTAATGTATTAGCAAACGAATTTTGAAATTATAGTTCTTATTATTTTAATATTTATTATTTGCATAAATATGTCAATTTCAATTTGGTATACAGGTTTCTATATATAATAATTATGCGCTTTAATGTTAAAGTAGTCTAATTAATTACATTTTAATCTCTCCGGGATATTTCTGTAATGTAATTAGCCTATATAAAAATGCGATAGATTGCACTAATAATTTAATGTTATTATTGTTACCATTGGTTAAGTAATGGGTTTTTCTAATCAATCAGTCCTTTATAAAAACCTTTCATTATTAATTATAATATTATAATTGGTGTTGAAATAAATTGCTATTGGTTTTTCTGGACATTGCTATCAGCGCCACCTGCAAGTCACCGGCGCAGAAGATTTGCCAAAACGTCCTATGGCATTGAGCAATCCAGTACCCTATATAATTAACGCTAAAATCGTCGAAGTCACCCCCAAGTCTATAATACCCCGAACCATGGAATTATCATCGATTTTAAAACTCATGGTATCAAGAAGTTTGTATTATTTTCCTTTATAATCTGCGCGACTGCCTTAGAGGGAAGAGTATAGAAAGGGGTCAAGTCGCTCTTTTTCTCTCCGGGGACGTGGTGGCATTCTTCGATAAAGTCTTGAATACGCATACATATGGTTCATGTGTGATGTTGCTTCACCTGAATTTAAACTAGCTATCATAACGAGGACTGACTCAGCTCTGACGTACAAAACGCTATACAAATCCTTGATTCTTATCGACTATCGAAACGCTCACAGCTATAATTACGAGTAGATTTTTCCTCTGTTACTATTAATAAACATGCTATATATTTTATTGCGTTTTTACTGTTTTGCTCGAGATTTTATTGTTGAGAATATCGAAGACCTCGAAAGTAATAAAGTGGATTTTCCATTTCTAATTGAAGACCGCTTTCTCAAAGTAATGTCATCATGCTATTTTTCAAAAATTATTTTTAATGTTTCGTTTACTTCCAAAAAAGACGGAGATGATTATGAAAAAAAAAATGTAGAAAACGAGACAAAAATTATTCAAGCAAGCAAATTAGTAAACAACAAGCACAAAATAAGAGTTTTTTCTAAGTAACACTTCCATATATAGACACCTTTAACAGTGTAGAGTGTGAAAATGTTGTGGCTAAAGCGAAGATGCTAATAATATTATACAGGCCTATTACAAAATAGCAATGGATGGACCTTACAAAGATACGTCATTTGTTTTGTAAATGAGACGAGGGAATCAGTTATTATAGAATTGTCGATATTACGACTACTATGGGAGATTTTGGTAAATCAATACATGTGCTGCAAATTTATTGTTTTGTAAATAACTCGCACTTTTATGAAACTACGATAATTATGAACGTTTGTTTACATTCATCGATATCTAAATTTAGAACTTACAAGTATTTGTATAATTCAACTATAATTATTAGTTGCCTAAAACTTTTTATGAATACAAATGTTCATTCTGTAAAAAAAGTTTTTGATGATGTTTAATGTAGAAAAATCGATCCTCAATTTCAAATTTTGTTTTTTTTTAAAAACAATATTTTATTAAAATATGCCTGCTATACATCCTAACTAAATAAGTATAGCGGTTTCTTGATGACGATACTGACTTCTTGGGGGTGCCTTGTTATTAACAGCTGCCTATTAGAAGACTATTAATTTATAAACTGATAGTTTTAATAGACCGCCACACTTTGTTACATAAATTCTCTATAATTATTGTCCATTACACATTGACTATCAAGACTTAAGTGTGATTATGGCTGAGTAGCTGTACAAACAAAATGATTACGCGCAGAATGTGACAGAATTTTATCTATTGAAGTTCTTAATTAGTAGCATAGCTCTAATATGACTCGGGTTAACCCTCCCTGAACTAATAATTTCTTGTCAAAAAAGTTGTAAAATAATAAAAAATGGACTTTACCGCGTGATGTTTGTGGTACCTGATGATTCTGCGTTGTTACAAACTCACGGCCTGATGTCATAGTGGTTAGATCGCCTGATCTTACTTTTTAAGTTTTCGGGTTCGATTCCCGACTGGGTCAACATTTTTCGTTAGGGTAAAATTACCAGAAATGCATTTCATTTATATCGATCGAATGCAATATCAAGTCACACACTTACACACACGTTGAATGCTCACATACATATAAACACTTTATAGTAGGGTTGGTTGTAAGAGATTGTCGTATGATAATAAACACGGCCAATGCGAAATTTCGCATTAAAGAGTTGAAACTAACAAACAAGCAATCAAACCGTAGTCGCCAAAACGCCAAACCTACGAAAACCGCCTTTAATTATTTAATTATGGTAAACAACCACGATTGTCTTTAATTTCATAATAAAAGGTTGATTTAGCATGTATAAATAATTTCTAATCGGTACTAAATATCCAGCATTCAAAACTTCTTTCTGCGATTATTACGACCTAAATGTACAACTTTAAAATGTATATTATTTACCATTTATTTATAACTTTATAGTAAAATACATATACTGGAAATAGAAATAAGTAATTTTACCCACATCCTACTAATATTATAAACGCGAAAGTTTGTATGTATGTATGGATGTTTGTTACTCTTTCACGCAAAAACTACTGAATGGATTTTGATGAAACTTTACAATAATATAGCTTACACATCAGAATAACACATAGGCTATAATTTATAAAGATATATAGTTTTCTGTCATCATTATCACAAATTTCCATCACCACGCGGGTGAAACCGCGGGGCGCAGCTAGTATTTAATAAATTAGAATAACATTAATAGTTTATCATCAATAATAGGTGGGATCAATTATTGGAATATTCAAGGATATATTATTAAAAGTAGATTTTTATAGGCCTTTTTTTTTTAGAATAATTACATGTTATTATTTTTTTGATTAATATTATTGTTTTTCCATTTGTTTATAATTTTTTATCGTATATATTTGAGGTTGATTATTGTGTTTTCTTAAAAAAAAAATATGATGATTTTGATGATTTTGTTTTATTTTTTTTAAATAGGGGTACCAACAATAGGTGTCCTGAAACCAGTTTGAGAGATGACTTAGGATTTTCCTAATTTACGAAGTTTTTAGTTTTATTACATGATAGTCTTTGTTTATTTTCGTTTTAATTTTGTATTTGCAGCTGCATATAAATAGTTCAATATTATTATTATTAATTTAATTTTATCTATACAAAAATGCCATATTTCTACGAGGTTGTTCTTGTTTCTTTTTTAGAAAATTCTTCATTGCTGTCTAATCTGTAATATCACTAAGCGTAAGAGCTAGCGTCTTATGGCGATCCTGTGCTTAAAAAGAACTCTTCAGATTAACTTATTTTATATCCTTTTTTTATCTTATTTTATCTATTTTATCTCATTTTATCTCCTGTAGCTATGCTACTGCTTCTTATAATATACCTTTTCAAATAACCTATTTCAAAGCGAATGAATATGACCGGAGATTAATTAAGACCCGACATGTCCGCGCCGTGCTGCTGATTTTCTCAAAGCGATTTGATCGCTCGGGCAAGTTTCTCATTGATTAAAGCTTATATTTTTAACACGTTTTCATTAAGCGGGACAGATAATTGCGACGTTTAACCGAGCACACAGCTGCCGGTGATTACGTATCAAATTTGACGCACTACAGCTCACTATATACACGAATTACACCACACACAACGGAATTATAAACATTACACATTCATTATATGCAGTTACTCACATCACATTACTGAAAAATAAAGACGTTACGCAGAGCGTTGCTGGCATTTCGAAAGATGCGAATTCAGTACCGTCTATTATTTACTGGTAATGAATCAGACATACATATTCTTACAATACACAAATATATCTCTCAGGAATTGAATCCATCCAAAAGAATCGTCAATAGACCTCTAGCAGCAGCTGCATGCAGATAGGATACTGCACTCAAAGAAGAGGAAGCGTATGATTTACGGAGACACGTCACGAACTTCCCTCAAACCTCCTCCCACCTATTACTCCTGAACGATTAAAACAACCACCACTTTATCTTTATCTCTACGAGGGAATCTCGTTCGTAAGTTGTCCCTTTCTAGAGGACGTTGTTAATGTATGGCATGGCTACCCTGGCTATGCGGAAATCCTGGATACCAATAACCGATAGAGGTGGATTACAATTCGCGACAAATCGGTACTTAGTCGGGTGTTCTCGGCTTGCGAAAGCACCCGCGCGAATATTGTCCATTTACTGCGACACCAGACGGATACGTTAGATATGCTATAATTTCAATATATTAATTAATTAAGAAATCAGAGTTCGTGCATTATGTAATATTTTTTTCTTGTGTTAATAATGTTAAAAATAAAAATAAATATTTTAATTTAATTTTAATTTTAATTTCGTCTTAAATCTATTTTTCTAACTGATATTTTATGACCGTTAAATACAACAAGTACCTAATTCATTCCTTTAGTTTTTCTTTAAATTATTGCCAAGCTTGTGCACAAGTAAAATAATGTTCTGGTACGCATTCCTTTAAACAGGCCTAGGCCTAGTTAGGCAGCATTGACGTAGTCATCAAGATGCTTCAGTGTGCTTTCTTTCTTTTCTTGCTACTTGTCCAAACAGGAATAATTTGTAATGCAGCAGGAATGTGTATCTCGTGCTTTACTTGATAATAATAATGATATTAATATATACGAACATATACCATAGGACATACATAATGTACGAATAGAAAACTTGTTTCATGGCCATTTATACGAATTTATCTCACTCGATTGCAACTAATACCATGAAAAGAATTCAATTTAACATGGCGTGTGTTATTTAGTCATACTATTAGCGTAAATGCCACCTAAAATTACAAAAACGTCAAATCACATCAAATTAAATACTGACGATAAGAAATAAATTAGAATCCTAGATGGGAAAAAATATTGCTACATAATATGCATTTCCAGACTACAAATATCGCAGTTGACAAGAAACAAAAATTTGTCCAGTTTCAGACATGAAAAAAAAAATATGCATAAAAGACACTGTTAAATATGCAGTTAAAAAAAACGAAGACAGACATGTATATTTTTATTCATAAACACATGAACTCTCCTAAAAAGATTTTGTTATAAGAGGACGACTGCATTAAATAGACTTACCTATTTTTCATTTCTCTAATTAATAATTCTGCAAATACAACTTCTTATAGTAATTTATTATATCACATATTTTAATATCTCCAATACTTTTACAAGCTTTATATAAACTTCCAATAGTCATATGTAAGTTGTCTGTTTCAAAATTTGTAAACTATTTTTCAAACACTTGCTGGTATCCGATTGAGCTGAAATTTGGCATACTTACGTAAGTTACATGACAATGTAATATTATCGAGCTGATTTGGTGGTGTAGCCGGGATATAGGGACTGGAACTCCCTAATGGCAAATGGCAGAGCAGTCGAATTTGGGCTAGCATATTTTGTTATCATGAGTACCTTCCATTACACGTGATGATGAAGGTCTGAAGATAGACCCGGAAGATTGCCACTGGAACTTGCTAATGGAAAGTGCTAAGATAGTCGAGTTTGGGCTCGTTTGTTTTCTTGTCTTGAGTACTTTCCATTACACTTGATGATGACGGTCTAAAGATGGAGCCGGGAGTTTGCCACTGGACCTCCCTTGTGGTATGTAAAGCTTGTTAACTTCTAAAAATTCCTATTTTTGCTTTTAATTGATTTATCGTCACATTTTGTTTATCACAATTATCCATGTAATCCTTCAATTAACATTTAAAGCGCTTAATATCTCTATCGTGCCTAAAAATGTCAGATTGGTGGATATGAAATTATTTACCTACCTTCAATATGCCGAGCAGTTTTACAATAATAAAAATAAAGTTGTCATGAATGCGACGCGACGGCCACCAATACGCCAAAAGGGCGGAATCGAATTTGTATAACATAATCTAAGTTTAAAATATTTAGTTAAAATGTACAATATTTGTCTTTCCTTTTTTGACACAACCAGGGCACTCTAATACGACACAGAATGTGAGCTCTTCTTACTACAAGAGTGCCTAGCAAGGCGGGCTCGAATGCACTTTATTTGGCACGTTAGAAAAACAAACATTTACATTTAATGTATGCGCTATTTATTCTTGGCTCAGATAAATGTACTCATATATTTAAATTTAGACGCGTATAACGGTAATTTCTGCATTGTAGATTATTTGTCTTTTGTAGTCAGTATTTGAATGTGTATGTAATTAATAAATAAACAAAATAAATAAAGCCTTAATATTATAAGAGATTTTGTTTTGAAATAATCCTAATCAAATCAAATCAAATCAAATAATTTATTGTCCTAAAAACTAATACATAGTTGTATAGACAGTTGTATTACATTTACATTTGGCCGTGATATCATTGAATTCTTCATTAATGCTTAAATACGTATTGTCGCCATTCGAGAGATACTACCTGTTAAATATTATATTAATTTTATTCCTGATTGTCCAGTATATGACGAGAAACATAGCATGTACTTCGGACGGTTAATTTTTTCTCTTACAAGCATCACACTTTTTTCTTACAAGCATTACAACGCCTTGACAAAATATTGTAATCGGCCTGAGTTGCCTTGTATAATTGTCATTTTTATCGCCTCCTGTAAAATTCGAAAGATGTCGCTTGTAATATTATGGTTTTATATGAACGTATCATCTCTTGTTGTCGCATCACAGTGTTATTTCACAGAAAAAAACATAATGAAATGTCGTAATAAATCAATTCTTTTACTAGCTTTAGGCATTGAATGAAAAAACAAATCTCGAATTACTGAATGCCTTATTCTCCTTTCTGAAATCACAATCATTTCAATACCTTTCGCGAAGAGTTCAAGCAAATTCTATCTCGAAAACAATCGAACCCTCTTGAAAAGTTATTATTGCGCACGCAGTTTATTATTGCGCGCATTTGTCTCGGCTTGATTTATTACTACTATAATCACCGGGGTACGACGAACTTGCTCGTCGCGTTGTCGTTGTCGCTCGCTCGTACTTGCACACTCGTGTGGTTAGATATTTAGGCGCGTGTTTATGCCTTTGTAAAGATTACACACTAAATGTGTATATGCACTTAGGCGTCTGTAGGTGGTTATTGGCGACTGGCGTACCTATGGTAGATTGCGCTTACACTGTTTACGGTATCAGATATAAGGTTTTAGACCTTTTAGATGCGCTTAAGAAATACCTACGTAGGAAAGTACCTACACTTTTACTTAAACGGCCTACCAACCGACGAGGAGGTAAAGTATTGTCAACGAGCTAAATTTTTTTTTGATTTTAAGACGGATATATACCTTTTGAGCCCCTCCACCATCCCCCTCCAATACGATTAGGACCATTTCCAGACTAAAGTGTTTCTGTGTGTCAGTCTGTTTGCTTGTATGCTATGTTTATTCCTCCAGGATAGCGCCCAAACGCTTAATCCGATTAAGCTGAAATTTTCCGTACAGGCATCATTTGGTTATTGCAAGAGTTGAAAAGATTGTGGTTAAAGATTTGTGATCCCCACGTGACAAAAACATCCGCCGATGGTATTCGACGTAAAATTAAAAAAAAACATCAAGGAGATGCTGATAGGCCACCTTTTCTATGATCTGGTCGAATTGGAGAGCCATCACTTTTCAAATATTGTGCCCATTTAAATGACTTAAAAAAGTAGCCTTATTGTCTGGTTATTATATTTGGTCTTATATTTGTACTTTTAGTTTTTAAATGCGTGGCGTAGCTTTAATTTAATTATTTAACATTTTACTGACAATTTGAATATTTCGATGAAAATTTTTACTACGTATCTTTTCTAATTATTGGCTATTTCAAAGATTAGGCTGTTCTATTTTGATTATTTATATGTATAGTTTGACAATCTAGTAGTTAAATTCATGACTATGTATGATGACTTACTACCTAACACAATTAATGTTGACACTTCCAAGAGCGGTTTTAAGATGTCAATTGGACACGACGAAAATGTAATGTAATTAAAATTGACTTTTAGCAAATTGCAGAACACAAAACGCTTTATCCTCAGGAGTTATAATGTAAAATAATATCATGTTAAAAATACTGTTTAAAATAAACAAACCACTTTTTATGTTTTTGTTTGGTTTAGTTTGTTACACAGTTATCACACTTTGAAGAAAAAAAATCTCGAATACCCTTTATATCGCATAGTATACATCATATTTTAACTACATACGTCAGTATTGCCACCATTTTATGCGCATGTTTATGAAACCCGCCGGCCAATTTCCGATTTACACGGCCCATCCGGCTCTGTTCGCGGAAAATGAAGGGGTAAGTGCGAGGTAATTGGCTTATCTGGCTGTGTGTACAATATTAATATCACGTAAGCTATGCACAATTTCCACTTAATTAACACGCAGTCTTTTGTTTGTTGCAGGTAAGTGAGGCTGCGATCTGCGGGTGCCTTTGTGCCGCTGCGAGATGTTTATAAGGCGACACGGACGGTGAGTTTCGGAACCTTATTTTTGCACAGCGAATTCGTAGAGCAAGAGACAATAATACTAATGATTATATATTAATCTTCTCTCACATTTAATAGCTCAATATGCAGGATCAGTTTTAATTAATTGGCATCCTTAAAGTGGGTGGGTAAGTACTTATTTTGATATTCCTTTCATAAAAATGTCAATTTTAATTTGGTATACAGGTTTCAATACATAATAATTAGGCGTTTAAATATATAAATAGACTAATATATAACATTCTAATCTCTCCGTATTATTTATGTGGTGTAACCAGCCTATACACAAATGCGATAGATGGCCCTCATAATTGATTGTTATTATTGTTATTATTAGATAATGGGTTTTATAATCAATAATGCCTTTAGGAAAAATCATTTAAAATCAATATTGTTATCGATATCCAAATAAATGTCTATAAGTTTCGCTGGACAATTCTCTCTGCTCCATTTTTCAATATGCTCGTTTTTCTCTAGTATGCTATCTTGAGCAACTTTATTTGCAGATCAAATCATGTTTTCTTTTTGATGTGTTATTTTTTCTAACTCATAATAAATTATTTAACCAAAAATATTGTTTATTAACTTGACATTTTTTATTCGATCTAATTTATATTTTTTGTTTCAGTTTTCAATAAATAATTTACTATGTGATAGTCATTAAAAGTCTGACTTAGACTGTGTCAAACATTAAAAATAATGTCGCATCAATTTCTTGCTAACATCTTATAAATATGACATTAATTGTTTACTAGATGTGTTATTAAAATAAATAAATAAATAAATAAAATAAATAAATTATTTAAAAAAATCCTTAGTATATCCTATCACCATCGTGTGTGTGATATCCTTGTGTATAACCGAAATATAAAAAATATCCTTGTGTGTTTGTGTGTTTATTTCTAAACGCTTCATTCGAGTTGAAATTTGGCATACCTATAGGAATCTTTAGCACATGGCAAGAGTTGAAAAGATTGTGATTGAAATCATTCCACCGGTGCGCTAGTCTTACTTTAATCTAGAAATATTAGAATTAAAGACTTGAAATTCGGTACATCTTGGGTTGTCGACTACAACGGGCGAGCCCGTCACCACAGGGAGTTTAACGATTAGTCGTTCTATCTCCCTGGAGTGAGCATAGAAGACTTTGGACAAAAGACAATCCGCCGTCTAGCTTCGCCACAACCCGTAAGAGACCAACGCCTTACCGCGAGATAGCCAGGAATGCTAACTGGCGGGCGACACTCGCGCCTTTACTACCAATTGTGACCAGATTTCTCCGGTCTCTCGATTGGTTCCGAGTTCGAGGTCGCTTGCGCGGTCCTCTCCCTTACGACGCGGTGAAACGGTGAATACCGAATCTATCGCGGACCATGGCGTCCTTTGCCCTTTGAAATTCGGTACATAGATGCCTTGTTGAGCCGAAATCGCATTGTGAAATTTTGGTTGGAATACCTCATATATAAGCGCACAAATATTTTTTTAACTTCGCCATATTTAGGAAAATATATCATGTTGGAACAATACCAGTTTAATACTACACACCGCATTTTTTGGGGAGCACAATTTTATCTTTATATCGTTTTTATGGTTGTATAAACTCGAGTGCTGCACATTTATTTATTTATTTTTGTTTATTTATATAAGTAATGCAAATATTAAAAATAACAGTAAACAATTTGAGCGTAGGAATTATGCATAGAAATACTTTGAAAATTGAGTCAAAAGCAGAAAAAAGAATACATTTCATAGTCTAGTGGCATCGTCACCTAACTAGGCCGGGACCTGTTCTAAGGTAAACATTTAGTTTTGAATGTGCTTGCACAAATATCGTGTTTATAAAAAAAGGCATATATTCCATGTATGCACAAAATAATGGAATTGCAAAACAATATTAAATATGACTAAATACTTAAATTAAATAATTAAATTAAAGTTAGAAGTGGAAAATTAAAATGACAGCAAATAAATTCAAATCAGAAAAAAAACAAAACATTGTCAGCTGGACTCTTGCTCTATATTATCTGACAATTTGCGTCAAGTCCGCGTACGAAAAAGTACTGCATGAATTCGGATCGAGCTCAGAGCGAGGCCGATTTCTGACATGTCCGTTAAATGTCAAGTCTACGCTGCTGCAGCGCTGGACGCTATTTTTCGTCTGACACTATCTGTGTAATTGCAGCTTGTAATTATGTGGGAATTTTAGTGTAATTATAAACGATCCGCATACAATTAAAATTTGAGAGGCGGAGTGATGTAAGGGCTTGGTTGGTTGGACACTCTAGATTACAAACCTAAAAATAGTACACGTAGTTCTGTGAACACTAGACCTCGCGTTTATTAGAATTATCAAAACTGCCACTGGTTTGCCAAAAACAGTCAATAGTTTTACCTTGTATATATTTTGAAATAGGAGACGTACTCAGAAATAAATCTAGTTAAACAGGCAGACATAGGATTCCAAATTTGTAGACATAGGATTCCAACATTTCTAGCAGTAATTATAAAAAACCTGAGTAAAATAAAGTATAAACTACTTTTTTGGGGCTAATTTGGGGGCCCCCTTGAGTTGGCGCCCTCGGCGATCGCCGACTAGTCGATCTGGCCAGTCCGAACCTGAGCTCACTTCACTCATAGCTCAATAGAACATCCAGAACAGCCTCAAGTCTACAGTGCGGTGGACAAAGTAATGGTTGCTTTGTCTCGATGCAGATAAATTCACTGTTCTATATATTGGGTCTGGAAATCCTGAGAGGAAAAAAGTACAACCAGTTATGACACAGAAAGACCTCGGCATCACAATTTATCGATATAGTTAGGAGACTAAACTCACTTCTATATCTAATAAGAAAAGCTTTTTCTATTACAGTATTATTAGCGATCTTTTCTTCGAGCTCGCTACGTTCATACGCTCCTCGAACACTCCTATCAAGTATGGAAACCTTTCTTTAAGGACATAGAGCACAGGGAAAGAGTTCAGAGAAGAGCAAATAAGTTAGTGCTATCACCGAGGAACGAATCGCAGGAGATCTAATAGTAACTTACGTAATGCTTCACGATTATTATAGCTCAAACCAGGGAACTTGTACACCATGAACACCAACAAGCAACTGCGTGGATACTAGTTAATGGCAATTCCAGATTTAACCCGTTGAGTATGATACGACCAAATCTGGTTCTGAAACAATTATCCGTTGAGTATGATACGACCAGATCTGGTTCCGCGGTTTTTTCACTTCATTGACGTATGAGAACGTCAAAGAAGTTTTTTCATAATTATCTAATTGTTTTACAAAACGATATTTCAATATTCTATATTTGAAATTTCAATGCAATCATTGTGCAGTTGTTCTTTTTATCATTGGTGTAGTAGTTTCGTAGTTATAGTACTTTAAGGTCGATGTCGCCGAAAATCCTGCAAAAGAGACAGATGCATCCATGAAAATACCCATTTACTCCAAGGGTTAACCACCAGGAAATACTTTTTGACAAGTTGTGTAGTGGATGCTTCGAATGCATTGTCAGAGGAAGTGATACGTGCTAACACTGTCAATGGCTTTAAGAATAGACTGGATATTTTTCTCAGTGCAAAACAGACACAAGTTTAAAAACAAGTGCACGTGATATACACGCATCAGCCTTACGATGCTAGTTTGTAATATAATATTATTAATAATAATAAAACATGCGAAATATCAACGGTATACAATTTGCGGTTTCTTGACATGATAAATAAGATAAAAATTTATTGACATATTTAACCATCAAAATAGTCGATCCTTTGTTAAGGAGGTATGTGAAAAGCTGATTATCAGATCAGATTGAATTAGCATGCACATACAAGCACACAAACATACATACACGCACATACACATACAAACACACACACACACGCACACATACACAGTCTTCATCACACAAACACACACCAACACCCATACACTCGCGCATAGCGATTTTAACTGTTAGTTTTAAATTATTTTTAATTTTTCTTTGTATTGTATTGTTTAGCATATTTTGTAATCCTTATAAAGCAAATAATTTAAAACATCATTGGCTGTTATATATTATGCTTATATGTTATTTTTTATGCTGTATGTTTTAAACAAAAATAAAATAAAATAAAATAAAACAAATCTACCCCGTTAAGATTTTAACACTCGAAGTTTCGGCGATGTTGCAACCGCTGTTGTCCAAGGTAGACTGGACAACGGTGGTTACGACATCGCCAAAATATCAGGTGTTACAAACTTCACGCGGTAAATTCGTTTTTATCTCATTTATAATGATATAAAATTCGCTTCTGTACATGTTTATATGTCATCATTGATTCTCTGAAATAATCGTTGATGTTTAGATCATTTCATTGTGATGGCTACATACATGTATAACTTATCTACATGAATAATTAAAACTGCATTAAAAACTTCTAATATGCTGCGGAGCCATCTGGGCATTTGCATGAAAAAGCAATTTCAATTTATAATCAAGACAATCTCAACGGCGATTCGCATCGCACCAAAAAACACAGACGTGTAATGACAGAGAAATAATTAAACAATCGAATTGATAGCGCCGTCATTTCCTAATGCCTTTAACGCCACAGTCATCGCAAAGTATTTAAATATCATATTAGAAATAATAATACAACGCTTTATTTGATGAAACAAATCGGCGAGCTTATTGCGGGGAAGAAAAATCTTACAACTAACCTTAACCTAATGGAAAATATGTTCTGCGGTAAAAATAACATACGGCTATTATTAAAATTACCTATAAAGGCAGCGCGTATCAAATGTATCTCACATTAAATTCCAGCACAAAATGAAACATAATTAAAATATTTAGAAAGCAATAAACTTATAATGACGCAGGGAAGGGGAGGGGACGAGAGCAATTAATGAGCGCGCGCTAAAGCAAAGCGCTTTGATTCTGCGTTTGAAGTAAGGGTCTCTCTAGACGATCAAGCATGCTTGACAAGCTTAGCGTCGCGGGCAGGGAGGGGATCGTAAACCGCAGGAAATATACAAATATTTTTTTGTAATATTTACCAAAGATGCCTAAGTTTGTAGTTTATACCAGGGAGTCACGTTAATTAGACCTAATTGATTGATAAATGACGTGACTCCCTGGTATAAAACTACAAAAATAGTCATTTTTCGTAAATAAAAAAAAATATATATTTGCATATTTCCTGCGGTTTACGATCCCCTCCCATCTCGCGACGCGATGCTTGACAAGCATGCTTGGTCGTCTAGAGAGCCCTTAATACAAACTCGGTGCTGTCATTACACATGTGGGTAAAGCATTCCAGAGACGGGCTCAATATACGGAGAATGAAAAATCTAATGTGACAAGGGATTGAGAGCAACAAGAGCTGTCAACTACAACGGGCGAACCCGTCACCTCAGGAAGTTTTAACGATAATGGATCGTTAAAACTTTTGAGGTGTCGAGAACAGTAGGTTGTCTTCGGAACTCAGAGGGCGCCCGTGAGCTGATAGAGCATTGTACCTACTTACGAAATATAGCTTGGAGCGCCCGGCCCCACTCCATGTTTCTGAAGAGCAAACATAGATCAAAATCAGAAGTGGAATTCTCGAATCTTATTATATGAATCATAAATAAATGACAGCCTATAATTACTTGGAAAGAATACGAAGAATAAGAATAATAATACGTTTAACAAGGAAATAATTTCTAAAATTAGAATCTTTACTATTTTCTGATATTGAAACGTCTAGCAATCACGAACATATAACTTTGATAATATAGAATTGTGCTTTCACGTTTTGTGTATTGTCCATGCGTTAACCTTTCTCAGTGTAGTGGTTGTTTCTGTAGCGTCTATGATAGTGTAATCGTGCTATGTAAAAAGTTATCAACTATACAGGAGAACGTGGCCATAAGTAAATTTGTTATACGTTTCTATAATTTAAGCTTGTAGTAATACTGGCCTAATTTAAGCCTGTAGTAAGACCAGTAATAATACTGCTGTGCATTGTTTTTTATATTATTAATGTCTTTTTGTATCACAAAACTAGAAATGTAAGACTAGAAAAATAAGAGTTTGTCTCGCCAACAAACTGTATACCAGTTTTGCGAGATTTTAATCTTCAAAATAATGTATTTTTTCTCTCAATAATAAAAAAAAACGTAACATCTAAATAGAAAATATTATGAAGCCAATTAATACTGATTTCCTGAAAATTTTTATTGTTTTATTTAGAGACGTTTTACATAAGAATTAGGGTTTCAATCTTTCGAAATCATGAGTTATGGTTACATAGCACATACTTCATGGCAAGTTATCTAATTTATTAATACCGCGTTGGTCACATATCATGTATTGTGGGGTAGGTAATACAGTATTTAATAAATGAAATTAAATAAAACAGTAATATTCGTCCACATTTTATTTAGGTAGAGAAAATATGGCATGGTAACTACGTATATTGTTAATAAAATTACGGAAACTACTTCACTTAACATGAATATTTTTAGTAGGTAGGTATGTTTATTAAACTAAAAAACAGCGGGATTTTATAAGTGTAACTCACCAATTAAGAGTACAAATAGAGCGTGGCCGATCTGTTAGTTTGCCACAATAATAGTATTCTTTCAATTATCATAAAACAAGTGATCTATTTTTTGTAGGTGACGGGACGGTTCGATTGACGTGAAATTAACGCACATAGAAAAATGATGACACTGTTGAATATCGATTAGTAGACGTTATGGGAAAATCATTCCATAAGGCATTAAAACACAGTTTTTAATTAATTGATCCTTCTGGGAGGTATTGCAATGCGACCGAATCATTTACTACAGGACCACTTTGCGTACATTCAGGGCCAATACTATGGCGATGGGAATCGAGAGGAAGCACCCGTTAAAACGCAACGTTAAACTGACTGCTGACATAGAAATATTTTCAATTTCAATAATAATTTCAACTGATACTGTTTGATTTTAGATATAGCACGTATTTCCAATTCATGTTGAATATTATTGTTGACCTACTACATTTTCGTCATTTAAGAAAATTAGACTTTTTTCACATAGCACATTTTGCCGTATCACCGACGATATCAAACGATGCCTACGATAGTTTGACGCATATATACCGCTCAAAACATAGAAACAGCGATTTACAAATAAAGATATTAAATCATATTATCCGAAATATCTAATTTAATCCCTGAAGCAATGTCGACTTAACATCGCGTTCGTTTCGATACATTAAAATCGATTGAGTCGAATACGGTCACTCCTCTTCTGATAGCTGAGTTCTTTTAAATGTGAATGACCTCTGTGAGAGCACACAGCATCCACATTGTGGCACTCCCTGCTGTCTCACTCACAGGTAGTGGTAGTGGTAGGCAACGGTTACTACCGATGAATCGATAAATACAAATAACGACCGAGCATAAATACAAATTGTTATTGAATATTGTCAAATTAATATTGATATGTATAATTAGTAATGATATTACTGATAAACTAATTATTTACTACTGGAAAAATATATTTTTCGTAAACGCCTCCTCAAGAAAGAGGCTAAACAGAGAAGCGAAAAGTAATTTGATTATTTTATTTTTTTCGGATGAGGGAAAGTAGTTTTTTTTAATTTCCTACAACGTTTTTAATATTGTATCGCCTTAAAATTCAAAATAATGCTGGTTTACAAATGATGATTAATAAAAAAAACAATAAAAACTTCTTTGCGCTTAAAAAAATATACTAAAAGAAGAGCTTATAGCCTAATTATACAATGCAGTGGTACATGCGCATTGTGGAAATAAAGATTACTAAACCAATAAGCTATTCTACTTGAAATAAAATGTAGTATATTTTAAACTTAGAATACCCGAGGAGAAGAAATTGGGAGAGGAAGGGGAGAGAAATGACAAAACTGGTTAATTCGTTGAAAATTTTAGTCTCGATAGATTCTTAGATAGTCTCGATACTATTTTAGTCTCGATAGATTCGATAGAAGGCAGTTTCGTATATTTGCTGGGAGATTGTTCTAGAGTCTTGCACCGTCGACCCAAAAAGAGTGAAAATAGACATCTGTACATATACATATACCTACACAAATACATATACATATGTGTACACATACATACACGAGTACATATACGAGTACATATACATATACATATGCATATGCATATGCATTTGCATATACATATACATATACATATATGTACCTTATACATATAAATATACATACACTTATAAATAGGATAGAAAACGAATTTACCGCGTGAAATTTGTAGCACCCGACGTTTCGGTGACGTTGCAGCCGCCGTTGTCCAGGGTAGACTGTCACCGAAACGTCGGGTGCTACAAATTTCACGCGGTAAATTCGTTTTCTATCCTATTTATAATGTCAAACAACCGCGATAGTCTTCGATTTTATACATACACTTACTTCACTACTATCGATAATTTAGCGTTACAGTATATCGATGCGCAATTTTATTCGATTTTTTTAAGTCACTTACCGCTTCCTCAGATACCGATCGTCCGTTTGACATTTATACAGCGCTTATCAAAATTTACGTTAATTCGTAAATTTTATACGCCCGATCATCTGCGAAAACAGCATGGGGTATTTTTAAATAATCAATGCGCACTGTTGATAAATCAAGCATCTATCGTATGTATCAAACGATATTTTATGTCATTTCGATATTTTCTGTGCGAAACTTTTATGTACGTATATAAAAATACCGCTCCAACCATAACGTTCTTGAACCCCCACATGGTGAAGAATTCACATGTTGACGATTCGGAAATTGTCAGTTTCTACGCGTCATCACCGACGTCCGCCCCGCTAAAAGGTGCTTATGAATTTATTCATTGCTGCCTTCGGCTTCGGACGTCGGCGTCGCTCGGTTGGCTGGTGGAGCTGAATTCGCAATGATTGCTCTTTTTTCTGGAGAGATATTCCGCATTGAGATGCTGGCGAGCATCGAACTGTTGCGGTCTTTCGAATTTGGACATCGCTAACGATATGATTGTTATGAAATAAAGCGGTTCAGGTATTTCTTCTTTTTTTTTGGCGAGTCAAATCTATTATAGTTTGGCTATATAGTAAAACGCTCTAAGTTAATTATACAGACACCATCTTCAATAAGTCGGTACAACTATTGCTGATAATAAAGTCTTTTCAGAATTAGATAAATCACGAAAACCAAATATATGGCTGCCGACGTTGAAAGAGTGAGGACAGCTTTATATTTTGCTCTCCGTACTTTCACTTTTGAATTTATTAGGAAATTCACATACCTCGGCTCTTCAATTACATTAGCCAACAGGGAAAATGTAACAAGCACAAAGTCAGTTGTTCTGTACTAAAACAACCACGCTGATCACGAAAATGACCATGAAAATCTTCGATTAGCTGTACTTTGCGATATAGGGGGAGGGGGGGTTGTAGTTAATGATAAGTATTTCCTTTGAGCCTTCCCTTGAGAAAATTTTCTGCGGTGCTACGATAGACTGGGGTGTAACATGTCTGTTTTTAAAGTTACACTTCTTACATTTATTTTTAAACTTCTTCCCCGAAACTGTGGTACTACCAGCGATAAACATGGCGAACGCTTCCACTAAGAAATTTCGTACATGGAAGAAAGATACTAGGGAAAGTGGAGTTAATCAGCGGGTTATTTCTGGTTATTTCTGGTTATTTCATCAAGGAATCGCCAGCAACAAAATACAAAAGGCAGACAAAGCGATTTCGCCATCAGTGACTTTCCTCCGAAGGAGAACTACACGGCACTACAAGAACTATAGGCATTCTGAAAATCATCAATAACTAAAAAACAAGAGCTAAACTTGCATTTTAATTTTCATTTTCGGAGTCAGCCCCATTGTAAATATAGAGATGAACTGTTTTCATCAATGTTACAGAAAAAGTTTAATAATGTTGGGTATATATAGTGTTACCAGCGACAGCAACTCCAGTGAAGAGATGAGTTTGCTATTTCCGGGACGAAGGCAACCCATAGAATCACTCATCGAATCAGTTTAAACTCTAGTTTAACTTAAATAGGCTTCTAAATTTAATAAAAGATAATATTAGCAAGTAGGTAAGGTTGAAGTTTTGAGAAATTTCGATTTCATTTCATTTTCTATACGATTTTAAAGCATGGGTGTCATATGTTTGTTATGTCTCTGACCAAATGCAAAATTCGTTTTAGACATTAGACATACTCAGCCATACATAATAGTGCGAGGTGCAGTTGGCCTTGCATTACAGTATGTATGGCCTGTGGTATGGCGGAGCACTGCGCGCTCTCAGCCCTCTATATAAAAAACGGTTGAGCGCATGAAAAAGTGTTTGTAACAAAATTTGTCACAAATTTTATTCTCTACAATTTTTATAATAGACATCATTGGAGCTATAGAAACCTAGATGTGAAAACCCTCCGCGAAAAAGCGATGTTTGTGGCCTTTGACCTTAAATAAACCGACGCAGATACGAGATTTTATGAGACTTTTGAGTCAACTTTTAGAGCGCCATAATGAAGTTGTATACGAGTTTTCAGCTCATCATCTCTCATTCCGAGGTTGACTCCTTTGCTTAAGTGACTGCTCTACGATGCACTGGTGCGTCCTAGTATCGTCTACTTATACGATGGGTATGGATCGCCTAGGTTTCTTCGCCTATGATGGGTTTAGCCGCCCACCACCTAAGCTATATTTCATGCTGGATACCGTTTCGGTCCTGGTTTACTTACAGTACAAAACTCTAGGTGATTTCTCAGCGTTGAACGCCGTTGAGCGGCGTACGCAAGCAGCACTTACGGCCATGTCGTTAATTGACATTCGCCATTTTTATTTCGCTTACACATCCACTTGATATGCAAATGCGACCGGACAGAAGCACGAGCGAGCGGTGCGGCGAGATATTGCAATACGAGTGCGACAGAGAGAGGGGACGCCGCGAGGCTTACTCTGAAATGAATATGACTAAAATTGTGCGAGAGACGCGCAACCGAAAAAAGCTCTTGCCCGGCGGGCGATTGACGGCCCAACGGCTCGCGCATGCGCGGAATACGGCGTCTGAAACATAGAAAAACCGCATTGACCGCAGTGCTCTTGATATTATTTTGATATCCCTCTACATGACTACTTGCACAGTATTCCACTGTATATAGAAACATATTGAGATTGTCAATACTGCGATCAAACCCGTCATCTTAAGATGTTATAACGATAGTGGTCTTCTTTTCGTCCACCCTTTTTAAATTAAAATGACTAAAAATTGTAATTGCTTTTCTCTTTTTTTTGTTTTAAATTGAATACGACTTAAGTAATATTATTATTTTAATTTTATTGCTTCCCTTGTGACATTTTAATTTAATTTTATCGTATTTTTTTACAATTATGTACTGAGTATGAGACTGTAATTTTTGAAACAGATTTATTTTTTAATAATATGATTTAATAGTCTATTAATAATGATTTAATTGATTGAACTTTTAATCATATAATATACAATATTGAGCTTTAATTTTATTACAGAAATAATAAAACTTCAGTGAATAGTTTTCCACAATCATTAATTTTGTAATGGTATTCAAATTTTGTAGCTGCATGGTTGTAAAGATTAGGAGTCATAACAATGAGATTTAATGGCCTAAAACGAAAAAGAAGCCTAATTGCGAGTAAAACAATAACAGGTGGTTTTTTAGGTTAAAACTTTGTCAATTTAAATAGCTTTATCTTTAAATGCTTAGGTTTCTACAGGACATTTGAACAATTTTCCAAAGAATACACTTTGACATTCTAATAAACATAAAATAAAAGCCAGGAGATACTGGAAAGTACAAGTAATTAACTCAAATGTAACTTGTTTTTTTTTCCTCAAATGACTTTTTCCTCGAAACGCTTTTTTCATTCTATATGATATGACCCATCGAAACAAGTATATGCGTATGCTAGACGCACGTACTTGCTTCATAAAGATCCATTGTTTTTATAAACAAAAAAAGAGAATTTTAACTGTCAAGTAGGTAAATGTAATAGAGAAAATTTAAACAGCTGGAGGACATAAAATACAAAAAAAAAATCTAGGAGATGCTGATAGGCCACCCTTTCTATAATCTGGGCGAATTTGAGGGCCATGATTTTTCAAATATTGTGGCCATTTAATTTACTTAAAAAGTAGAGCCTTATTGTCTGATTATTTTATATGGTTTTATATATCTGATTATCATATCAGTACTTTTAGTTTAAAATGCATAACGTAGATTTAATTTGATTATTTAACATTTTACTGACAATTTGAATATTACGATGAATAATTTTACTACGTATCCTTTCGAATTACTAAGTACTTCAAATATTAGGCTTCTATTTTGATTACTTATATTTATAGTTTGATAATCTAGTAGTTAATTCTTGACTACCTAGGTATGTTCAGTAAAGAGTAGTAACGAGATTTACTACCTAACCCAATTATTTTGACACGTCCAAGAGCGGTCTTTAGCCGTCAATTAGACACGACGAAAATGTAAATATAAAAATGTAAAAAGAGACACCAATACCAAGATACAATTGATCAGAGGGACGTTACAGTGTTGCGGGGAGCGAGGAAAATGTTTGGTGGTTATCGTGGAATGCTTAATAATAATTATAATATTAGGCATAATTAGTAACTTTATATTTTCTACTTGTGCGTAAGAATTTGTAATAATTGACTTTTGGCCACACAGATCGGCCTGCGCCGGTGCTGGTATATCTACATCCAACATAATTTTAAACTAGTATAATATGATGTTATAGTTATCGACTATCTAACATTAATTTTGATTTTCTTGAGAAACAAAATTATATCTTAAACAGACAGACCTGCCCATATAGTTCCATTCATAGTCATTTTTAAATTTTATTTTGTAGAATCGAGTAAAAAATAAAACTCTCTTAAGGTGCTCCCTCACCGGGAGCATTCGCCTATAATGTAACGTTACAGATTCGAGCATTACATCAGTGAGGGAGGAGATCCGAGCATTACAGTGCGCAACCTGTAATGATACAATCTGTAATATGGTAATACATTTTGTAACATCAATGCGCACCATTTGTAACTAGAGTTGAGAAACGCCCGATGAAAATCGAATCTATGTTACATTACAGGCGAATGCTCGTCAGTCAGGAAGGCAGTATTGTAACGTAATGCTGAAAATCAATTCTAAAATGTTACATTACATGCGAATGCTCCCGGTCAGGGAGTACCTTTATGTGTCATTATTTGATTGATAGTACTTATTCAACCGTCAAAATTGCCTTAAAATCTCGTCGTATTTTTATCTATCTTTTTTATTCACACCAGACAGATTCTATAATTTGTATGGCGTTAATAAAAAATCTCATCTATGGGAGGTTAACGTTAACGTTGCAATTTTATTCGAGGATAACGTTATATTGACCTTCTGACTGACTGTAACGAACTGTTGACTATGACAAAATGTTAGTATTGCTGTCTTCTGATGTATTGGCAACGTATATATCCCAAACCTTTAATTAAGTATTCTTACCTACTACTCAATACAGAGTTAAAAATAATACAAATACAAATTTGAAAAATACCAGCATTTTAAACATTACAGGAAAACAAAACTTTATTTACCATCCAAGTTTTTGTATAATTTGAACGAATTCTTGCTTTAATTAATAGATTTAATTGTGCAACATTTTTTTTAGATTAAGTAGTTATTTTGTATTATATATATTCATGCTTTAATGTATTTTTCGTAAGGTTATATTACTTAATTAAGATCTCAACTAACAATAACAACTTAATACTCGTATCTATTCTATATCCTACTACTACTATAAACTCAAAAGTTTGTAAGAATGTATGTATGGATGTTTGTTACTCTTTCACGCAAAAACTACTGAATGGATTTTGATGAAACTTTACAATAATATAGCTTACACATAAGAATCACACATAGGCTATAATTTATTAAGATATATAGTTTTCTATCATCATTATCACAATTTTCCATCACCACGCGGGTGAAACCGCGGGGCACAGCTAGTATAATATAAATTTGGTAAATTTTATAATAACTTTCATATTAGGTATAGGTAAGCTTTTTCTGTTTATTTTTTGATGATTTTTTTGTTGTTTTTTTTACTAGTATATCTACCTACTAATCATTTTCGTTTTTATTTTGATTGTTTTAATTACTTTTTTTGTATAATTATTTTGTTAATGGCAGTAGCTGTTTTGCACCTCCCCTCCCGTACAAAAGTCGCCCAATTTATGTTTGCATTAAGAATGAAAGAAGAAAATAGATAACGTTAATTATTAAAATTATATTCCTGTGTAAAAAGAAAAATTTAGGAAACGAAAACCATATGTAATAATAAGATCTACAATAACAATGTCAAATAGTAAGTTACCTCATTTTGTTTAAAATGTAAAAAAATAATCAAAACTATGGTAAATTAAAATCAGTCAATTAAAATTAACACAATATATTTTATTAAATATAAAATTTGACATTGCTAGCCTCCTTCTTTACATAACTGCTAAAAAAAATTGTCATATAAAAATTTGTAAAAATCAATACATTACATTACATTACATTTACGTCGTGTCCAATTGGCGGCTAAAAACCGCTCTAAGACGTGTCAAAATATTTGTGTTTTAACTAGTAAGTCTCATTACTACTTTAATCTTTACTTAACATACATATATTATTTAAAAAAAAATATATAGTATCAAAGAAACTTTGGAACCTACTAAAAGTTATTCGTCGTAGAATTGTATTACAAAAAAAAAATTAAAGGCTTATTAATAAAATCTTCAATAATTCTAATAGCTACCTACTAAACACACAATAGTTAAAATAGTCAGTTAAAAAGTTGAATAATCAAAGCAGAAGCCTAACAATTGAAATAGTCAATAAATCGAATATATACGTACTAAAAACTGTAAATAGTAACATCCAAAGTAGTAAGTAAATTGTTAAATAATCAAACTAAAGCTAAATCTTACATTTAAATACTAAAAGTACATATATAATTATCATTCAAATTGGTACTATATTTGCAAAGTCATGGCCCTCGAATTCGGTCATATTATAGAAAGGGTGGCCTATCAGCATCTCCTTAATATTTTTTTAAATTGTTTGTCCTCCAGTTGTTTGATAGTGGTAGGGAGTAAATTGTAGAATTTAATGCTAAGGTATAAGTAGCTCTTCTGTACTTTTGCCACTCTTGTTCGGGGCACGCATAAACTACTAACACTTATATCGAATACCATAGCCAGGCTCATAGAGTCAAAACAGTTCATCTAGTAAGGCATAGCATAGTAGTATAGCATCCAATAATAAGTTAATGGACGTCAATCTTAAGGTATAACCTGTGTTAGAGTTTACAAAACTCTACGTATACATTTCACGATGCCCAAAAAGTAGATGGCGACTTGTTGCTAATTTTCCTTTAGAAAGATTGTCAGTCGAGAATACGAAATTTATTGCACCCAGATTATATTACTGACATTACAAAATATTCAAAGTGATCCAAGTCATTAAGGGATCAGGCACCAGACGCTATGCGCGATCTTGAGCTCAGTGCCGAGTCTTTAAATCTATTTGCAACGAGCTGATGAAGATTAATCGATATTTGATTGTACAACACTCATTTTCTGACATGTCAGTTCTTAATAATATTGTTTTATATTGCTTAAAGAAATGTACAGCTATCTTAATTATATTACAAAAAAAAAATACAGAATTATCTTTGACTATGTGATACTCTTTACAGATTTATCTGTTGTTATGTTATACATTTTTAGATTTAACTGTTACTATGTGATATTTTGTTTAGAAATGTTTGCTGACTTATTTATAAAACGTGCTCGCGATTAGTCCGACTCATTTTGCCAATAAACCCTTGAATTATTTAAATTTACAATTAAACAATACAATATTTTTATTTATAATTTTTTAAAGACATGTACAAAAGTATCTATATTTTAAAATCTAAGAAAATCTGGCAAACATTTTTTTTATTTTTTATTTTAATATTTAGTTTTCCAAGCAACCTTGCGGATCATAAACAATCCAATACGTTGTTTGTAAACCAGTAATTTTCTCAATAATCGAGAAAGCTTCAGATTGGATTCTGGAGATCGATTCGGTCTCTAAGCAGTGTAAATTCCCTGAAAGTCTCGGGTGCACCTCCGTCCAGATATAGCTTTTTACTCCCTATCTAGGAAGATGGCCCTTATTGTACAGTTAACTGTACCATTGAAATGAAATATTCCAAATACTACGATTACAAATTAAATAAATACCATCATAATCATCGCAAATGTCGTCATCCAGCGCTTCTTCACTGTTCACTTTCATGCGGTTTCAGCCAAATATCTGTTTCACCTCTTTAAAGATCTTGGCTCTCCAGAAAAATAATCGATTCCTTCATAGAAAAAATATCTAAAACTGACATTTCCGCATCTCAAATTTTATGGCTTTGAAGGGAGAGTTAATGGGTGGTAAGGTGTACGCTTATATGTATAAACCTACCACAGCCGGAGTCTAGGAGTCCACCTCCACCCCCCCTCCCCCCCTCCAGAAGGTAGAGGGCAATAATAGTATTATAAGGAGCCCGACTTTGGTCGGTGAGTTCCATGGCGGCTTTATTTATAAATTGAAGTTATTTTTATTTCACTTCTTACACTATAAAATTGAAAATAAAGCAATAAACCCAAAAGCTGTAATCTACTTGTTGATTATATTTTTTTTTAAAAAAGTAACGAATCTATTAGTATTGTATTGGTAAAATATGTCCGATTAATCCCGAGCACGCTTTAAATACTACAGATTTTTTAACAGTGACATTAGTAACTACAAAAGAGATGATTCGCGATATTCTTATACGAGTAAACCCACATTTATGTATATTACAGATTTTTTTAACGTACAGTATACAATGGGAATAATTATATATTTCTGCACAAAAAGAGACTGCTTCTACGGTAGCCTCGTTATGTGTTGTGTTTGTATGTTATAATATGGCAGCCGACCCGATTTCCGCCCGGGGAAATAAGTTTAAAACAATCGCAAGTGATCAATTATTTGCTGGTCGTCACGACTCCGAGTCGGTCGATTGCACGAGCGGGTGCTCATTTCTCGACAATCCAACTCGAAGATCGGCCATCGATTCCCCACCGCCTGACCGCCATATCATTATGTCGTTTGTATACAGAATACGACCACGGGCTACTTTTTATTACCTATGGCCAGAGATAGTAGAATTACTTCTCTGGTGTAAAGAACAACGCAATTAGAGGTTGGTGCTTCGGGTTTTATTACCGTCGAAATATGTATGTATTACGGCATGTGACGACGACTCGTAGCATCAGATATACATTTTATTTGATCAGTTGTAAAAGAAGATGGTTTGGCACCACATGAACAGGGAGAGATTTACTGCCCACGATGCGTGGTGACTAATCAATACAAAATATGCCCATTTTTACGAAAACTTTTGAAAGTCACTTAATTATGTATCAAATCAAATAATTTTGTTTATTCACAAATTCATTAACATTGTATTAATTGCAGAAACTGCCTAATAGGCCATAGCCCGTACTGAGGAAGACTATGTATGGCGTTGATTTATTCATACGCGCGCATGGCAGTATCAAACAGAAACATATTAAATGTGATAAAATATAAAACAGATAAGTGAATTCAAATTAAATAAATAATTATATTTCAATTAAAAAATATACGTTACTAGGCTTGTAACAGAGTGTAATGGACCCGTTAACAACGGAACAATATTATTCGGACCTTATTTATTTATTTATTTATAACGTACAAGAACAAAAAAATACAAGGACATGCATACTGTTGTACATGAGGAATAATTAAGAACAAACATTATTATATCGAAAAACATAGCTCTATGCATATAATAAATATGCTAGCATATCCGAATGAGGCGAAATCGCACAACCAACTAACTAGACCTAGAAGGTCTGTCTCTGGCTGTGCTGTGTTATACCAACTGTATTTTTGTAACTCGCGAACTGACGAAGGTGATCAATCTTAAATATTTCTAAATCTAACAAATGTGTTGTTTACACAAATTAAAGTAAAATTTAAAGTAGAAAAAATAAATATATATGTATGCAATTTAGGGCTAAAAATAAAGTAAACTTTACATTATATACAATAAATTTAAGTGGAAAATAAGTAATAATATATACAAATATATGAATAAACACTACATTCTAATATATATGTTTAGGAAAATGATATGTAATATTGCACAATTTTACAAATACATATTTTTTTAAATATATTTTATCACCCTACAGTATTAATAAGGTCTTTAGTTTTTGAACGCCCAATATCTAGAAGCCAGTTTGATACTATTTCAATAAAACAAAATATTACGAAAAACAATGTGTCTTTATTGCCTGAAAAAATATAGGTAGGAGCTGTATTCAAAAATAATCTTTGTTTCAGTATTAATGTGATAACCGGTTAAATGTCTTTAGATTACCCAGCTTATAATCGGGTAATTACACCGTAAAATATGGAAAACAACCTGTTTTCTTGCTATATTAGCACGACACCCACTTTAGAGTTGTCAACTACTACGGGCGAACCCGCCACCCCAAGAAGTTATAACGATATTAAATATATTTTTTTTAATGGGGTGCACGCAGATACTTAGGAACAACACAGTCCACCGTTTAACTACCTAAACCATTGGCGTAACTTAAAAAAAGTGGGCCATAATGCAAAATTGCGCAAAAGGTCTTTCCCTTCTTACTTACATTACTAGCTTTTTACATATTTATATTGTAGCTAAATTATAAATCGGCGTATTAATTTGGGAGCGTTGCATCGAACATATAACGGAACAAGTTCCCAAGAACTTCAGTGGGATACGCGGGATCACATAGAACGATGTTTGCGACTCAAACTTTGAATGTTGGTGAGAAAATCGACTTATGTATTTAAATTAACTTATTACTGAAAATTCCTAGAATAGTTTTCGTTTTGATGTGCACTCTGCAAAATCTTTGATCAGTTTTGAGACATCCATTTTTCCAGCATCCTTAGCTTCCTAGTCGAGTTAAGATGGATCGTAACAGGTTATATGTTGGGGCCTCATACTACCGTGGGCCTCCGACTTAGTTACGCCACTGACCTAAACCAACATGCCCGTGAGGGTCTAACGCCTTACTGCGAGGTATTAGAAAGTGAATCCAGCGATATCACGCCCTCTCTACCAGATTTGGCTGAGTTTCTCCGTCCTCCAGTCTTGTCGCAGGTTCGAAGTCGCTTACGCGGCCTCTATCTAGTGTTATCGATAATTCAGTTTGATTTGCCGGCTTGAAAGCCGTAGGGCCCTTTACTCGTCTTTATAATTAAATAAAGACGAGTAAAGGTCAGCGATGATTCGCGTGGTCAGCGATTTTAAGTGCTTGAAGATGTCGAAGCCTTCAAAACAGTCGTTTTAACAACGCCAAGCTAGAATTGGATTTACTGTTTCAAAGTTGGTTCTCGTAGATTCGGTGATTTTCAACCTTTTGTTGATGAATGTGTCGTCACACTTTTAGTCAACTCTACTCACTTCGGCACATGAACACGGACGCGTTTGAAAGGCGGGTAGAGCCCGACATTTCTGCTGTTGGCGTTTTTTTTTAAATACTTCCTATATAATATAGCAATATTGCACCTGAGACCTTGTTTTAATACAAGACATCGTTTTCGAGTTTTGATCTCGTCTTGTCTAAATGTTGGATCATGGAAATGTTGTACAGAATTAATTTATCAACAAAAACTTTCATTTCGTTAGGTGGTGTCAACATATTCTCATTTCGATTCTGTATACTTGCATTTAGCATATTAGGATTATCAAATAGATTCGTCACGAAAGCCAACTTTGTGCACATGTTTCATTGCTAAGAAAATCCACAAAGGTAAAAATTGCGTTTCCTTACCTGATATACAATAACTCAACCTGGCGCACAACTGGAAGATACTCGCGGCACACTGGTTAATAACTACTATTGCATATGCAAAGTGCACTAATTTTGTTGGAAGGTACTTCAAAAAAGAATAAAATATTTACAGCTATTTTCTGACTTCTCTTTTGCGTATTCTCAATCATTTCAGCGTGCGTCACGTACGCGTAATTTTGAAGCACAAATATAAGAACTTGGTCATTGACGTATCGCAAATTCAGCTGTTTAAAAGCGACCACATGCGCACTGGGCTTTCAATGATTCATACCTACGATAGTGATTTAATAGTGAGTCATCGAGCGGATGAAATTCCGGTCAGATAGTAGTTTTCATGCTGGTTTATGCGGGCGAAAAATCCGGTATCACTGAACCCACGACTTTACGCTGTCTAGCATGACGTTGAGACCCGTTGAAGTGTTTACATACGGAAAACCTGTGTGATTATTATCCACTTTTCGTTTCATGGACAGTTTCTGGTTATTCATCAATAAGTTACTTAAAGATGATAAGACGGAAAACATGATAGTAAAAAACGGTGCATACATAGTTCACACAATACTGTTATATTAGTTATGTAGTAGATTCAATTTATAGTTACAAGCACTTGATTCAATATATTATGTACCTACCTATCAAAATAAAATTGGTTTCCTACCTATATAATTGCTGTTTTTTGACATTGGCCACTATGAACTTCGATAACTTAGGTTTGAGTTGGAATTTCAAATTCAAATAAATTTTTATTCAAGGCCATGTTGTTATTTTTTAAGGATCAGCTATTTATTTCTCTTTCTGTCGTTTGTTTTTGCTTAAATATTTTTGTTTGTTCAACCATGGTGAAGTTGAAAATTTGCATTATTTTTAAATATGAGATCTTGTGCCGTTGTTTTCTATTACAGATTCTTGCATTCTGGCTCTACGGTTACCGTAAATTCGTACTGTTAAAAACTGCAAACTAACAAAATGTTTTATGAATTATCACTTGTTACCTAATGATCTTTTTTTAGTCATGTATATCATATATTTATATAATGTATGGAGGCTGGCCGAAATGGCTACGCGCGGATCTGTTAACCAACACACCCACCGATTAGCGTTTTTGGCCTCCCAGGGGTTTAAAGCAGCACGTTTAAATCGTATTACCGAAACGAGTGTCCGTTAGTCCATGGTTATCTCTCGCGGAGGTGCCGCGAATTGGCCATCAAGATCGTGAGATTTGATTCCGCTAGACTTTTTCTTGTGGGGTTTTCTGACGCCGCAGGTCTATGCCAATAAGCCGCAATCGACCGATGCCCGCAAAGTCAACATAACCCAGGCCATCGCTCAAATGCAGCCGGATCTATGGGACAGATTCGTTGAAAATTGAACCTCTCGGATCCGTGCCACCGCGCGAAGCCACGGTGGACATTTGAACGATGTCATATTTCATACATAATGGAAATATATAGGCCTTTTAAATAAAATAAAAGAATTTTGTTAATATCTCAGCACACAGCTTGTATTATTCACAGACTGTCAACATCGCCCTTATTGGAAAACCAGATAGATCGGTGTGTATCACTCCTGCTTCTATTCAAAGATGTCTTATGCGATACTACTATGGGGTAATGCAACCGATATACATCGCGTTTTTGTGCTACAAAAGCAAGCTCTTAGGACAATTTTTGGTGTAAGCAGGGAAACACATTGCGCCCCTTTTTTATTAAAGCTGGTATCGTTACCATGTCGTCCATGTACATATATCAGTGCCATATATATGCCAAAGAGAATTTTTTAAATTGCGAGCTTCACTCCACTCGATATAGCCATAATACGCTATAAAAACAATGTGTTATTGCCTAAAGTACGCTTGACTAAATATCAAAAAACATTTTTATATATTAGTTTTAAATTGTTCAATGCTTTGCCGTCATCAACGAGAAGACTTGAGATAGCAGCATATAAAATCTGCTTGAAAAATCAGTTAGTCAAACATGTCCTTTACAAACTGGACGACTTTTATGATATTGCGTCCACAATTGCTTGATTATAAATAACCATATTATGACTATACTTTCGCACTAAGTTTTAGATTTTATTGACATTGTTTTTAATTACGCATGTTTCAGAATTTTTCTTTTTCATTGTATTGATTATTATTTATTGTTTGATTATTGATTATTTTGTAAATTTGACTATTTTTAAGTAATGACGTCTGATTACAATTATTATTATTTTTTTCCTTTTAATTAATCAAAGCGGTTTTATCATCCGGTAAATTATCATTGTAAAATTTGACATGTTCCTCAGTATTGTGAAATGCTTTTATGGAATGAATAAATGATGATGATGATGATCATGATGATTGTAGATATTACGCTATCAATTTATTGAGAACTAGGCTGTTACTCCAATTACAACAGCCCGAAAACCTGCGATCAATAACGTACCTCTACAAGAGGAGGAGCCATCGGCCACCGCATAAAGAGATATATAAAAGAAGAAGATATGAAATGTGTCATCTGTTTTGCAATGCGATTTCATCCATTGGACCAAATGCTATTTCCACGTTGGCCTGCATAACGGCGCGTGATGTTCTTCATGAGCGTTCGGGTGGCACTTGGCATTAACGCGCACCGCGGCGGATAAGCCGACGAGTCAAGTGGTCGCTGAGCTCGCGCGCCGCCATAATTCGCAATTAATTCAGGCCGTGACCGAGGGCAGTCACGAGCCGCGTGTCAAACCTTGGAGCTGGCGACGGCATCGCGTGCCACCAGCCCGGGACCAGTCCCGCGTCGCCACCACATCGCCGCGCCGCACTCCCGGTAAGGGAAACCAATAACGGATAGTGCATTTCCTGAACGGCTACGCGCAGCGCCGCGCTGCTCCAATGCAATCATAAATCTCCCAGTGACTCGTAACAATTAGGTTATTGATTTCTTATTAAGGGAATAATAACTTTTAATAATCGACCAGCGTGTCTATGGACAAAGTCGACTATCGAAAACAAGCGAGCTGTCGTTACTGGCTGGGGGCAGATCGGCTTTGCTGAAGATATATCGGACGACTTACTGAAGGTGGTGGTGGATCTGATTGACCAGCCGACCTATCGAAGACTATATGCAAAGACTATCAGAAAGAGCCGCAAGGTATAACGGACGATCAATTGTGCGCTGGAAGCTTAGAAGGAGGACAAGACTCTTGTGAAGGCGATAGTGGTGGACCTCTGCAAGTGACGATAGCTGACAACCAATGCCTCTTCAACATAATCGCCGTTACCAGTATTGTAAAGAGCCCTTGCGGAAGTGCCAAGGGACCTGGCTTATACGCTGCCGTGAAGAGTCATGTGAAATAAATGGCGTTTTAGGAGTATGTCTACCGCCGGAAAATTGTCCAAAAACTGACGGTGATTTGCCAAAAGGGAAACTATCACAATTTTGTATAATGTCGGAACAAGAGACTGTATGCTGTATTCAACACAGCCCCATGAGCAACAACACGAGATCATCAGAAAACCAGGATAAATCCAATATTGCATCTTCTACATCACCGCCTACTACAACAACTACCAATAAGTCACCGGTCATCTCTACAATAGCTCCAGAAAAACCTTAAACATCGCCACAAGCCATAACTACTAATTTCATAAATGACAGTGTGGAAAAACGAACTAAATCCGAAAAAAAATAGCTCTGCAATATTGAGTACAAATTTAACAATGACAGCTATTGCTGTGTTGGCGATTAATTAATTTATTTTATTTTATCTGCATCCAAACTTTTCTCTGGTCGTAACGGTCTCCGTTCCATCGGGTTCAGAAGAGGGAGGAAGAGAGAGTGCACCCGTGGTCGCGCGCCCACCTGTGCACTATAATATAGCCTGCGCACTTGACTGCTTCCGAACAATGGACTCTGAGAAGACTAAAGAAGTCACTAGAATCTACAATGCAGTCGCTATGGCCGAAAACGGCTAGAAGGATATATATTAAGGGGTGGCTTAAAATAGACTTTTTTGAGAAAATGATTTTAAGAAGCAGATCTCTAAGTATGAAAAAATATCACGCTGAAGGCGTCCTACAAACTAACGCTTCTTAGTCGGAATATTCACTTTAATAAAACATATATAATTCCCCTGGTGAGCTCTATAGTCAATGTTTCGAAGAAAGAAAGGAAACAGCGTTGTTCTTTCGCAAATTCGCTAGCCCTCCGTAACTGCCCACGTTATGTCAAATAGAGAATTTCACTAAAAAATAAACACTTTTTCCTGAATTTCATTTAAAAATTAGTAAACATCAAAATGTTTCCGTGTTTTTGAAGTATTTTTTTTAATTTTATTTTATATGTTTTTGAAAATATATATTTTTAAAATTTTATTTGTAATCGCCTTTTTGAGCATTATTACTGATCGTCTAGGAACCTAGCACATCATAAGTTGCATGAAGTGAGGGTAGTTAGTTTCCATTTTTTCTTGTATGGGATGCGCTGAGATGCAAAATCCAAGTTGTCGACCTTGGCAGCCCTTCGGAACACTGCACTTGCAGCATACCTTTAGTCTTACTATCAATCAAGAAAGCAATGACTCGCTACTGCGCTGACGATCTCCTCAGACCTAACCCTGCATGGCAAGTAAAACCCTGCACGGGCGCGAACAACACTACAATCGCCTCAAATCGCGAAAGTCATTCTTGAGTCATTATCTTGACAGCCTAGTTAGGTCTTGACTTTTGTATATTGTAGCTACTGATAATTTGGAATCAATAAAATAATTAAAAATTTGAAAAATTTGAGTCGCACACAACCGCTCCAAGGCAGTCAATCTTTGAAACGCATCATACAATAGAGGGATTTACTTGGCGAGGACGTATAGCAGAGGATAGCACCGGCACAGTATACCAGACAGTGGCATCTCTTAGACCAAAAACGAGGAGAGCTACGTCACGAGTCCAAGGGCCCCCAAATGACCGCCACATGTCTACTACCACATGTCTACTACGGCTGTTCAAACGTTTTGAAAAATTCGCTGAAATTCGCTCGCACGTAAGGCTGACCAAAGGCGTATCTTATCGCTTGAGAGTGCGTCTACTGTTCTCTCGGTATACTGTGGCACCGGGGTCCGATTTCCTCTATACCACTTGGCTTAGTCTCAACGTACTGAGGGTAAGTGTGACAAGATTCTGAGCCAATCTCGTCCGCTGGTGCTACACAGAGAATCCAATATGCGACTGTGCAACACTGCAGGATGAAGAAAATCTCTTATCCTGTCCGAAAATGTCAACCGTCATGATCCGCCAGGGCCTACAATTGGCGAGCGACAATAACATGTACGCCGCATACTTTTGGAGAGACGTGTCCTAACCTGGCCTAGACACGTTAACGAATGAACAATTTTTCTATCCACGTGTAATTTTACGTAGAATCATCTGTTAGATTGCTAATATCACCCTCACGTCAAGTGTACTTTACTTGTTACGGAAGTTTAAACGCTCGTAAAAATAAAGCCTCGCTAACACCAACAGCAATCAAAGCATATAGAATCGATTTTAAAATCAGTTATTTTAATCAGGTTTCTTGTATGTTTGATTTATGATGACCCTCGTGACAATTTAGTTCTCCGCCACCTCATACGTTCTCAGTGCTCACCACGCAAAACCATAGATAATCCCGCACGCCTCGTCCGAGAAAGGCTTTCCTCGTTAACATTCAGCGGAGTCGTGTTGGCGTGCGTTGTGTTTATGCCATTTTATTAAACTACACGCCGCGCGCCGGCATTCGTTATGAGGCGGTAGAATTTCTCCGGATCGCGTCACCTCGGGGTTAGGCCGCGAGTCGCGACTCCTCCGAGCTTCGGCCGAGCATTCGGCTCGGCTCGGCTCGGCTCGGCAGCTGACGTATGGCCGATCGTGCCCTCGAGAGAGTCGTGAGCTTGCTACACCCGACGACGACAGATCTGCGCATCGATTAATAGTAATCACCTCAAAACAATTTCGCCCTCAGCGCCACGGCTCGCTTTATTCATGTCTATATCCCGCTTCCTACGCGCCTGCAACTAGACACTCATTATTTATTAATGGTCGGACACGATTTAATCCAACGTTCCTTCATCTTTTTTTCCAAAGAGAGTAGTTTCTGCCAGGTGTTCTTTTAGACGGTTCCTAATAGTTACTTGCAGCTTGGGCCTGATGGCCTTTCTGTGTCTTAAGGGTCGGCTCAACCAGCAGCTTAGCTCTTATTCGGTAGCCTCCTCGAAGAGGGACTTAACCTGCAAGGGCCGCTGTGAACTACGCCCACGGCTGAAGCCTATAGTCGAAAACAGTTGGGATCAGACGTGCGGATCTGGGGGAATAACTCGGGCGGAACTGGGCAATTTGGGCACCGGGCTGTATCAACCTAGCTTGCGTAATCCGGCGAATAACTGGGGAAGCCTGTAGACGTAAGTTTCCCAAGCAGCGGGGGTGGGGGTAGTCGTCAACCTAAGGTCCATACATGCTCAGAAACGGTCCGAATTGAATATCGTTCCCTTCAAAATTCGCGACATTCTGCGAACGTCAGCGCTATCAGTATTATATACATAGATATAAAAGAAGGACAGCGTCATTAAGCAAAGATCTCTAAAGAGAGGTTATCCATGTCGTGTAATATTTCATAATCAAACCAACCAACAGTTACATTTTCCTCTAGCAAAATGCAACTAGCTAGAAATCAAGGCTGTCATTTGCGCTATGTGCATTGTACATGTAGGTACACACATTTGCAAAACGGTAAAAACGTGCGGAAAAACTCCCTCGGGAGCCAAACAATGCAGACGGCAGTATGCGTGCGGAATGACGATGCGATGAGCTCGGCTACAATCGGCGTTGCTCGCGTCCGATCGGGAGTCGCCCCGCGCCGACCAATCGAGTGCGACGAGGCATCGTTCGGCTACCGGCGCTGCATGCTAATGAAGATCTTCAGTAGGTCTTCAGTATATCCCCGTGGGCGCATACATACCATCTTGGATCGATATTATAGGCATTTTAACCATTTTGGCTGTTGGGAAGATCGGGTACAATTAAAACAGGGAAACATTGAAACAGTGGATAAACAATCTAATAATGTTGCTTCGATGCGGTTATTTGACGTGAGGTGCCACGAGACACTCCTTTCAATTACCATCACTCATACATAGATGCCACTACCCAGCAGCACCATGTCTGTTGTCTAGTACGAAAACTGTATTTTTCAGGATTATAATTAGTCATTTTTTAAAATTATTTCTTTTACTTAGCAATGCATAAATGATTGCTGTCATTACAAGTTTAAAACAAATTTCGGTATTTATCTCAACATAAAAGAATAATAGAAATGCTCTTCCTGGGGTATACATATAATCAGAATAATAGAAACACACTTCCACTCTTCCTTAATATGTGACAACCATCCCTTGATGACGACTTTAAAAAACATAAAATTATTTAAATCTAAGTAGTAATACCAGTTTCACTGTTAGAGGAAATATACAAGGAAGTCATTGTCAGTAATATGTACCGTATATCTTATAAATAGGATTTAAACGAATTTACCGATTTGAAGTTTGTAGCACCCTTAATGAGGTTAATTTGTTTTGGTCCTATTTATAATAGTATTTATCATAGTAATATATAATATATGTACGCTCTTTCTCAACAAAACAATAGGTTTCATTTTCAAATGTTGTAATTATTTTATAAAAATAGTTGAAGTAAGTGGCCAGTTCGGAAAACTTTCAGTGTGACCTATATAAAAAGAAAAATAAATGGTATATATTAATGTTGTCTTAATTTTTCCTGAAATTTCGATATCGCGAATTTGTTTGTGTAAATTGTCGACTGCCGCCCAATCGCGGCATTGTTTTACAACCCTAATACGAAATTACGTGAAGATAATCAGATGCGCGTTCGACTCTGTTCGTCGACACTCGCCTCTCCTCGGCCACTGCCGCCGGCCAATGAAGTGCGAGGACGCGACTGTTTTTATCCGCTACTGGCGTAGCATTTTAATGAACGGATTCTGCGTCTCTTACTGGCACCTAGCTATAGAGAGAGATGGAACGCTGCTATCATGCGTGCGTACGTGTATTGATTTAGTTCGATCTATGTATAGCTGTATGGTGCACCAGGATGAACTCAGCGAGGACAGGGCCGCATCGATTGAAGAAAGATTCTTTAAAGTTAATTTCAGAAGTGTAATGTTAAATATGTTACGATCAAGTACTGAACCCTGAGGGTAGCCCCTATGGAGGATTTTGTTTCCACTCTGCATATAACTTAGAGTTTAGGTTTAGGTAGAGTTAAGTTAGAGTAATAATAATAATAATAATAATAATAATAATAAAACTCTTTATTCTTAAGAAAAAGCGAGTAATGGTTTAGAGTTTAGAGTTTAGGCATTAAAATTGTAATTCTGTAACGTACTATTTAGGAGGATTAATATATTTTTGCTTTGAAGAGTCGTTGAAAGTTTATAGGTAATTGCGGCTGGGTCTATTAAAAAGTTATATCAATAAATTGTTATCTAGAATATAAAAATTGGTCTGTATGAACTTTTTTAGCCACAGTAGGTAAGACACAAACCTTGCTTTTCGACTTCTAGTCCTAGAATATATTTTTTCATTTATCCAAAAAAATATATGCAATTGCACGATTACGCATATTCACAAATGAATATATCATTAAACAAAAAAAATTTAA
This sequence comes from Micropterix aruncella, assembly GCA_944548615.1. NCBI lineage: Eukaryota > Metazoa > Arthropoda > Insecta > Lepidoptera > Micropterigidae > Micropterix > Micropterix aruncella. Next base: position 40,456,407 of record OX155952.1, read on the forward strand.
ACATAATTTGTTTGTATTTTTTCTAATCATTAAACAATCACTTTTGGTAATACGGCAGCAATTCGTTTTTTTTAATTATAATATGTTTTGAAAGGTATGTCACTCCTAAAATAGTTCTTTTACTAATATTTTATTACAATACTATCTATAATTTTCCATGTTTCCATATGTAGTTTTTATTTTTAAATTAATATATGTATGTAACGTAAAGATTAAAGTAGTAATGACACTTACTACTTAAAACAGAAATATTTTGACACGTCCAAGAGCGGTTTTTAGCCACCAATTGGACACGAAGTAAATGTAATGTAATGTAATGTATTTGTGGTGGTGGCGGTGGTCTGTGGTTTTTATTCTGTGGCTGTGATTCTCTTTGAGCGATGGTGGTTTTTATTTGAACTTACCATTGATTATATATGATTATAGATTGCTCAACTGCATAGTATGATTTGGCAACCGGTAACCGGCGAAACGCAGATGGCGTTGATAGCATTGACGGCGAAACTAATAGAAATTTATTTGGCCAACTATAATAACATTGATTTTAAGTTGATTACATCACAGAAATAATACGTAGAGATAGAATGCCATCTATTCGTATATATGAAGTTAAAGTGCGTAATTATTACGTATTGAAATCTGTATCTGTTACAGTCATAATCTGCCCAAAACTCTGTTATACACCGCTTGATGACCACATATACCTAATAGACGATTCGAAGATATCGACATTTTTTACCTGAATCAACCTAAATTCAGCGAAGCTGTCCTTAGCTCACTAGGCGTCTAGGAAATGATTACACAGTGAATATAATTTGAATATCTATATCCTATCCTACATATATCCCATCCCTCTCCTTTCCTATCCTTACAATAGTTCAATTGCAATTTAATTTAATTTAATTTAGTGCAATGCAATTTTTGATCTACCGTATAAGAAAATAATGTAGGAAACAATTAATCGGCCAGCGAAACTGTGTATTAGAATAATTAGTAATAATTAATGAAGCGCTGTATGTTTCCCGAAATAAATAAATAAATAAATAAATATACCAAATAAAAAAATGACATCTTTATGTAAATAATAATTAATAAAAACTATGATTTAAAAATTCCTTAATTATTATACTATTATGTTATACCGTATAGGCGTGATTAGAGGGCCATCTTAAGTGCACCGCCATACTCTTATAACATGAACTCCGCTATATTGTACATAATAAGAGAAGATTAAACAATTCTTTGAATTAGGAATGCCATCTACACGTCGCGTTTAGTAGTAAAATGTTAATTGCCAAATCGTAGTACGACGTTAACCAATCTAAGATGTTGGCATATAATAAGCATAATAATATAAAAAATGCATAATATTATAAAGAATTGAATTGAATTGAATGGTATATAATCAATGGTGGTACGTAGACGCTATCAGCAGTCCTGGTATTAACAACTTGCCGGCTGCTAGTTTTTGCCTTAACATCCTATTCAAAAAGTAATAACTACATGAAACGCTTCTACACAAAAGTAATAACTACCTAACTACACAAAAGTAACAAAACTACACAATCAGGTGCTTCGTGTCCGGGATAAGACTTTCTGCGAAGAACTTGATGAGTTATAGGTGGAAGTTGCAACAGCGAGTTTACCACTTTTTCTACATTTTCGTCATGTAATAATAATAATACCTACCGTGCTAACACTGACTCTATGCTAGTCTGAAGTAAAAGTTTATAAGCATTTTTTGGGAATAATAGAACTGCTTTGAACAATGTACAGGCGCCTACATACAGGATGGTTCATAATGGAGTACCATATTTCTCAGAATTACCGAAAGGACACCTGACTAGATAGAGCGGCGCTGTCAGTTCCGTGAGGTGAGGTAAACGATAAAGATTCAGTATTCAATATGCTGTGGTCAGGTTACCAAGGGAAATCTATCATTCAGGATTATTTCAAACGCTCCTTTTTGCAACAGATGTTCCTTGGCCGACTGATCTCCTTACGAGAAGTTATTTAGCTGCCCCATTGCTCCTCTGATTTGCCTTGAGCTTTCGCGACATTTTCATGTGGGGGGCAGTGGTTTATAAATATGGTCTAGAAACCTTCAAGAACGCGAGGAGACTATTCATGAGGAAATCATGTCTTAGTTCCGTCTGTACAGACGAAACTCATAAAACCGAGCATATTACGAGATGTATACCGATGAAACCGAGCATATTACATCTTACCACACGTCAAGAATGTGAAAGATCAAGTACCTAAGTAAGGTGCTAAGAATATTCGATATAAAAACGATCATCAAACCGACCCAAAATATAGCTCGTTTTATTGGTCTGTAAAGAGTGTAATACCACAGCAAACCCCGGCGGTGTATAAAATCGAATGCTGCTGTGATTTAGCCTACGTTATACCTACGAAACGACCTATATCCACTCGACTGATAAACACATCAAAGCTATTAAAAACGTTCAGCGAGTTAAATCGGCGATCTGCGAACACATATTGGATAGCGGAACTAACCCCCTGGGTGCAGTTTCAAAGGCCCATAGCGCAATCTAAAGAACAATTTTACGTTATGATACGGGAAGCGGTTGAAATAAGAAGAACCCCCCAGCTTCAATAGAAACTATGGTTACGAACTCTCTTACGTGGAACCCTCTTCTTAAAATGCTTTCAATGCCCATTGCCGAGCTCAAGGACGTAACACAAGATACAGTGAGTGTTGCGTGCAAAGCGGATTTTCAAAATTCGCGCGTGCCGACCCCGCCGCCCACCATTGTTTAAATCTGCGAAGTAACAGCAGTGGTTTGCCACCTACCCGCACGATTGACTGCATTTCAGTCTACTCTGGATATCGGCGGTTGCAATATCGTCGAAACGTTGGGTGCTACAAAATTCACGCGGTAAAATGGGTTTTAATCCTATTTATAATATTATTGTATTATTATTTTTAACTTCCCGACCCTTTTCATCGGTGATACAAAACCCATTAGCAAAATTAACAATTGAAATGGTGCTTTAAAAGCTTTGCTCATTCGCCGATCGTTAATTACCCTCAAAAGCGCGCTAATTAGTGATTGATGAGCCGTTTCGGCTCTGCTTACCCACTTAGTATGGCGTCGCAAGACCGCCCCCAGCTGCGCCGCACCAAATGAGGTGCGCATGAAGAAGACTACCGGCGGCCAAATAGAAAACCTATCTGCCGGCAACGGTAATTAAAAAGAAGCTTGTTACAGCCGCCTAGAGGAGAATTAATTAAAAAACCAATTAAAGGCAGATTTGTAAATTAAACTCAGCGCCCGCGATGAAAGCACATATAGGTATGCTAACACTATCCTATAGCTAATGATGTCGCGGTCGATGACGACTTATTATAATTAATGCGGGGCATTCAACTTATTAATATCGTATCAATATTACTTTTGATAATGACATCATAATTTAGGTAATTATTGCTGTTCCCGCTTTTTGGCTTATTATATCATCATGGGTTTTATGGGTTTTTAGTAGACTGGTTTTTTTAATGCAAGTTCGTTGCTATGCTATTTATGCTATAATTGCTCTTCTACGTGAGTATAATGCCTGGTTATTGAATTGTATCTCTTTTAATTGATGCATATTTCATTATTAACGCCCCTATAATTCATTATGGCCGCCCCCTATATATATGATTATCATTGCTATTGCGTTTTAATTGATTTTGGAATCGCATCGATTTTTATACGTTTTTAAATAGTATTTTTTCAAAGTACTATTTTTTCAAGTAACAATCTTGTTATAAAATATTATGACAATCTTGATTATTGCCGTTTTCTTTCCGAAACACACCAAACCACCAACCATCTAACCACGATGCCATCGGTCCGTGGCATGATCTTAAATTGGCTTTTAGGTTCGATTCCCGGCTGAGTGACCATTTTCCGTTGGAATAAGATTAACGGAATTGCATTTTAATTCTGTCTCACGAATGCAATATCAAGACACACACTTTCACACATATTACATGCACACAAACATATATAAAAATGTCAGTAGGATTGGCTGTAAGAGATTGTCGTATGATAGTAAATCCGCCCATTGCCAAATTTCACAACATAGAGTAGTAACAAATACGCTTTTCAGCGAAATACTCCAAATTGATCCTACTTTGCCATATAATTTATTATAATGTATAGCATCAGTGAATTTTATTTATTGTATTTATTTTGATTGAGGTACATAAAGAAATTCATTTTTTCAAAGTACAAATTAAAAAAATAATTACATGGCTTCAATTGAATAATGTAGGTACTCTACGTCAATAAGGAATATCCTCTGTTCAACCGCAAAAAAAACTGTTTTCTGGACGCCAGGATAGGATGTGGCAGAATCAGAGTCAGTCAGAGTGTAGAAAATGTGAGAAGGGTTAACGGGTACTGCTATAGTAGGTAAGAGTTTTTTGTTAACCCCTAATCTAAAAATCGCAATGGATATGGGCCTCTTATATATGCTAACATCATTCCAAGTACACCTTACATTCCATTAACAATGTCTAATAAAATATAACGCAAACGCAACGATCGTTAACTTAATAAGTACCTAGCTAACCGATTACGACTATTAATTAGGGCGAGTGTTTAATGTTTTGTGTTTTTGTTATTTCCACCACTTAACCATTAGTAATTAGTAGGTATTAGTAATCTTTATTTCTGGTATTTCCAAAAAACTTAATTCTGCTAAGTGGTTCTTTTTCGTCTATTGGTCTTCGAAATTTTACATGTTTTTTTTTAAAGGGAACCAATTAACTGGTTAACTTATTCAAAATTGGTTTTGTTTAAATATATAATCTTTTAAAAAGCTTTTTGATTTTGTTATTATTTTGGTTTGGTTCCTTTTTATTTAATGCCAGCCAATTGAGAGTACACTCATATAAAATTGTTGAAACAAAACTCTGTGCTAGTAATAAAACGTTATGACGTCATGTCAACGACATCCACTGCGTCTACGTGCGACTCGGTAGATATTAGAAAATTGATAGTCGGTCCATTTAATGGAATGTCTACGGCCGGAGCTTCGATACTTTAGATAAAACTCTTAAGGGAATACTTCATTTAAGCCCGAATTATTCGTTCGTTCCGTCGGCTGATGTAATTAAGATACGCGTGGGACATCGGAGAGAAGGTCACAGTCATAGGGAGAAGAATGCCTTGGGATTTGTCCCACAATGCGTGCATTAATGGGTAGTGGTTGTGACACGTCATAATATTTATATGTACTCATATCAGTGTTTTTCTTTTCTTTTTTTTAGTTTTGCATACCATATGTGTCATGCTCTTGAAATTCTTGAAGTTCTTAAACCTTAATATACAAAGCAAGGCTAAACCCGGTCGTTAAATTTTCGGAATTATTGAGAACTTATATCAGATCAAGGACGGTACATTTACCGCCATGACAGCGTCGGTGCTATTATTCGCGAGGCAATTAGCCTTTCAGTGGCTTGTGCCAACAAGGGTCTGACAATAGCCTTCAATTTAACCCCCCGATACTTCATACATTCCCGGTATATTCAAATACAAAGCCTTTTAAAATAGTCGAGAAAGCTTCAGATTGAATTCTCAAGTTCGATTCGATCTCTAAGCATTACTAATTCCCTGAAAGTGTTGAATCCACAGCCCTCCGTCCAGATATAAATCTTTACTTCCTATCTCGGAAGATAGGGAGTAAAGATTATTGTAAAATGAACTGTTCCTTGGGAACATCCTAAACGACCACGAGAACAAATTAAATTAATATCTTGATTTCGCAAATGCTGTCAACCGGAATGGCTTCACTCTTCAACATCAAGCGGTGGACGTTGGCGTTCGTGGCCTGCCAGCGAAATCCCTGTTTCATTTATTTAAAGATCTTGGTCTCGCCAGGAAAATAATCAATTCTTTCCTATAAAAACGGCAGTTTCTGCATGTCAAATTTTATGGCTTCGAACTAACGATAAATGAGTGGTAAGGTCAACGCTAACATGTGGCAAGACAGGTTTCCTAAACCTACCACAGCCGGTCGTTAGCCCGGAGACCACCGCTTGCCCCCCAAATGAGTAATAATAGTATTTAATTTCAAAATTCAAATTAATTTATTAATTTTTAATATAAATTTTTAATTGAAATAGTCAAGACCTAACTAGGCGGTCGCCTGTTCTAAGGTATACATTTTATTTTCATCGTTAATATTTTATAATTTCTTTTAACATCATTGTACTTAATAAAATTACCCTATCAAGGACGGTACACTTACCGCCACGACAAAGTCCTTGCTGTTATTCGCGAGGTAATTAGCCTCTCAGTGGCTCGTGCCAACAAGGGTTTGTTGACAGTACCATCCAAACCCCCAATACAGTTTGTGCGGGATGGCTCTAAAGGCAAAAAACATTTCACTACAAAACCTTTCTCAATAATGGAGAAAGCTTCAGATTGGATTCTGGAGGTCGATTCGGTCTCTAAGCAGTATAAATTATCTGAAAGTCTCGGATGCACAACCCTGCGTCCAAATATAACTCTTTACTCTCTATCTCGGAAGATGGTTATAGTAGAATTAACTGTTCCATGGGAATCAAATATCTCAAAAGACCACGAGTACAAATGAAATAAATACCATGATCTCGCAAATGCCGTCACCCGGAACGGCTTCACTGTTCACCTTCACGCGGTGGAAGTTGGCGCTTGTGGCCTGCCAGCTAAATCTCTGTTTCACCTTTTTAAAGATCTTGGTCTCTCCAGGAAAATAATCAACTCCTTCTTAGAAAAAATATTTAAACCGCGATTTCCGCATCTCAAATTCTATGGCTTCGAAGGGGGAGTGAATGGGTGGTAAGGTGAACGCTCACATGTGTCAATACAGCTGTCCTAAACCTACCACAGCCGGTCGTTAGTCCGGAATCCACTGCTCACCCCCCAGAAGTGTAATAACACTATATGATGGGCCCGACTTCGGTCGGTGAATTCCATGGCAGCTCCGTTTGTATTTTGTTTTATTTATGGAGTATGTGAATATGTCAGCAAGTATTATAATGGACCCGACTTCGTTAGGTGAATTGAAAGCAGCTCCGTGTATATATAGTATTATTCAAAATGCAAACCTAGCGGCTGGTCATCTAATTGCTTATGTACGCAAACATTTGTGTCTTTTCCGCGCTTCGACAGAGCGCGGAAAGCGTGAATGAACCTTCCCCTGAATGATAGATGGTGCCTCTATTGATGAATGGGAGTCTTCTACATACGCTCACAAACTCAAACGTCTACAAACACAACTGCGCCGAGCGCAATATTCTCGAGCACTTCTATTTAAAGCAAACATAATACGTGCATAACTGGTTTACGAACAAAACTACCAAATGCTTCCCATCGTATCATACTTTTGTTTACAATGTCTTGTATGACGTCATTATAACACGTGAAGTTTAGCAACTTTTAATTATAATTCGCTGATTAGTTTGATGCTATTTTTTCTACTTTCGTGTCACCATTATAAACTTTGTGATAACGATAATTTATCACAAGATATGATATAAGCAGAATATCTTAGAAAATATCCGATAAGTACATGTATGAAATTATTTATAATAAATCTAAATTATATATACTGTTGTAGTTGTAATGTATGTAGGACATAGGGACTCTTTCAGTTTAGGAAAGGGAAGGGAATGCAGTACGCAGTGTGACGCATAACCTACATTATGGATATGACCTAGCATTTTAACTAATAATATATTTTTTTTATGTACCTTGTCCATTTTTTTGTAGTAGTCTTTATTCATAAATAAGATACAAATTGCACATCACAGTTCCGCATTAAGGCTAGTGTCATTAACTATATTGTGCTCATATTTGACTTATATTATCTATTCACTATTTTACTTATTATCTATTATAACTTGATTTACGCTAAGTAGATGACTGACTTCCTAAACTAACCTAAATTAACTTATATTTCCTATAATAACTAGCTTGATTTACAGTTATAAATTATTACACTAAATAAATGATTTACACTAGTAGTAGTTAATATACCTACTTCCTAACTAAACCTAACATAATCTAACCTATATTAACTGTCTTCGCTTACACTAATTATGTATACTTATTTTGTTTTATTAAACTACTAGCTGCGCCCCGCGGTTTCACCCGCGTGGTGATGGAAAATTGTGATAATGATGATAGAAAACTATATATCTTTATAAATTATAGCCTATGTGTTATTCTGATGTGTAAGCTATATTATTGTACAGTTTTATCAAAATCGATTCAGTAGTTTTTGCGTGAAAGAGTAACAAACATCCATACATATGTACATTCTTACAAACTTTCGCGTTTATAGTAGTAGTAGGATTACAATAATAAATCATTACACTAATTAAATGATTTACACGAGATAGATTTACTTACGCTCTAACATAACCTAACTTATATTATAATCATAATCATAAGTTTTTTATTCAAAATAGTACGAAATCGTAACTTTTTGACGTCAATAATGCATACAAACATACATAAATGATAAAAAATTAAGATATTGTGACATTTAACAAATTATTGTGACATATAACGTGATATTAATCATCGAGGTAACCATTTTATTTCCAAGGGTCTTTGTCGTCTAGATAATCATTTATTTTATAGTAGCCCTTTAAGTACAGCTTCTTCTTAATAAATGACTTAAATTGTATCACAGATAAATTTTGCATGTTTACTGGGACTTTATTGTAGAAGCGTATACATTGCCATTTGAATGATTTTGTGGTTTTGGAGAGTCGACTTTTATGGTCAGCAAGTTTATTTTTATTTCTAGTATTGACACCATGCCTATTAACTAGGTTCTATGCATTTATTTCTGTATAGTCATGCTTATGCTAATTTAACTTAGTATAATTTTAACTTTTCATAATTATTGTAATGCTTTTACATATTTATGCTAATTTAGATTAATAGAGTTTTTACTTTTCGCCGTTATAGTATTTATTATATTAATACATGCATAAATTATTATACGCGATCATAATTACCAGCTTATTTTCCTGGTAAATGAGGTTATTGTGCTCAATAGCCATAGTTTACTAAAGTGGGAAATTCGCTATTGGATATCCAAAATTTGCCATTCCATGTCGAGTTCCAAATAGGCAGTACTAAATTGAGGTTATCGCTTATAAAGACCAACTTACTCAATATGCGATCAGTGAATGGTTTAGAATTATTGGTTTATAAATTGATAATGCAATATGTTATTTGCAAAATTGAAATTAGATATGGAAAACTTCAATTATGTCTCATGAAAAAGTCATATGAAAGTTTAGATTATTATCGAAATATGGGTATAATATTCGTAGTTGAAATATCACCTTTACCTTATGCGATGTAAGGTGGTAGGTATTATTTATGTAATGGCGGCTTTTTTCGATTTTACGTGCACAGGTTTGTGTTTGCGAGGCAGGTGTGCCCTCTTTTTCTGAGAGAGGCGTGTGGCCGGCCGCTCGTAATAATATGAGCTAATAATGGCTGGGATATCCTCCGCAATGAGGCGAACGGGAAAGAGTTCAACGGTAGGTCACGAAACGAGTTTAGCGTGGCGGTTTGTTTTGATCGGGCGTCTGACCGCGCGCAGACGGCAGGCCTTGGCAAGGCAAACCGGCCTAATGCAGCGAGCGTACTCGCTGACGCACAATGGAGCCGTGGCAAAGCACTAAAATTAACTTCATAAGTCTAGACGAATTACGTAGATGGGGCACGCTTCTCGATCAGCGAAACTATCGCAGCAATGCAACTGCAGCCTACAGATACGCTATTTGCTGAAACTGAAAGACAAACAAATTGTACTTGATATGTATATGTAGATAGAAAATACTTTCGGTTACATATATTTTTATATTCCTATTTATTTGAATGTGCGGATACCAACCTCCATAAGAACTACGCCAACCACCGTATCCATATCCACTCGGATAGCAAGGCAGATCTTTTGGCACTAGCCTCGAATACCATTAATTCAAAGCTGGTGCAAAACTGCGTATCACTACTGAATTACCTGGGCAAAAAGAATAGGGTAATTCTAAGATGGGTTCTCGGCCATGCAGGAATCGAGGGAAATGAAACAGCCGACGAATTTGCTAAGACGGGAGCAAAGGGAACGTTATACGGCCCTGAACTTTGCTGTGGCGTACCAAAAGCCTTGCAAACTTAATTCTCAAAAAATATGTTTAGAACAATCCGTCAACCACTGGAACAACACGCCAGGGTTGAATCATTCCAAAGCGCTTATTAAGGCTTGCGACCGTAACACTGCCCGTGAGGCCTTATCGCTAAATAGGAACAATCTACGCATACTGGTGATGGCGCTCACTGGGCATTGTGGCCTGAACAAACACATGTTCAACCTCAAACTCCGAGACACAAAAATGTTCAGCTGCTGCCAAGGGGCAGAGAAAACTCCCCTGCACTTTATGTGCGAGTGTGGCTCGCTGATGCGTAAAAGATACACCCACTTGGGTGGTCATTACCTCCAACCTGAGGAGGTGAAACAATCTGGCGCCAAAAGCCTGTCGCAGTACTTAAATGACACTAGGATTAGCGCAGAACTATAGTAGGTGGCGAACAAAACAGATCAGCAATGGTCGCAGTATTACGAGGCTGATAAGCACTTTAGAAAAGCCCCACACAACAAATAATTTAAAAAAAACATTTATTAATATTTAAATATTATCGTTATTCTTTCTCTTTCTCTCTCTCTCTCTCTCCATCTCTATCTCTCTCTCTCTTTCTCTCGTCACTCTCGTAACTTTATGTGAGACCTCGTACATAACCACAACTTTTCAGGACATGGAAATAACTTAATCAAATTCACGAGATGTTTTTTTAGTTTTGCAATTAGACACCATTCAAAAAAAATATTAGTGTATTGTACTTACCATTAAAACTCTCAACGAGTTGAGTTATTCGCGAGGAATCACTACTAAGCACGCAAGAGGCATCGCATGATAAAATCATCAACTCATCCCTACGAGATGTACTATCCCAAAAAAACTAAGCATTTTGAGACAGAACGCTCCAGAGCGTGATTTTACAACTATAACAATAAACACGCAAATTTGATTTATTAGCGCTTGCGACATATAAAATATAGACAATAATAAAATATAAAGTTTTATATTATATTAAATACATGCTGTATATAAACTATAGTTTCCCTAAGGCGAACAACAAATAAACACTTGTATCTTACATTTATTGTAACCTAAGGGTACAGTTTCTGCGGCCCAATGACGGAGGTTACACGTCCAGTCTGGCATCAGTCCGCGACATGATCCGCGAACTGACTGATGGACTGATAGACATTATTAAAATGTATGAAAATCCATCAGTTCGGTCCATCAGTCAACGCGATAAACGGATAATCAGTATGACTAAGGTCACGGACTGAACTGATGCTAGACTGAACGTATATTACTCCCACTTTTATTTCAAAACCTCGTTTACGCAGAAAATATGCATTCTAAAATACTGGAAAAACTGAGCACACTCATGAAAAGTAGCTTCTTGATTACGTCACTTGAAAATAGCTATTATAGTCGCATTAATAATTCGCAACTACAATGTCTCAAATTTTACCAAAATGTCGTAAGACAAATCTTAGACGTCTACAATGTAAAGAATCTAAAAATCTAAAAACCAATCTTTTTAGACATTGTAGACGTTGTAATTAAGTAGAATCAAAGAATATGAAATCCCCGAGAGGTTCATACCTTTGCTTTTTAATTATTTTGTATCTACTAATCTTGTTATTGTAATGCAATTTGAAATAAAAATAAAATACTAACGGAACTGCCATGGAATTCACCGACCGAAGTCGGGCCCATCATATAGTGTTATTACACTTCTGGGGGGTGAGCAGTGGATTCCGGACTAACGACCGGCTGTGGTAGGTTTAGGACAGCTGTCTTGCTACATGTGAGCGTTCACCTTACCACCCATTCACTCCCCCTTCGAAGCCATAGAATTTGAGATGCGGAAACCTCGGTTTTAGATATTTTTTCTAAGAAGGAGTTGATTATTTTCCTGGAGAGACTAAGATCTAAAGGTGAAACAGAGATTTAGCTGGCAGGCCACGAGCGCCAACTTCCACCGCGTGAAGGTTAACAGTGGAGCCGTTCCTGGTGACGGCATAAATTATGTAATTATTTTAATTTAATGAAACATTGCGTGCTTAAAAAATGTTTCTTGGAGGTTTTACTGTAATCAGCCACAGTGCGCCGTGTCGTGGTCGACCGCACCTTTACCTCTGCACTCACTGCTGCCGCCCGCCCACGCACACGACAAATCCGCTACGTTTGCCTCGTTGCGTGCAACACATCGCGGTATGCAGTCTTCCTCTTGCTTCAGTGTCATTTAAGATCTGCCCTTGATTGCAATGCACGGCATCTAATACACGCTCTAAATCCATGTTATCTATACTAATATTATAAAGAGATAAAGTTTGTGACGTTGTAGAAAGTAATCTCTGGATCTGCTGAACCGATTTTGAAAATTCTTTTACCAATAGAAAGCCACGTTATTTGTGAGTGTCATCGGTTATATAGTAATCCGAAAAATGAAAAGACTTTTTAGTGGTAGTCGGATTTCCAAAGTAAGTCGGAAAAAACGGTCGAACGAAAATGTTTCTAACGAACGCTGCCTTAACGATGAGAGATATATGATTAAGTTCTAGAGAAGTTGTAGAGCTTGATAATGCCTACAAAAAAGTCAGTGACAACTTTTATATTTAAGTAACAAAAAGTAGTATTTTATATTAAAAAAATAATTTAAATCGTTAGGTCATGTTTATTGGTCATATTATCAACAATTATGAATTCTTATCAAAATAAGTAAATTTATCGTCCCAATTGTTTAAAACAAAGACTTTTCCCTTTTACTGCATAAAATTTCCCTTTTGCTGCTTAAATAGTTAAAGAGATAATAAGCTCACAAATAAGACAATCACAAGAAGACTCATAAATAACGGTATTATAGTCAAATTGGCAAGCAAATACATACATATGTATGCAGTCAGGAAATAAATCATATCACTCAGTACTAACCGAACCACACTTATAATTTCATCACATGTAAAAAGTTTTACCGCCCAACGAAGTGAGCACGGGTCAGCTAGTAATCCATATTTCGTCACACGTTACTGTGTTCCACAGCAAATTTGACGTTCGTTGTTTAAACCTGGTAAGCATGGCATTGTACCAAGAGACGCGTCCCGTTTTTTGAGCGCCAGTCATATTGCGTTGATTCCACCGCGAGCACAGCCTTCTCACAGCCAAATATTTATGTAGGATTTATTGTATCAGACTAACGTATATGCCTAAGGATGCCACATGCATATCTGTTTCAATCATACGCCGTACAGTATCGATGATTTTGATGTTGACAGCGGTGGACGGACCGTCACGAAACTAGTCACTGAGGTTGACATGACTTTATTTGAATTCTGCAAACTAGATTCATCTCGGCTGAGCTGTCAAATACACTTAAAATCGTATAAATCATGCAGCGAAATTTGTTATGAGGTAAATTTATCGTATCGTTTTTAAAATGATGCCATAAAGAAACAACAAATGACAGATGAAACAATTTTTTTTCTACAGACAATCAGATTCGTTTTAGTATATTGTGATTGTTATTTTTATAATTTTCTAAGCAATCTAATACCGTATATAATCAGTGGCGCAAATAAATTCAAGCAATGACTGACTAGTCTAGTGGCAAAAGTAGCTTTTCCAAAGCTGCTGGCAGAGAGCTAGGGTGCCCCACTAGCTGTTTAAATTAGTTAATTAAAAACTAGATCTGAAGATATTCCAAAGTCTTTAGCGAGTCATCTTAGGGTGACAACACGGCAAGATAGTTATAATATCCTGAGATGCCAGGCTCGCCTGCAGCATGAACAATCTATATATGTCATCTTAGGACCATTAAAAGCCTCATTCTGAGCCTTTATTGGACGGATCTAATACCGTTGTTGGCTTAAATGGCAATTCGATTCGGTATGCGATGATTGCCCTTAGAGGGAAAGTGAGCCGTAATTTCTAGGTTGGCTGATAAGGAATCGCTTCCGTCTAAACTGCCGCGCCTTACATAAATTTCATCTCCGGCTCTTATGCAACGGTCCGCCGAGGAATGCGATCTCCCATCGCCCCGTCCCTCTCGCACCGCGGACTTATCGCACTCGCCTATAAATTATTTCCATCCCGCAATCGATCAAACGAAACTGTAGGGGCGTTATTCACTTTGTTAGATCACCGTTGCAAGAGCGTTCGTGACGTTTCGCGCGAATCCCGAGACGTGATAAGGTTTTATTACGAGCGAGTGCAAGTGTACGCCAATTTTTGAAGAGAGACCTCTTAGGGCACGGTAGAGCGAAACGAAAAATGTGGCTGAAACAAAAGTTTACTAAATACAATAATACATATTTAATTTAATTTCAATTTATTAAATATTTCAAACGCATTTAAAAATAGTAATTTGTAAGGTTTAAAATCTACCTTGCTGGAGTGATGCCCGTACTAATGTAGACGTGTATGCATTAATTTTTATTTCTATACGTACTATTTTGTCGTTTCTCAAATTGTTTTCTACTAGTTGTATTTAGTTGGTAAGTGTAACCTAATATAAATATGGTATTTATTGTACCTCTTTATGTATATTGTATATAATTAACAAATTTTTATTATAAATTATACATATACATAATAATTATATATATATATAAATATACATATACACATATAAAATCGAAGACTATATCGGTTGACCTGTAGGTAATAGTATCGGCTAACTTTTACTAGCGAGTTGCGATTACCATACAAAATGCGTTTCAATAAAAATGAACGTGACACCTTCGCGAACTTCCGTCGAATTTTCGCTCACTGATTGGTCGCTCAAATCAGCTGAGAGTCTGATCTAACTGGTCGATCGGGCAGCTAGAAAAGAAAAGTTTCGTTGGCGAATTTAGTTTTCATTTGGAGGACATAATTTTGTATGGCTATATCTGCGCGCGTTGTGATAGTGTTGTAATCATATACTGCTGTGTGGGTGTAATAGAAAATTGTTGCTACTTTTGCATATAATTGGCGTATGTTTAGTACTCGGAACTCCTAAAATAGTTGGTCTCGGTAGGTAATTGAAGGACATAGGGCTTTTTATTGGCTGACGTAAATATTGACTTTAAGACTTAATCAAATGATATGCTGTGAAATCATGATAAAATTACCTATAGCTTTATTCACATGCTCTTGACTATCTGGATTTTTTTAGTCTGTAGTTAATTTTAATCAAGTGGAATTAATTTCTTTGATAGAATATGGCACTTGCCAATGTACGCGTTGAATGAATAATAGAAGATTAAGAAACCGGCCATTAGACCCACAAATAATTAGGAGAGATACATCGTAACACCGAGACACTCCGCTTTTAACAGTCGCTAACGTTCGCAATCGATAACAAAGCAAACATCGCTGAGTCACGTCTTCTCGTACGTATCCGCCGGTGTCTCATAATTTACGAGTCTGGATTGCGAGACGGCCATTACTCGGTTGGTGGCGCTCTTTCATTTCAGTGCGATCGATGCATTGATACGCGAATAAAGAAAAATTAGCCAGCGCCGATTATGCAACTGACACAAACGAAGTGATTCGGAGAAATGCGACGCATGCAATGGCGATGCTTTCTTGCGCACAATGCGTCTTTGATTAATAGTTTTTTTTTCTCGATTCAGGTGACTCGGCGTGTGCCTAATTTTGCTTCAAATAAGCCGCGATTGTTCACAGAACAGCACGTTATTTTATTGTTTGTAGTACATACATACAAGACGAGCAAGCTCAGGCTCATCATCATTATCATCAGCCGGTAGAGGTGATGATAATGATGGCCTCTCATAGAATGCCATGACCAACGGCCTTGAGCCGCCTCCATCCAATTACACTCTGCGACCGTGGCAATATTTGATTGTCTGTTTGTTTATACTCTTTATTGTAAAATTTCACATTGGGCGGGTTTATTGTCATGCGACAATCTCTTCCAACCAACCCTACTATGAACTGTTTATATGTATGTATGCGTGTAACATGTGTGTCTTGTCATTGCATTCGGTCGACAGAATTAAAATGCAATTTCGTTAATTTTATCCCAAAAGGAAAATGGTAATCCAGCCGGGAATCGAACCCGGAACTTTACAAAGTAAGGTCAGGCGACCTATCCACTATGTCACCGGGCAATGTTACCTACCGGTACGTGGTCGCCTTTCGAAAACCGTTTTTCCCAAACGATTGTCGCTTCTGCAAGCTATATGTTCTGCCCATTGCCATTAATTTAAGTTGCTAATTTTACGAACTATTTCAGTGACTTTGGTTCTTCTTTGGATTACCTCGTTTCGGATTCTATCACGCAGTGAAACTCCATGCTTATCTCTCTCCATAGCTCAATGCGTGACTTTAGGCTTGTGTATGAGGTCCATAGTTAGCGACCACGTCTCAGTGTCGTATGTCAACCCGTACTGATTAAATAGTTTCGTCTTGAGGCTCTGCGATATTTGTGACGAGGACATATGGCGTAGTTTCCCGAACGCTGCCCATCCGAATTGGATTCGTCGGCAGACCTTGTCGAAGTTGGGGCTGTCTAGTTGAATCGTCTGACCCAAATAAACAAACTTGTTGACAGATTCATTAATATAATTCCCAACATATACCATTATGGGTACGACATGGTCATTTGACATGTTTTTTGTCGTACGCACGTACCCACCTGTATCTGAGTATTGTGCAAAGGTCGTCTATTGATTTTAGCTCAGGCTGATAATATCAAATATCTGACAGGATAAAATGTTATCAGAAGCTTTTCAAACGCACGGGGATTGCATTGCTATGCACTTTAATTTTTTCTAAATTGTTATGAGTCTAAATAAAATAAAATATAAAGATGTCTTTGATGGCTGCTATGTGTAACGATAAAAGTGTATTTATTTGTAGAGGCGCCAGCTACACATGCGAGAAATAGATGATAGACCACATAAACAAATGCAAAGGGCCTCCCTCCGCCTGGGAAGTTACCTTTGTGCGTGGGAGTGGAGCGACGCCAAGGATACCACGGTAGCTCAGTCGTGCTCAGGGGTGGTTAAAATCCTGTATTGACGTCGTCCTAAAGTCGAGAGCATTCGAATTGAATGGACGGTCAAGTACCCTAGTTATGTTTTATTATAAAATGAATTTCGATATATCTTGTGAGAGGACTAAAAGAAGAAGAAGAAGCGATATCAAGTTTAGTGCGCTGCGGCGACGAGATCGAATATTATGATTTACTCACCGCGCCATCTATCGGTGTACCGACGAGCTACTGCGTCGGCGCGCGTCGATCGCGCCCGCTTGGAGCGCTCGGCCCCGGTCCCGGTCCGCGCTCTTACATAAATCAATGGCTAAATCGTCTAATGAATTTATTGGAAATAATTGCTAGATAATTATATTTAAAAAACGAGAAAATACTATTTGAATCTAGGTGCGCTCTAAACCAGCAGATGCTGCTATAATTAAATAATGTACTGCGGTTCTTTTCTCCGCTAAATGATAAAATTAAAATATATAATTTCAAAGTTTCTTTTATAAAATTATTCTTTATTTATTCCTTGCCCTGAAACATTACCCTGTCCAGTGCTAGTCGGGTACCTACGAGCCTGTTGATCGCTCTGGCCCGGCGGTATTTTTAGGTACCGTCTCGATTTCTTTAATTCGCTAAATAATGATTAATTAACCAAAATGAAAGGTTTATTTGACAGAGTAACATATTTTATTTTGATTATAATAAATGAAAGCTAGGCCATAGCATATGGCGAATCCGAGTAGTTGGAATTAACAAAAATTCTAAAATTAGATTCGTGGAAAACTGAACGTTACAGCCTTTCAATTTTCAGGGATTAATTCGGCGAAGTGGGATTTTGGACAGGTACTTTGGGTTCTGGAATAGAGAAGGAAGACACTGCTACCCGCGGGAGTTATTGGAAGGTTGCTTCTAGATTTTTTAGCGCCTGCTCCCCGGATATGATTTTAAATTTTAAATTATTATTTTGGATTCAATATTTAGATGGTATTAGAGAAATCGATTGAGGCGAGAAGACGGAATGCGATGCTTAGACACCGGGAATTATAGCACATCCCACGCACTACCTACCTCTATTTCGACGTACTCAATTTAATAAATTTTGATTTATATGACTCTAATTTATTCGCCAACGAAGATATGGCAACGGTAATTTACGGGGGATTTGGCTTTAAGACAATATTTTAATTTAAATTTATTATTTTTAAAATCTGACTTTATGAGGGGAAGCTAATGGTTACAGATAGAAGACTTGCCTGTATAAGGTATGGAATCCGCTGAGGTCCTGCCCGGATGTTGAACTGAGTTTAGTTATAGATTTTAGATATTCACAGAATTTAAGTTCTAGACTGTGTTGGCTGGTGTGCAAATGAATAATTAAATGGGCGGTAGTCGGCCCGCTCCGCCAACGGCGGAGCGGCCGGTGTCTTCTCGACCGTCTTGCTCGGTCGTTGCCAGCCAAAAAAAAAAGAAGATTTCTCTTTTTTCTAAGTAAAAATATTCTACCTTACTGATTAAAATTGATTAGGGATGTGCGCGACTTGTCGTCTACATACGGTAAGACGTATCTGCTCGGTGTATCGCGTCTATTGCGCGATGTACAAGTTAACTGGTTAATTATTAAAATGATTTAGATTAAAGTTTGTATACTATAAAAACTAGGCCTTAACATTGCCGGATAGAGACCTAGTCACCGTCCCCGGTGACCTACATAAGCAATCAATGTTAAAGATATAATGCTACGAGTGTTGTACACTAACCCCTACTTGCTACGATGCGTAGCCGCTAATACAATAAATATTGGTAACAGTAAGAAAAATAAGAATAAGTACGTAACGGTAATGAAGAAATTTGCCCTGTTTGCAAGGGTTGATACAAATCAAGATATTTTAAAAAAATATAAAAAAAAATAAATAACACCTAAACGAGAGAAGATGATTTTTGACAAAGTATTTTTTGATCCCAAAAAGTGCATAAGAGTTTCTTTGACTGCAGTATATGACGCTTATTCATATCAGGATTGGAGTTAAGAAAGTCAGGAAATGTGAATGTAGGGAAAGAATTCAGCCGTGAAAGATATCGCCTGTCCGTAACAGGGTTAACATAATTGACGGGTTGATCTTCTCCTGGGGCGTAGCGCGTGGCGTATCGTCTGGTTGCTGCGTCGCTCTCTCGGTGGGGTCGCTGCTTGGAGATCGACGTATGCGCGTCGTAGGGCCTTGGGTAAGACACACAGCGTGTCTCGTGGTGGTCGATTGATGAGCCGTACCTTGGAATTGCGGAAAAAATAGGCGAGCATTAGTAGGTTGCCTAGTTTTCTGATGTTGTGTCGTGATGATCTTAATCGAGGCAACTCGAAGAACATAATAAGTGGGCTGCTGCTTGGCAAATTGCGTCACTTTGCTTGTTTAAAAAAAGTCCGGTGGAAAATTTTTGCAGAGCTTCTACTTGGGACAAAATCGTGGTGCTACACTAGCTGTTTCAAGTCTGTGTGCACGGAAGAAATTCAGATTTTTACACGTCGCTTGTTTGAAAAGTCCGGTGCGTTGTGGCTAGCGGGTGTAATAAGGAAGGTGATTTTCGTGCCTAAATGCCCTGTCCATTCCAGAGAACACTACTTCACTTCACTGGGTACACACTACGCTGATGCTAAAATGGCACTTAAAGCGTCCTTATTTGCATGTTGATGGTAATAGTATATGTGGAGGTTACTTGCGGTCTGGTTTGTGTGGCTTCGCATCCTGGTCCACCTGGTTTAGTGATAATGTTCCTATTGATAGGGAACGCTCCTGCGGTCCTCGCCTATCGGATGTCGTCTATCGTGAATGCCGTCCTGGTTGTCATATAGAGATAGGAAAATGTATCTTTACCTCTAGACTGGAGTAGGTATCCTGGCTTCGGATGTCCATACTGGTTGGCTGGCAGAATTATGGTCCGTGGATTTATGGGCTGGTTTATTCGGTCGGCATTGCCTTCATTATGGTATCTAGCAGCTTGGCTCGACGTTTGAGGTTTGCTTCCCGCCTTGCCGAATGTCACTGGACTGTCTGGTCGGTTATGACCAATTTTCCAAATATTGTCTGGAACGTGAAAAGTTATGCGGCATCATCTCGTTCAATTATCTAGCTCAGTTTTTTACTGGAATACTAGGATAGGTGGTGAGAGAAGGAGAGGCTCTAGTATATGTAACCATTTGTGTGTTATCATATCTTCGCTTTACAATTCCGTTCGAAACTTTGTTTTTAATCTTAAAGAAAAATAAATGTATTTTCCGACTTCTTAAATTTCCTATGTGATTGGGGTCAAAACTGGTGCATATGTTCTGTCTGTATGCTACATTTTAAGCGTGATAAGAAAGATTGGTACATAACAAAAAAAAAACTTAAATTATTATAAATTACAAGTATTGTGAGACGCGTAGGTACACAATGTGGTATATTATTAATCCAACAAGGCATTTTAAAATCTATTCAACATATGATATTATTTTTTAAATTAGGAATATGCAGCTAAACTGTGCTGCTTAATGCGTATACTTACATATTATAATATAGTAATAAACAAAGAACAAGAAAAAATATTATAACAGTGGCAGTGCTCATATTGTGCAGCTTTACACATGAAATTCCATGGTTGAAAAACAAACAAAAAGAAATAAATAAATTAGAAATGTTGCTACTTTTTGTAGCTACATTCTTTGAAAAAAAATTAGAAGAAAGGAAGGGGAAAGGAAAAAAACTAAACTCTTTTTTTATCTCGGTCTATAAGCATCCATTCCGGCGGGTTATATTTTTGATTATATTCAGGCTTTATTAAATGAACGTATAGATAATTAATCCAATGGGGAACAGAAAAATTAATTGTTTATTAAAATGGTGAAAGGGGTGTAGTAGGTATGGGAGAGCAGGTGCTAAATGTTTCCGGTTTTTTTTTTTTGTATAAACAAATAAAATTATGAAGGGTTCCGGATTTAAAAAAATTATAATATATTTTAATTTTAAGTTTTGAAATTATGATATGCATTTGCAGGAATGGTACTTCGGGTAGCGGTGTTTCCTTTGATTTTGTGCCCTTTTAATTATTGATTGTTTTGATATATTGTTTTAATGTTGTTTATTTTTGTATTTATGGTGTGTTTTATAGTGAAACCGGCCTTAACTAACGAAAGCAAGACTACCAATAGATGTCTGCTAATACGTTTTTTAAAATAAAAAATAATAATAATAATATATTTCGCAACAATGTGCAGTGTGTAGAAGCGTTCGAGCTTATTTTATCAAATAATTGTTAGCATAATGTGAAAGGCGAGATGAAAATTGTAGGCCGGCTCTTTAATCTTGTATTGACCATTTTGACGACTTATCTGAAATATACAGAAGCGAATTACGTAATTTTAATTTGCGTAAAATTCTGGTCGTATTGGTATTCAAGTTTATAATTTTTAAAAAAATATTGTATATTTGTGTTTTTTTAAAAAAAAAAAAAGAATTGAGCGTGTGTGTTTATTGTTGTTTGTGGACGGGGTAGAACGGCAGTGTGATTTTCTTTTACACGAACAACCAGTTCTAGATGTTTATAGACCTCGCGGTCTTTCACTCGTGATGGTACGAAGTTAAATTTTAGAGTTCCTTTATGCGTTGTTCCGCAGGCAACTCCCTAACTTTCTAGGATTTTTGAGGTCCTTAGTATGTGATGTTTTTATTGCATATAAATTTTGTGAGATGTAAATTTTGTAGTCATGGTGGTAAATAATAATATTCAGTATTTTGACTTAAGTTTTTCTCTTTCGTGTCCCGTTCGCGCTTCTGTCTTTCATCATCATGCAGGGACTTCCTAACATACTTTCCTTTCATTCTTAAAGCTGTCCGTCTTGTACTTATATTTAATATTTTGACTGTTTTTTAAAAAAAATGCGTTAAGACATTTATATGTAATATTTTCCAAATATTTATATCCAATTAAGATCATTGTCGTGATACTTTGATGAGTGTTTTATGGGCAAACTAATGGAGCTTTTTATTCATTTTAAAAAATAACGTTGCGGGAAATCAATGGGGGTTTTTTTATCTTACAATGAAGAAATTATGGTATGGAGAATTCCATATCTTGGCAAAAGCCAAGACCGAACAAAGAGCTTTCTGTAGCTTATGACTAATCTACAACGGTTTTTGAAGGGGTTCCTAGTCGCTACTTAGTACTAACGATCTACTTGCCGCGTGATTGTATGTCAAAAAAAATATAAAATAATTGATAGAAAATATAGAAGTATTTTTACAACAGAGCTGAGCATGTAGATTTTAATTCGACGATGACAGTTGATGCATTGAATACCCCGAACATAATAGTTCCTTGCGTTTTCACCTTAACGGTAGGATGAAGACTAAACCCAGTAAATATATAATTAAAAAAAATCCAGAACTTGTCCGGCGGTGTTTCTCTCGCAAGCGAACGGTTAAGCACCGAACCGTTTTAAAAATCGCATAGTTGCGTATAAATATAATTAAGGTAGAGAAATATCTTTGTTCTTTGATTTTGCCGCAACGGCCCATGCAAAGGGAAATGTATTTATTTGTGTTTTAATTGTGTGTAAAAATGCGCTCGATTTTATCTCTATATTATGATTTATCATACCTACTGCCGTGTATGTTGGTCGGTCGGATCTATTTATAAATAATCGCTTAACGCAGGTGTTGTGTAAGTGTGTTTGATTGCATTGACTCGAAATATTGTTTGTTTTTAAATTTGGGAATGAAAATACACTAATGATATTTATTATATTTTTAAGAATTTGGGGCTAAATTTGCCCACATGGTGAGGTACCGAATCCGGCGCCTTCTTGCCGGATGAGAGTACCTTTCAAAAAAAAATTTATATTTTATAAAATTTTTTTTTGTATAAACTATTAGTATTTGTGTTTGATTTTTGTTCTGTAGGTACTTTAGACCGTGTGTTCTGTTGTGTAATGTGTTTTGTGTGTGTGAATTTAGCTTATCTGTTGCGCTTTGTTTTGGATTTTGTATCTTGATAAAGTGCGTTAGGTTGTATACAATTAATTGTTTAATTTGTTTGTCTTATATCAAAGGGAGTTATAATTTTGAATCTTTGTTTTTTCTGTTGAATAGCTTATTTTATGCCTTATAGACGCAATAGTTAATACCTTTTTGTGTACCTTGTGCGATTTATACCCGGAATCCGCAGTTTCACGATGGAAACCGTGATGACGCGTTCGACTTCACCTCGGCGACGCCACGCTAGACCATATGTTGTTATAGGGTATTAATT
This sequence comes from Micropterix aruncella, assembly GCA_944548615.1. Taxonomy (NCBI): domain Eukaryota; kingdom Metazoa; phylum Arthropoda; class Insecta; order Lepidoptera; family Micropterigidae; genus Micropterix; species Micropterix aruncella. The sequence continues at coordinate 40,479,833 of OX155952.1, forward strand.
ACTCGCAATGTCCTTAATATGGAAAAGACCCCGCGGTTTTCCGTTCTCGTCGGCTAACTCGTAGGCGACTGGGGATTTTTTCGCAATGACTTTGCACTTTATGTACCTAGGGCTGAGTTTGCTACAAAAAAAATCTGCTTTTCTTGACAATGTATGGTTTTTGGCCCAGACCCAATCTCCTGTTTTAAATTCGACGTGTTTTCTTCTAAGGTTGTATCTCGAAGAACTATTTCTGAATGACTCTAACATTCTTTCCTGCACTATGTCATAGGCGTCCGCTAATGACTCTAATCCCTTTGCGAATTCGTGTGGGGTATCGAGTATTATTTTGGCGTTTTTGTCTGGCACGTAGCTTAACATTTTGTGATAACGTCCATCAACTATAGGTTCTCGCCCAAACATTAGGTAAGCTGGGGAGAAGCCTGTCGCTAAATTTATGTGGCTATTAAGTGCGTTTTGGATTAATAAGAGGTATTTATCCCATTTCCTCTGGTCTTTGCCTGATAAAATCGACAGCGATGTCTCAATTGTCTGATTATATCTTTCGACCATGTTTGACTGCGGGGCGTAGACACAGCCGAAAAACAGTCTGGGGATTTTATATTTATCTGCTAACGCCTTAAAGGCCTTAGATCGGAAGTAAGTTGCGTTATCTAGTGTTATGACCGCTGGGGTGCCGAATGCTAGGAATATGGTATTCTCGAGGTGTTTCGTTATGTTCGCGGAGGTGGCTTTTCTCAGGGGAAATAACCAACAGTACTTAGTAAATACATCTACCACGGATAATATATATGTGAATCCCGACAGTGATCTCGTAATAGGCCCTATTAGGTCGATACTTATAGTGTGCATTGGAGTTTTTACGGATTTTGGAGTGGCCATGAATCCCTGGGCTGGTCCCGTTCTTATCTTGTAGGCTTTGCATGTGTCGCATCTTTTCACGTAGGCTTTTACCTCCTTCTGCATGCCGGGCCAATAGAAATACGATTGTAGTTTTTTTAATGTTTTAAATATGCCGAAGTGGACCGCGAATTCTCCTTCGTGAATATCTTTTATCGCTGTTAGCCTGTCTGCGAATTTTGGCACGATTTTCCACGGGTTCAGGAGTTTTTCGCCTCTCTTTGGGGCGTGATATCTGTATAATTTTTCGTTCTCAATTTTGTACTCCGGGTATGCGTAGGGGTCGTTTTGTACCGTGTTGTATATGCGAGTGTACCAATCTTCTCGGCGGAAATCTGCTGATAAGGCCATACAAGGTATTCTAGAAAGCGCGTCTGCGACGATGTTCAGGCTTCCTTTCCGATGTATGATTTCCATGTCGAACTGGGATAATAGAGTACTCCAGCGTGCCAATCTTCCTGAAGGGCCCTCCAGTTTCGTAAGCCATTTCAGGCTACTATGGTCCGTTATTACCTTGAAACGGGTGCCTTCTACGTACGTCCTGTAGTGTAAAACTGCTCTCAAGACGGCGAGTAATTCTCTTTCGGTAGTCGAGTAATGGGTTTCCGCTGGGGTAAGACTCTGTGAAAAGTAGGATATGGGGAGGTCCATTTTCTCCTCCTCAGAGTACTGAGTCAGCGCCGCTCCTATCGCGGTGTCGCTAGCGTCGCAGCTTATTGTAAATTCTTTACTGAAGTCTGGACACTTCAAGATCGGAGTAGTTGTCAGCGCGTGTTTCAATGCTATGAAGGATTTTTCCGCCTCCTCTGTCCATACAAAGTTTGATTTTACACCTTTTTTGCCCCCCGTTAATTTGCAGAGTGGAGCGGCGATTTTTGAGTAGTCTTTTACGAATCTACGATAGTATCCGCTCAATCCGAGGAAACTTCTTACGTGCTTTACGCGGTCTGGCCTTGGGAAATTCGTTATGCAAGCTACTTTCCCTTGGTCCGTTCTCAATCCTTGCCTGTCCACAACGTAGCCGAGGTACAGTAATTCGGGCCTGCAGAACTCACATTTTTTAAGGTTGATTGTCAATCCCGCTTCTTTTAGGCTCTCCCTCACGCGTAATAAGGTGTCGATGTGTTCGTCATAGGTTGTTGAGGCGATGATGAGGTCGTCCGCATACACGAAAACCTTGTTTCCGTATTCGGGGCCGAATATTTGGTCCATGAGGGTGCTTAGGTCTGATGACGCGTTACAGAGTCCGAAGGGCATTCGCAAAAAGGCGAACATACCTTTTCCAGGTATTGCAAATGCGGTCTTGTATATGGAGGCTTCTTCCATCGGGATCTGCCAGAATGCCTTCGATAAGTCAATTGAAGTTAAATATCGAGCATTTCCTAGATTGTCGAGGATTCTCTGCGAGGACACCATGGGGTATCGGTTTTTTGTAGTCACTTCATTTAATTTTCTGGAGTCAAGGCAGACCCTTGGGCTGCCATCCTTCTTGGTCACTACGAGGATTGGATTACACCATGGGGATTTTATGGGAGTAATCACTCCTAACCTTAGCATGTCGTCAATTTCGTCTTTAATCAGCTTGTCTTTCGCTGGCGATAATTGGTATGGTTTCTGACGAATTGGATCGCCCGTGGTTACGATCTTATGCTTCAATAAGTGCGTCTTTCCGAGACCTTTTTTTTCGAAGGAGATGTCCTCATATAATTTTTTAACGTGCTGTAATCGTCGTAATTGTTGCGGAGTAAGGTCGTCTACATTCCTGATTTGCTGGCTCGCGGTGTGGTTTAGCTGTGCCAATTGTATGTCGTGGTTCGTGTCGATTGAAATTTTTACGTCGAACTGTTTGATGAAGTCGATCCCCAGGATTACGTCTTTTTTTATTGTGGGGCAGATTAGGAAATTAATTTTCTCGCTTTTTCCTTTGTATTGCACTGGCAATGTCATGTATCCAAGTATATCCTGTTGTGTTCCGTCCGCTGTTGATATGCGGCTCTCTGCGTTTTTTATAGTTTTTCCGAGCTGTATGTAGCGTTCGTGCATTTTCCTGCCTAAAATGCAGACTGCGCAACCGGTGTCCACGAGTGCATTGTACGTTTTTCCTAATATGATTATTTTTGCATGTGGGCGAGTATCGTAGAATTTTGGTTCTGGTGACAGTGTGAAGTTTTCCACGGCTATAGCCCTGTCTATTGCCTGTATCCGTGGCTTCTCCCGTTTTTTGGTTGGGATTGGTGGTATCCTGGCGGTACTCCGTTACATCTTGCGCAAGAACTGGTATATGTGTCCTGTAATTTGCAGTTGAAACACATTGGTTTTGGGTATTTCCGGCACTCCTTGTAATCGTGCCCTCGTGTTTCGCACTTCCTACAGTATTTTTGCTGGGAAAATTGTGTTTGTTGAGGTTTTTGGTATTCTTGCGGGCGTTGTTCGTACGGTGTCGAGTTTCCGTATCCGGATCTTCTGACGAATGGCGGTGGTTTATCATGGCGCGGATGAAATTTGTTGTTTTGTGAAAAGGCTGCTATTTCCTCTTCATCGTGTCTGTCGGTGTACGTGGGTTGCTCTTCCATGGCGGCTATTGTGGTCCTGTTCTGGATGCTGCTCGCTACCGTTGGGGTTGGGGCTAGCGCGTACTGCTCGAAGTTTTTCGCTAAATCCAGCAAAGTTCCAATATCGTCCAGTCTTGAAGTTCCCAGGAGTGTGTGGTACAGCGGTAGAACGTTTAATTTCACTATTTCCAGTAGGGTGTCGTCCCGTAATCTTGGTGATAATCTCCTGTTCATAGTATCGATCCGTGTAACGTAGTCGTGCATGGTTTCCCCAGGGAGTTGTTTGGTAATCCTCATCTGATTTTCCAAGCGTGTTTGGTAATTAAGCTGTTCGTATTTATTTATTAACGCTTCTCTTAGGGTTTTCCACGTTTTTACGTATTTTCTGATGCTTCGGAACCAAAGTAAAGGTGGACCTTCCATCAGGTCGGTGAATCCTTGGATAAGTTCTCTTTCTGTGACCCCCCTTGCTTGTACTTTATCCTCTATTTTGTCGATAAATTCCAAGATTGGAGTAGATCCGTCGTATCTTAAATTCCACTTGTAGATGCTTGGGGACGTTCTATGTTTTCCCGCGGCCGAAGATTGAAAAATATCTGAAGTTGTCGCCGTATCTTGCGTTTCCCTGCATATTTTCCTCGTATATGCCTCTTCTTCGCTTTCATTGTCTGAATATTCGATGATCCTTGAGCTGGTGGTCGGTTTCCTGTGCGGAATCGAGTCTTCGATGCCTGACTTGCTTCCTGCCTTAGGTTTTTCCGATGTCTGTTTTTCCGTCTGCTCTGGAATTTGGTGAGTGGTATTTTCCTCGATGAGCCTGCTTGGTGATTGCTGACGAGCTCTTGCAGCGGCCCTTGTTTTCTTGGGTGCCATGATGCTAACTCCAAAATCGTAAAGGTTGTGGAAGTTTACGCCTTGATTTTATTACTATTATTTTTTTTAGAGATTGTAGAACAAGTGAAAATGTTGACCCTAGTGTGTTGATGTAGATTAGTGTGTACTTGATGTAATGTTGTATGAATTTATTAAGTTAAAGACCCATATGCAATAAGGCAAATGGGAAAGGAGATGAGAAAAAGAAAATTGATGAAGTTAAATGAAAACTAAAAAGAAAATAAAATAAAAAATGAAAAAAAAAGAATAAAATTAAAAAAAATTGTAACACCCTGTAGGGTTGTGAATGTTTGCTAAGTATTTATTATAAGTGTGAATAGAAGTACTAATTGCTGATATCTTTCTGCATAAATATCTTAAGGTTCGTTTGTTGTAACAGTATAACTAGATATGTGTCCAACGTGTCGTCGAAGAAGCAAAATCCCCACGTAATCCTTTGCTGATTCCGAAGTCAAATCCCCAAGACACCTTGGTTATTACTTACGCTTATGGCTGAAAGGCTATTGTACATGTAGTATATTATTTAAAAAAATTAAAATGTAAAGCACTTTTTAAAGCATGAAAAAAAATATTTGTGTTAGTTTTGTAACAACCTGTAAAATAAATTGGCAGTAGGTACGTTGTGTAGAGAAACAATAAAAGAAAAATATAAAAATAATAAAAAGAAAAAAATTTTTGGGCGGGGTTGGGTGGGAAATCTTATGGTATCCTATATTTCGGACGATATATGAGATAAAAACAATAAAACTTAAAATTGTATATAATGTAATGATAACGGTAAATTTAAAACAAAATTGAATCTTGAAAAATATTTAACGGCCCCAGTTGGGCCCAAATTTGTTATTGTTTTCATATGAATTTGTAAAAAAATGATATAAAAGATGATATGGGCGGGTCGCGGTGGGAAAATACTGTAGTTTATTTTTAAAAAAAATTGCCCCGCGGTGGACGCCAGATTTGTTATGAAACGAAGGAATTTTGATATAAGGTGGGAGAGGACTAAAAGAAGAAGAAGAAGCGATATCAAGTTTAGTGCGCTGCGGCGACGAGATCGAATATTATGATTTACTCACCGCGCCATCTATCGGTGTACCGACGAGCTACTGCGTCGGCGCGCGTCGATCGCGCCCGCTTGGAGCGCTCGGCCCCGGTCCCGGTCCGCGCTCTTACATAAATCAATGGCTAAATCGTCTAATGAATTTATTGGAAATAATTGCTAGATAATTATATTTAAAAAACGAGAAAATACTATTTGAATCTAGGTGCGCTCTAAACCAGCAGATGCTGCTATAATTAAATAATGTACTGCGGTTCTTTTCTCCGCTAAATGATAAAATTAAAATATATAATTTCAAAGTTTCTTTTATAAAATTATTCTTTATTTATTCCTTGCCCTGAAACATTACCCTGTCCAGTGCTAGTCGGGTACCTACGAGCCTGTTGATCGCTCTGGCCCGGCGGTATTTTTAGGTACCGTCTCGATTTCTTTAATTCGCTAAATAATGATTAATTAACCAAAATGAAAGGTTTATTTGACAGAGTAACATATTTTATTTTGATTATAATAAATGAAAGCTAGGCCATAGCATATGGCGAATCCGAGTAGTTGGAATTAACAAAAATTCTAAAATTAGATTCGTGGAAAACTGAACGTTACAGCCTTTCAATTTTCAGGGATTAATTCGGCGAAGTGGGATTTTGGACAGGTACTTTGGGTTCTGGAATAGAGAAGGAAGACACTGCTACCCGCGGGAGTTATTGGAAGGTTGCTTCTAGATTTTTTAGCGCCTGCTCCCCGGATATGATTTTAAATTTTAAATTATTATTTTGGATTCAATATTTAGATGGTATTAGAGAAATCGATTGAGGCGAGAAGACGGAATGCGATGCTTAGACACCGGGAATTATAGCACATCCCACGCACTACCTACCTCTATTTCGACGTACTCAATTTAATAAATTTTGATTTATATGACTCTAATTTATTCGCCAACGAAGATATGGCAACGGTAATTTACGGGGGATTTGGCTTTAAGACAATATTTTAATTTAAATTTATTATTTTTAAAATCTGACTTTATGAGGGGAAGCTAATGGTTACAGATAGAAGACTTGCCTGTATAAGGTATGGAATCCGCTGAGGTCCTGCCCGGATGTTGAACTGAGTTTAGTTATAGATTTTAGATATTCACAGAATTTAAGTTCTAGACTGTGTTGGCTGGTGTGCAAATGAATAATTAAATGGGCGGTAGTCGGCCCGCTCCGCCAACGGCGGAGCGGCCGGTGTCTTCTCGACCGTCTTGCTCGGTCGTTGCCAGCCAAAAAAAAAAGAAGATTTCTCTTTTTTCTAAGTAAAAATATTCTACCTTACTGATTAAAATTGATTAGGGATGTGCGCGACTTGTCGTCTACATACGGTAAGACGTATCTGCTCGGTGTATCGCGTCTATTGCGCGATGTACAAGTTAACTGGTTAATTATTAAAATGATTTAGATTAAAGTTTGTATACTATAAAAACTAGGCCTTAACAAAATGTCGTTTGATGTGTAATTTGGCGCAAATTCTTGCGCCGGATGCCCGCGTCCGCGCCTGCGCAGTGCGCACTCGCGGGTGAATTCGGTCCGCGTTTTTCCGCCACCCCGCGCCGGAAGATCTTTGACATTCGCCGGCGTCCGCCGCCGCGCGTTTTCATAATGGCCCAGTCGGGCACAAAAAGCGCGCAATCATTTTAATACATGGACGATTTCAAATATGCAAACGCCCCCGAGCACGCAACGCCGCTTCACTTCTCACGTTTCTCACTGGGTGAAGCGAGCCGTTCGCGGTTTCGGCTGCCGCTGATCAGCCGTTTCGGCCCGCATCGGGCGCCAACATAAAAAATTTGGCCATTTATAGCGCGGGGAGTGAAGCTACTTTAGAGGAAATTACGCGAATGGGTTTCCTTCCCAGTATAAGACAGATTCGGTAGAGGAAGACGCTCGAGTGGAAAAGCAGCATCTTCCAGCATTTGATTATCTAAAATAATAATAAAACGCTTTATTTGATTAACCAAAAAGTCGAGCTATTTGCCTAAAAGCAATATCGTACAGCTAACCTTAACCTAACGTAACAACATGTTATGCACCAAACATAAAATAAAACGAATAAATTCAATTTATAGAGGCATTTCGTACATTTAAATCCAGCAGTAAAAAAAACAATACATTTAAGAAAGATACAATAAACCTGTAATGAAATAACGCAAGGCACGCAAGGGGGAGGAAAAAATAGGAAAACGTTTATGAGCGTGGGTTCAAGTGTTCTTTGAGTCTGCGTTTAAAGCAAAACAAACTCGGTGCTATCCTTATACGTGCGGGCAAAGTTATCACGCGCGGGTTATAAAATTATCACTTCTATCCATAACACACTATCTATGTATACTATTGTATCAGACAATGACTTGTTCTTATTACTCCGCATTTTACGCAGCGAAAGTTTATGGAAACATTTCCCATAAGGAAGGAATCCAAACATTTTACTTTTCAAGCGTCTTTGAATAAAACACCTTGTCTCTCTCTAGATAATTCTCGTCCTATCCCATAGTCTTCATATTTTTGGGGATGTTGTAGACAAGATTATTTTCTATCGATACAACTTTATGAACCTCTATGCAAAAATCAATACTTTCAGAGTTATTTCATTTTTATTTTGTTTATCTAAAAAACATACTCTATAATCTATTTTAGTTAATAAAAAAATAATATTTAAAAGTTTTTTGCCTTCATCATGAATCTCATGGAAGAGCCGTACTTTAGTGAAATAATAATAATAAACAAGAAAAAAAAACAGAAAAAAACAAGAATTGGGCAATGGGCAAAATTAACAAAGAAATAAAGTTCTTGAAGCGATTTTAACTTGTTTTTTTCTGATAAGAAAATTATTCTGAAAACTTACTCTGAAAACTGCTCCATTTTATTGTCTTTCCAACCAGGTTATAAATTCTCATATCGGCTTTTTTTTTCATGAATATCAATAAAAATGCTTAACATTAGTAAACATTTCACGGCTTGAGTCGTCAAACTATTTTCCTTGGCATTTCATTTTTATCGCTAATGTTATTATTATTTCCTTTACTGCAGTACGGCTTTTTGATAGGTTGACTTTAAGATATCGTTATAGCGATAAGTCCGCCATTTGTGCATATTTTTTTTTATATATGTATGTGTAGTAATATTAATTACGTAATGTTTTTATAGCACAATAAAGTTATTCTATTCTATTCTATAGGTCCGTGATAAGGACACAAAAAAATAAAAACTTTTATTAATTATTTTTATTTTCACTAACATAGGTCATGAAGTAGGTTTAAAATAAAAACAAAAAAGTAAATAACTCCGAAACAATTGATTTTGCATAAAGATAAATATGGTTGTATAGGTAGTAAATAATATCTTCTACAACATCTTCAAAGTATACATACATATATGCAAAGCATGATGTGAGAGCTAACTTATGACAGTACTACGGTTTATTATACCACACTAGAAAGAGGGTCCAGACACCAACTATAGCATATTTCTCGTTCATAATCCCAAGTAGTATTGCAGGCGCTGCGTAGCATGTCCAGAGATAAATGTGAGCTGATATCTAATCTCTAGAGTGTGAACGAGTTGTGAGATTTGTTCTGCGTTGCCTGGGCGTAGTCTGGGAAGAGTTATAGAGGTCTGAGCAAAGGCTCTAATTGAGTTCGGGTATAGCAGCTGCTGCGCACAGTGTTTCGTTCCATAAAATGCAACCAAACGCTTCTAACTAAAATCTGTGTATAGCCTATAATATCCACAAACCTTAAGTTCTCGTTTGCGTACATCCTGAATATATGTGTATAACTAAATTAATACACAACAATTATAATTGATATCTTGGCCCCGGCACCATTTTAGATGATTTGACAAATGACACAGGAAATTTGGATCCTTAGAACTGAAAAACTTCTAAACAAAAGTGTGCAAAAGAAATGCTTGGTTGCTGAAAGAAAAGTAACTGAAGTCAACCTAAAACAAAACTGATCAATTTATTAAATCATCCTTTGCACTAAATCAACCTTATTTCAGAAAACTCTAAATATATGAAATGATTCGTGAAATTAATAGCAATAACTATCAGAATTATAATTCATTCTTTAGTTCATTGATTATTTAGATAGCTCAGTGCCGTAGTACGTTTGGGCAGTTAGGATTATACTACGAAACGCATCGTGTAGATTACACTCATAGTTTTAAATATAGATTTTATTTAATAAATGTTTATCTTCTCTCAAAGCCAATATAGCGGCGTTCGTGGTAAAGCAGTATGCACGTATACACGCCTATACGGTAATTTATCTCGCAATAAAAAAGTGATATAAAAAAATGAATTTTTAGATCATAGCTCTTATTGTTTGAATATTATTTACATAAAGTTACCAATTTTTATTTTTTTATACAGGTTTCAATGCGTAATAATTACGCACATAATGTCAGATAGACTAATATATGGCATTTTATGTCTAGATATTATTGTTTCTGATGTAATCAGCCTATTTGGAAATGTGATAGATGGCACTAGTAAATGAATTAATGATTGGTATCGTTAGTTATATTATCCATTTTTGACTTTATTATAAATATTTAAATAAATTGCTATTTGTTTCGCTGTATAATTCTATCAGAGCCACCTGCATGTCGCCGGCGTAGATTTGTTGCCAAAACGTCCTATGGTGTCGAGCAATCTAAAACTTTATATAATCAATGGCTTGTGGTGTACGCACTCCCTAAATCAACGGTGGTTTTCGATATAGCATGATACTGCGCTGCCACCTCTTTCCCTCTTCCCTCGCTGCGCTGCTCCTCACCCGTTTCTAACCCCAGCCCAAGGATTTATATAAAACAATTATCTTGGAAACCCAACACATCACAGGAAAACCAGATTAGAATTTTATACAAGGAAAACCGAGATAACTTTAGGAAACAAAGTGTCGCTAACATTTCCACAAAATTTAGTAATTATAAATTACTTGAACACTGTTGTTTTGTCGAGAGTTACAAATCAAAACTGAATAATACCCTAGATATTGATGCATGCATGACAAGAATAATCAAGGTTTCGATTAGTTATGAATATACAGTAGGCGCACTATTTATCATTCATGTGCCCTAGTAACTAGTAATAATTTAGCTCGTATGAAACGCAATACTGTGCGACGCGGCTAGATCGTCGTCATTTATCGGGAGATAGGGAGGGAAATTGCGTAACGAGCAGCCGACTAACTGACGCTCTGCCTAGGGTATTTCAGAACCATCTCCACCGCCGCTAGGGTTGATTGTGCTACCGTAGCCGAGATAGAAGACCTCTGATAAGCGACACTTACGATGGATGCGTCAGGCTCGTCGAGAAAGGCGGACTGCAACCTGTGATTATAGGAAATGATCCTAAATAGACAAAATATGACGGTAGAATATTGCGTAAAATTATAGTATAACGTGGCAGGCAAATCAAGTATGTACTTCGTAAGTTCTAAAGATAAAAATGAAAGCCTGCAATTTTGTATGGATAATACAACATATTTAATTAATCGAATTATTGGCCAGGAACCAATAAATGCTGAAGGCATGTATTTACACTGCATTTGCAGATTACATTTTTTCACATTTAAAAAAATATTTTATTCCAAAAAATAATTAAAACTTTTTTAGCAAAGTCTGTTTTGTACGGTGGGTGCTGTGACTTTTTACTGCGAAATGTGCAGTTGCGAATTATCAAGCAGAAGCAGTTGCAAAGAGCGATTAATCAGCTACTTGCTATTCTTACACTTTAGAATTTTACTACGGATAAACCCACCATCCCAGGAAGTTATAATAATAATAGATCATTATTTCTTCCATGGAGCGAAAGCAGAGACTTAGGGGCTACACAGTCACCGTCTAACTACGCCAACAGACCGTAAGTCCAACGCCTTACCGGGAGAAACTGGAAAGTGCACCAAGCGGGCTAACCTCGCAGCCTTACTAACGAATTTGGATGAATTTCTCCATCCTCCAATCTGGTCACTGTTTCTAGGCCGCTTGCGCGACCTCTATCTACCATATTACCATAATACAAATGCGGTAATACAAATCCTAATTTATTGCAGACCGAGGCCCGTCAAGCTCACACGGGATCGGTGGACAACGAATCGTTTTTAAGAATAGATGACGTTAGGTCTACATCTACTTCTTCACTGCTTAGGAAACTTACGTTTGCAGAGTGTACCGGTTATTCGTGAGAGTGCGTATTAGATTGGTTAGCGCCGCACGTTGCGCAATCCACCCAGTTCCGCCCGAGGTATTCCCTCAGATCGGTACTCGTTCGGTATCGTTATGTAAAGTTCGCACCTACCCACGTCTGGACTTGCAACCGCAGGAAGATTCACAGACGCCTCTCCAGGTTAGTCCCTCTTCGAGGAGATGCCGGTTGGGAGCTGTACCGTAAGTTGAGGTGACCCACAGTGTTCCTACAGTTCACATTCGCCTTAATTATTGTGCGAGTCCACAAGAAACTATAACGGATAACACCGGCACAGGACCTGATATTCGCTCTAAATTCAACTTTTTAATAATGGCACTCCACAAAATTTCCGAGCAATATCAAACGACAGAAAGACAAATGAATAACTGATTTTGCAAAGGGACATTGCAAATGGCTCTGAATTAAAATGTATTTAAATTTGGAATTCCTACTCAAACCAAAAATATCTGAGTTCAAAAGGGCCAGTGTTAAAAAAACGGCAAGTGTACATGTTGGAGGTCGTGATAAAAAAGTATTATAAATTCTTCATGATTGTCATTACTCCGTCGTTTTACTGAATTTTTATTATTTGTCCCTCACCTAACACAGCTGCTGGTGTCTCGTCTGATATTTAAGATGTGTTTGGCCTATTCGTGTCCCGAAGCGGTCGTATCAGCGCACGTTGCTGCTGTGGTCCGAGCCGCTAACGAAACGGGCGATAGCAATTTTACTAGCCATGGGCGGTCGGTGGGCGCGCGCTCTGATTTATAGTGGTGGTGCGTTAAAATTGCGATTTATTGACACGAGATGACGCTGCCGCCTGCCGCACGGTGGGATATTTCCCCGATTTCACTGATCAACAGTCATTAAATATGACCATATCACGGAATATCGAAGTAGACTGCAGTGGCTTACCACCAGGGAGATGAGATAGTTAGGCGGTATAACGATATGTGACCCCAGGCTGGTATAACGATATGTGATCGCTATTTCACATGTGGGATGAGCGTAGAAGACTTAGACAATGACAATCCACTATCTAACTCCGCTAACTAGCCCGCGAGAGACTAACCCTTACCGCCCAGCACCGTGTGGTTAACCCAGTGGGCAGACCAATTGCCCTCGCTACCAGTTATGGCCAGATTTCTCCGGCATCCCGACTGGTTATAGGTTGGAGGTCGAGAACGGTGCGCAAACCGTCCAGGAGCGCCCGAATCGCGATTCCCAGGGGAACTGACCCGCAGGCACAGAGTCCTACCCGGACTCGCACTTCTTCTTGGAGGCTGCCGGATTGGCGTTGACCTGTGAGTTCGGTCGACCTTAACGCATGGACCATAATGGCTCAACTGCACTAGGACCATTAGCTCCCAAGAAGACGAGACAGTTTAGAACTCTGACTGTTATACAAAATCTTCACGAATGGCGTGCCGCTTTATCTCGCCGAAAGGTTCACCGCCCTATCGGCGCCCGGCCGTCCCCTAAGACCAGAGGGTTATAACCTGTTACCCATCCATAGTCACAGCAGCGACTTTTTTTGTACTCCTCCGAAGAATCTGCACGGCTCTGGAATGCTATGCCAAATACTATCAGAGCAGCCCCCAGTATCCCCACGTTCAAGGCCAGGCTCAAGTAGCAAGTAAACCTAAAACCATAACATAACCAACCCTCCTCCTCCTCCTCCTTCTCGCATCCCTTTCCTTCCTTCGTCTCCTTTCTTCCCAATTCGTCTTTATTTAATTTTAATATTTTGTTTTCTTTTGTTATTATATTTTTTTCTGGTTTCGTGTTAATTTTATCATTTCAATTTTTATTTTGTGTAGCCAAAGCAAAACTTGTAATATGAACTTAAGTTATAGGTTACTTAATAGATATTGCCGAAAGGCAATAACTTCGGTTTTTTTCTAAAAATAAAAAGAATATAAAACTTTTAATAAAAAGTAGTTCGGAATTCTTGATTTTATCAGTCGACTCTAAAAATGGCGGTTTCGTTTGACTTATAATTTTTTGGAGTTTTCTCCTTGAGAATCGATTTTACTTGAAGCCCCGAGTATAAAAAATTCATGAGTAGTAAAATCGAGCTTCAACAAAAAGCGTTATGTTTTTATTTTTTTTTTGGTCTCAGATTTAAAAGGAGGTAATAGAAGAAAACAAATATAACAAACACCGCGCGCCAAAAATGATTTATTTAATTTAAGAGAGAGAGAATTCTCGGACAGACTTACGTTTCAAGGGTTACAAACTTTCTTAACCCCTCCTCTCGCGAAGTAAAAACTCACCTATCACTTTTGCGCGCGACATATTCGGGCGAAAAATCGACGCGAGTCAACGGCCTTGAGAAAAACGATCATAACTTATAAACCACTAAACGGATTAAAAAAAGATAAAGAGAAAAATGATCGCATTGAAATTTGACATATAAAACATTATAACCTTATCTCGTAAAACAATTAAGATAATAATGAATAAATATTACAAAATTGGCAAACTGAAAAAACTCGCCTATAAAATCATTTCGATTTTTTTGTCACAAAATACGTAAAATATGCAAAAATTGTAAATACAGTTATGTTCTATATTAAATGCTTTACCAAAACGATATTTTTTTTTTACTTATTTGCATACAAAAATATTTATTTATTCAGCCAAGAAAAATTTTATGTATTCTCGTAAAAAAAAAAATTTTTAATTTTAATTTGTGACTACTTATGGTATTTTTTTATATGAAATTCTTTCAAAATTACTTTATTACTACATCACACTTCTTAGAAATCACACCAGAACTTTGAGCTTTGTCTGATATTTTAGAAAAATCTAAAGTTTTGAGAGTTTCCGTCCGAACTTAATAATAAACTTTGAATGCTCATAATATAAAAATCGTTAGATTTTTTCAATTATATTGTCTTATCATAGACTTATTATATGTCTAATAACTAATTACTATACTCCAAAGAGTCACATTTCATCGAAAAACTATGGAAAATCGCACTTTATTCTCTCATAGTAATTATCAAAACAAGTTTCTTTGCGCGATTCATATTACAAAACAAGATATAATGTTCAAAATACGCCTAATTATGTGATAACTTAGGATGTAAATGAAGCAATACTTAAAGCAACATTACGTCATATTTCGCAATATATCGGGATATTTCATAAACATTACAAAATAATAACAACCATTTTTTCGCGAGCCGTTTGTTGTCGCCGAAGTGTTTTCTTTAAAAATTCGTGAAAAACAGCAAATGGACTATCTCAAATGACTAATACTCATTCAGAAACTACTTAAAATGCAAATTACTCACTGTTCTCCAGTAACAAACACTCAAACACTGCACACACACACTTTTTATCACCAATTTCGCGGAGCCGTACGCGGCCGTGCGATTTGCCGACGGGAGACTGGGCGTTTGACGTCTATGCTCACTTTTTTAAATCGTTGTTCGATATTGCCACACGGAAATCTTGAATTAAAGATATTTTGGCAATATCGTTGCGCCCTCAGAAAGCATATAGTACGACGTTTCGAATCGTAAATTGCATTTTTCGCAGCGGCGAGCGCTTGGTCCGGTAGCGGACGTTACGGAGTTTAGGCGGCCGACATTTATGTCCTGTAGGGGATGTTACGTAGCGAGCGGGCAGCATGTTTGCAGCATCTAGGATATTTAAATCTGGGTGTCCTTGCACATATACTAGTTCTCGTTCAAATTGTACAGTAAATAGGTATATGATTTTATCAGTTCTCAGCGACTATGGTACATCATTGGTCCTTGTGGTAATAATATTTGCTTGTAATATTGTTGCTGTTTACGCCATTTACTTCACATTAAAAATATCTCATTTAGACAGACTTTGCGAAGGATTTCGACTGTGTCGTATCTCCCATTTCTTACAGTCAGATATAATTGCTGATTAAGAAGATAATTTATTTTAAAATAGGACTTTTAGCCCTAGTATTCCTCAGTAGGTTTCTTAGGAAAATATTTATGTATGGTTTTACTTATATCTTTTTTGTCATTTAGAAATTTGATCACAACAAAGTTCATTTCGTAAAATTTATAGATTTTATTGTGAGAACGCGACGTGATTCTCTGCGCTGGCGCATACAATCGGCTTTTTTAAAATATATGTATCGAGCTTAGTGACAGAAATGGGAAAAATATTTTAAAGATTTTCATGTTTTGAATAAATTATATATTTTGAAAAAGATCTATTTATTTATTTGTAATAAATATTGTAGACTACATGAGAGATCAACTCTAATGTGTTGCATGCATCAATTGAAAAAACATATATGCTCTGAATATTAATTTTGGTTACTGCTTATTAGGAAAAGACGATGATATAATAGAAATATTTTTACAAATGAATAACATAATAATAATAAAAAATAAATCCTATCTCTACTTTATTAAGATTACATTTTATTACACTTTTTTTAAGACCAAATTTTATCCTGTTTTATATTCATTTCACTGATTGGCTGGTGTAGCCTGTTCAACTATGCTATAGCTTTTGACAGCGGGAACATTCTGCCCTACGTTGTTTCAACAACATTTCTTGCCAACAGCTCGTGTCTGCGAGCTTTTTGATAATTCATAGGTACAAATAGTTTAATTTGTATGGAGATCTCCAGACGATCAAGCATGCTTGTCAAGCATCGCGTCGCGGGATGGGAAGGGATCCTAAATCGCAGGAAATATGCAAATATTTTTTTAAATATTTAGCAAAAATGCCTAATTTTGTAGTTTATACCAGGTCGTCATCTTAATTAGACCCAATTGATTGATGGATGACGTGACTCCCTGGTATAAAACTACAAAATTAGGCATTAATGTTAAAAAATATTTGCATATTTCCTGCGGTTTACGATCCCCTCCCAGCCCGAGACACGATGCTTGACAAGCATGTTTGATCCTCTAGAGAGCCCCTTACTACCTCACTTATGTCTACTTATCCTTTGTATATCTTGCTAACGTGCATCAACAGTAAGCACGATTTCCGCTGGGAGCTTTCCGACCATGCCATGCCCAATCTCCGCTGTGGCAAGCTGTTGAGTCCGACCATGCCCAAAACAAATTTACTGAGATAGATAAGGGGATATCCAGGGTAATAACCGATTTTCACGTGATCAGGGCCCTTATTAATCTCTTTTGGACCTTTCCTATCTGCAAGAGTATAGTGATCCATAAATTCAATATACAAATTACAAAAAAAAAATACAAAACATTTTTCGATAAGTATATATGTTATGAAGCTAGGTCCATTCTGCTCGACTTTGGAACCAGCTTCCGCATGCTATTCGTCATGCAACATCCTTACCCTGTTTCAAGGCGTTACTGAAAAAACATTTTCTCCCTCAAAATATCAACTAAGAACCAACCTTCCCCCTATCCCCTGCCCCCTTCCCCCTTTCGTTGGGTTGTTGACTGGATAGAAGCATAAGAACTTTGTAATATCTATCATTTTATATAAGCAGTTATTTTTATTATTATTTATCTGTAGTTTCTATGTATTTATTATTATAATATACATATATTATATTATAAATTATATTTTTTTATGTATGTATGTATATTTGGATGTATGTATATGTATATTTATGTGTATATGTTAATGTATGTGAGCTGTATTGATACTTTTATTTAATATTACACGGTTGGCTGTAAGAAATCGTGAAACGATAAGCCCGCCGTTTGTACTAAGTTAAAATAGAATTTAAGTTTTCTTTACCCATGTAATTTTTTTTTGTTAGTACAATAAAGGTATTTTTCATTTCATTTCATTTTTCATTTTCTTTATAATGTTAATTCTTTCAAGAACCTACCCAAAAGAAGACCATAAAAAATACTTTGGTGTATCTTTAAAAAAAGTGGATTGACGTCCTCCGTCATTCGAAGTCTTATAACAACTAAATGGAAAACTTTTTCGTATTCGACAAATTATTGTAACGAATGACGTAAGTGCATGTAATCGGTGCATTGATCTCCGGATATGTCGGGCGCATGCGCGCTGAGAGCAAAATTTCGCAAGCGCCCGCGCCGCGACATGTGGGCAGAGAGCAGCCATGCTGGCCTGGGTGCCCATTAATATTCGTCCGCATGAATGGCGTCTTAAATATTAGATTGGATTCTAATCTGGGGAGCGAGCGAGCCACATTTTAATCCGTCGCCATAAATTATCACCGGCGCGGGCCGAACCAAAGGTCACCTTTGCTGGCACTCCCCTCCCTACGCCTCTGCCTCAGACTTCAGCCTTAGCGGACGTAATTGCGATTTGTTACGAGGACTCAGCCGTTACGGCTGCTGTAGCTATGCTGTCAGCCGCGATGCAACGGTCTTTTAGTACCTAAATATCATATCTCTAAAAATATTCAGTCCATATATTTTTCATTCCATTTTTTACATCCCCTTTCAGTTTTTGTAAATTTAATGGTCGATAATTATACTTTAAAAAACACAAAATGGATTCGTCAGCGTAAGCTTGATAATTAGCTCCAGAAATCGCCCTAGCATAACGAACAACTCCAAGAACTGACCCACGCATCGAATAAGAAGTGTACCAAAAAATCTACTCAATACGACCAAATAAGTTTCAAGACGCGACGTGCGTCATCCAACCGCTCCACCTAGACGATGCCTCGCCGTATATTAGTCGACCGCGTCGCCCATGAAGACAGGCTCGCCACACTAGAACATACGTCAGCTCGCTCCGCTGTACACCTGACCACCGGAAGAACGGCAGCCCTACCCGCACAGTGCGCTCGATTAGTGGACCACCAGCGCGGGTATCGCAGCTCAGCAATCTTTTGCCGTAGAATATGTCATGTACTTGCTCCCGTCTCATATCCTTCCACCATAATACGTCTGAACCATCAGCTGCCTCGCGAGAAACCAGCCCTGCGACGCCGTATCCAGAAAGCCGGGTCAATGAGCCGGGCTCACGAGAATCCCCGCTAAAGTGCAATAATAACCCAGCGGAAGACGTCACGGGCCTTGTACAGTACCCGTCGACTAACTCAAGAATGCATGCAGACAGTCAAAATATAAAATCATTCGATAAACATTCAACTGAGTCAACCGCATGTCGATGCCCGCACGGTATCCATTATCCGGTATCCATTATCCATTATCCACGGTATCCACATGTTACAGTCAATAAATTCTTTAATATTACGAATCAAAGAACAATTTTAATATCGCTATATAAATATTTCTTTGTCACTTCATTCGTAATATAGAAGAAAATATGTCTATAAATATCGACTTTTAACATCTTGAAAGGACACGGTGACACGGAAAGGGTGACGCGGTCCAAAGCTTTAGTAAATACCATCTAAATGACATATCAGTAATGGAAGTACTATGTAAATCCGAAAACGCTTTATTTGTTGAAACAAATTGGCCAGCGTATACGTTGAAGCCATATCTTACAACTAACCTTAACTTAATGGGAGAGACATGTTTTGTAGTCAAAATAAGATATATCTATTATTAAAATCACTTATAAAGGCACTTATCACATGCGTCTATCATTTAAATCCTGCAAAAAAGAAAACATCTTAAAGTAAACATAAAAAACAGTAAACCTATAATAATGCATGAAAGAGAGAGGGTAAGGCATTGGAGAAATTTATGAGCGCGTGTTAAAGTGTTCTTTGAGCCTGCGTTTAAAGCAATACCAATGCGATGTCCTTAGACGTGTGGGCAAAGCACTAGAGAGATTGCCTCAATTTACGGAGAAGAAGTAGGAGTAGAAATCACTGCTGTGAGTAGTAGATTTCCTTCAGATCTCAGAGGGCGACCGTATGGCGATGGAGCATTGAACTTTCTTTTAAGATGGCTCGGAGCGGTTCTGTCCAAGATTCTCTAGAGCAGATCAAGGACTCTCGTATCCCTTCTTTTTCGGGTCATCAGCCTGTGAGGTTCATAGGTCATAAATAAAGCAAATGAAAACACGGTTTTTTTTTTAAATTCTGTTGTCCTCAAGATGCTTAATATGTAAGGGACAGTTCGATAGTAAAGACAGTTTGGTGGAGGCGGACATTTTATAGAGCAATGAACACAAATACTAATAATATTTTTTTTTCTGTTTTTTGCAGGTAAGGAAGAACAATACATAGACCCATCAAACTATTCCTTTTGCAGTGGTGAGTACTATTTAATAATAGCATAATATTCACCACATACCAACATAAATCTATAAGTAATTGATTCACACATTAATGTTTATTATTAAATCTAACAATAGCATGCTTGCCAGAAGGGAAAACATTATCATTAACAATGTGAATTCCGTTTACGTGGTTGGCCGTCTTTGGGTTGGACAAAATGTTAATGCGAAACTCGTAATATTGGTGGTGCAACGCCCACATATTATGCTACACAGATACAGATCCAAATTCAGACTTGGTCACTGTAATGATTTGCTTAAACGAGAGTGACACTACGCTATCTAATATTATGGGACAATGAAGTTCATCTATACATTACTCCTAATTTCTCTGCAATAGGAACCTTTGAGCATTGATTATATAGCTTATTAGATTGCTCAACGTCGTACTACGAGTTGACAACTAGGATTTTGCTACGAAACGTAACGTGTAGATGGACTCGTAGTTTCTAATATTGATTAATCTTCTCTAGATTGATAAATAAAATTCGACATGCTGTCATGTTGCGGCCTATGCGATGTGTGGCTCCAGCAAGAGTTTGCGCGGCTTAATATCAGTGGTTTAATAAACCACCGTTAAAATGGGCGTCGCGCGGCGCTGTGGGTCGTACAGGAAAGTGCACTTCGTACATGACCCCGGAGGTTGTTGCATTCTTCGCATATCAAATGCTGAAAAAGGGCATTGAGTATTTCATGTTTAAATTTCGCGCCATGGGCCTAAAATACCGTATCGTTTTGGTAATGACCGACAGAGACATTGCCAAGGCCTAATTTGAATATACGCGATGACGTCACGGTTAAACACTCAATTAATCGGTAGTAATCCTTCAATTTGTATGCGAAAATATCATGTGAGCATGTAAGGTGTATCTCTAGTAGATTCGCTAAAAATGGAGAGATAATGGGCGAAAGCGCCTGTGATTTACTGTGGTTTCAAAGTGCCCCCAGGCGAGAAGCTTCTTAAGTCAAGGTACACACATATTCGTTATATTCGTATATTCATACGGGTTATATTCGTAAGATGATCAAGTGCTGATTAAGGTTCGTTGTTATAAAAATTGCAATGTAACCGATAAAAATCACACAACCGTCCTTTTCCCCTTGCTTTTCTTTTTATTGTCTCTTTCCTTACTCATTGAAACATTACATTTTTATTCTATTTTTCTATTAATAATTTTTCTGTCTGCGGTGCAATAAAACATGAATATAGTCACAACCAGTTAAAATGCGAATCGTTTTATGAGATTTTACGTTATTTTCAATCGAATTTCCATGGGAATCAAATATCCCAAAAGACCACGAGTACAAATTAAATAAATACCGTCACCCAGAACGGCTTCACTGTTCACCTTCACGCGGTGGAAGTAGGCGCTCGTGGCCTGCCAGCTAAATCTTTGTTTTACCTTTTTAAAGATCTTGGTCTCTCCAGGAAAATAATCAACTCCTTTCTAGAAAAAATATCTAAAACAGCGATCTCTGCATCTCAAATTCTATGGCTTCGAAGGGGGAGTGAATGGGTGGTAAGGTGAACGCTCACATGTGGCAAGCCAGCTGTCCTAAACCTACCACCGCCGGTCGTTAGTCCGGAATCCACCCTTCACCTCCCAGAAGTGTAAATATATATATATATATATATATATATATATATATATATATATATATATATATATATATATATATATATATATATATATATATATATATATATATATATATATATATATATATATATATATATATATATATATATATATATATATATATATATATATATATATATATATATATATATATATATATATATATATATATATATATATATATATATATATATATATATATATATATATGATGGGCCCGATTTTTGGTCGGTGAATTCCATGGCAGCTCCGTTTGTATTTTATTTTTTTATTGTATACGGGTTTGAGATATTCCACTGATTAATGCAATTTCTAATGAGTGTTTATTCTGCACAGTGTCCTGATCGCACCGGTGCACGTAGGCATTCGCCTAACTTATAACGTGTCTATGTTATAAGAAAACTACCTTCCTCATCGGGTATCAGTATATAATATGTACATACGGTATAATCATTACCTGTAACTAAAATAATTATCAATCAAAACTAGAGCATTCTTATGTTGCTGAACACGTTTTGTTGAATTCGTAAATTTGGTATAAATGTTACGACAGGCGCCCTTTCCAATCCATCCTCATCCTGGTCAGGATTCAACCTTAATCGAAACCAGGGAGAATCGCCAAAATCTGATAGACTGACTATATGCGTTAACCGGAGACCAACAGTTGTGCATCATGCCGTTATAGTGTCCAGATTCGTCGAGCTTTGGAGATGTTTTCCAAAGACTTTCCAATCTCATTTGTACTCGTCTCAAGACTTTTGATGGTCGTCTTTCCAAACCTAGAAAGAAAATTTTACTCGGCCCGCGGACATAGTAGTAAAAATATAAACTTACCAAGTCGCCTGATCTTACATTGTAAGGTTCCGGTTTCGATTCCCGGCTAGGTCACCAATTTCCGTCGGGGTAAAATTAACGGAATTGCATTTCAATTATGACAATCGAATGCAATAACAAGACACACACGTAAAAACATGTTACACGCACACATATATAGAAAAACTTCATAGTATGGTTGGTTGTAAGAGATTGTCGTATGATTAAAAAGAGTAGAAACAATTTAGTATGGCCATAGTGCATTTCAATCCTAATTTGCCATTTGAAATATTCTTAAACTATGGAATTGACCTTATTTTTTAGTAAAATTATTCCTGACTATTATATGTATATAAGACATTTTACACGCTATAATTATAGGAAGAGTAGCTTATCGCATGTAATAACAAAATTCGCAACCTTTCGTCAGAATTAAATTTGTATCAACAAGTGGATGAATAGTTATATTAGAAGTGTTTGTCGTAATTATTGAAATGTGAATCAGCCTCAGTGGTTTTATATTTTATAAGTTTTTGCTATTTTATACCATTATGTTTCTGTCGATATTATTATTGGAATCCGAATACCAAATCGAAATCATATTTTTCAGCAATATTAAGCAGAATTCCATTTTTTTAAATATTTAAATACTTGCATATGTGAACATTTAAAATTTAGTATTAAAATGAGCTAGTATTGTATTTTTCGGCAGCAACTTTGCTGAATTTCAATTAAATCAGGTCGTACTTAAAAAAAATACCCTACCTTACCTTTTTGGGCAATATTTATTAGTGTACTAACTTTACCCATGCTAATTATACGGCAGATTTTAAATACTGAATTATAAAAAATATTCCTGTATCTAAATTAATTTTAATAAATAGCAAACAGCCCTGAAAATAATTGGAGATTTTAAATTTATTGAATAGCGTAAATTACTACTAAAAATGCAAGGTGGCCATTATAAATTATCTTTGGACTATAGTAATAAATATAAAAGTTGAATTTGACCTTCTTTTACAAGTACTGATTCGGCAGAATTAGATTAGATTGATTTAACCGTACCAACACAGCTAGAAAAACTCCTGATCTTCTACGCTGCTTGATAATTTGTCTATAATTCCTTTTTAATGAAAAGGGCTAATGCAAAAATAGTCACAAAGCCAAACATTCTGAAAAATAAAACTGATTTTGTGGAGAGCACTGAGAGCACTAAGGGAAAGAGAGATAAAACTATAATTTTGGTCGATATGAAGACCGTTTTTATACGAATTTGTTTAGCATCTTACTAATTCCGTCTGCCTCGACCTTGACGTATGGTTAAGAATGCTGTTAATTTGCTCGGTTGCTGAGCTTCGTCTGTATTGGACCGTGTGCTTTGGGTACCACTGACTTCTTGCAGTAAAATCCATTTTTAATTATTTTCTTATGTTAAACAACTGCGATAGTCTTCGATTTTATACAAATTTAAAAGCCTTAGTGATGCAATGGCCAACATTGATATATACTATCTCAGTCGATACTTTGAAAAAATAAATATGTATCGAGGCGAAAGGTGTTTTAGAATCAATTTACGCAGCGGACATCCCAATAAGGGACATCCCGCTGTGGCGAAAATATCAGAAAACAGTAGTATATAGGCGATAAATTAAATAAAAAAACATGTATTTCGGAATCACGTGACCAACTGCTGTTTCCTACTGTAGTATACGGGTGCATGATTGGATGTAATGTAATTAAAATCTCAAGACGCCCATTCGATAGCGACCGATTAAACACCGATAAATATAAACCTAGTTGGCTAACGAATGACATCTGGTTTCCTGCAGCGTTAATTAAATAGCCTGATGCTAATTATCTGGCGCATAAAGTGAAGTCTATTAATCCAAATTAACAAATGAGGGGATTATTGTGAATTATTATTTTAAATATAATTTTATATTTATTTTATGCATGATTATCAATCAGGCTCAGGCTATTAATGGAAGTCGATTCATTTTTTTTAATCGAAAATTTCGTTTTTAATCAAAAATCAGAAGTCAGTTACTAACGTAAAATCTCTAACTGCATCTTACATCTTTTTGTAAACAACAAGGCAAACTGGCAAATTTCTAGAAGCGACGACAGACAACAATATAAAATTTATCCCGACCCATTCTATCGACTTCTACAGAAGAGTTATAGAACAACTACTGTCATGCCATCACAAAATCTCTCGATTATGGCTTTCCACCACCGCTAAAGTAAATGTGGTTTGAGTTAGTCCACTAGTTAGCTGAAGGCGAATCCGCCATCTCAGGATATTATAATAGTCATTGTCGTCTTTCACCTGGGTTGAGTAGCAAAAACTTTCATATAGCTACGCAACTACTTAGCAGAGTCCTACCTCAAACAAGTAGGGCACTGGCAAACCAGTAAGGCTTCCTCGCTTCCTGCTTACCAGTTTTGGAAATAGTACTCTTTCCACCGGATCTGGTCACCGATCGAGATCACTGCACGACCCTCTACCAAGTGAGAGCAATCACCACCCGTGGCATTCTTTGCCAGTTGTCACCGGGATCAGGTGGATCTAGAAAAAAATACGAAAATGCGTTTCCAGGCTCCACCGGTAATCCGCCAGGTACATCATTGCTGTTGCAGAGAGAAAACAATCTGGTCCTGCGGCCCAAGCTGCATGGCACCATTAAGCCCCTGTATATGTATACAAACCGACGACCCATAGAGGAGAAGACTAACGCATATAAACGGTTGACGAATTACTCGCTAGAAGTTGCCATTTCAGTAGACGATGATGATAGACAGTAGAACATATATTATAATTGATGGTTAAGAATTTCTGTGAAATCCTTCCTAGTGTGACCAATTACAGTCATTGGCGCCTTTTGTTCGGTTTCGCCACCGGGGTCAAGTGTAGTTGATATTAGGTCAACACCTTGCTGACGTAGTTTCCTAAGACAGCAGGTTAGATATTCACCTGGTGTGACCTACCCTTGGAATGACCCAATAACACTGGAATTACTTATACTAGGTAGAAGCTTGCGGATGTGACCTCGTGCTGTGAGCCGTCTAATGGAAGGAATAATTATTTCACTAGCTCGCCAGGGCCCTCACTGTTTGACGCCATTGCCCAGCAGAATCCTCGGGATTCTATTCTGGATGGCAATGGCGTATTTGGATCAGTAGATTATTTGCTCTCTCAAGTCATTACGTATCATCTAAGGGTGACTAGACGATTTAATTTAATTTTCTCTATTTTAATTTGAAATTTATGAAAATCTACAGTAATTTGGAAAACACTTACAATTAAAATGTCATAGACAAAAAACCCAGTATCAAAAACTGATAACATGATATGCCTAAAACTGTTGCCAGTGGTCCTACATATTTTAATGTCACCTAACTAGGCTATAGTCTGTTCTAAGGTGAACATTTACATTTCTAAAAATATGTGTATGAACCTGTATAAAAACTTGAATGTTTATGAAACATAATAAATTTTAATGAATGTGTAGGCTATTACTTTATTCCGTATTAGCTAGTCAATCAAGGTAAAATTGAAAATATATTTTTTTTTAGCCCTAATCATAATAAATTAAAATTATGTACAAATATATCGCATTAAAATACAGATAACCATATTAGTTTAAAAAATTGAGTCAATTAACCATAACTAATTACAAAAAATCAATTTAGGTCAAAATAATATTTTAAAATAGGGTTTCAATGAGTACATATAGTCGTACAAAAATAATCAATCATAAAAAAAATAAAAGAAAGTCGCCCTCCTAAAAACATATACTTAATAAAAATCTTTAATGCCATGAAAATATAAATAATGTAAAATCGATGTTTCGACTACAGAGATGTTTTAGATGATTAGATCGTTATAACATCCTGATATGGCGGTTTCGCAAGGTAATCTGCCAGATACAACAGTATTTTGCAGAATGCACTGCCGAGGGTTCGCCCGAGGGAATTTTCATTCGTTCTTTTAAGCTCACGAAAGTTTAAGATAAGAAGTATAAAATGTATTGAAATCTACTTCAAGGATGATAGGCGCCCGCGCACACGAATTTCTGAGAAACAAACCGGTACATAACAGAAGAAGGTACAAGATTTAAGGATAGTAAAGAAGATTATAATAATACATTCTATTTTATTCCAGTCATCAAAAGCCTCCACAGGCCATATCAGCCTTCTCATTTCCCATACACATTGAAAATAATACTATCTGTTGGAGAATATCAGTGAATTATAATTTTTGAAATCTGCTTATAATAATGCTTAAACATTGCAGTCATAGCCACTACAATTTAATTCACACGGTGCGTCGATGCTGGCAATTATGCATTAAAATATGACTCGATGGGATTCCATTACGTCGGTAAACCGTTTCCAATATGCCATATTTACGATAATTTTCCGGAGGAAAATTAAAATGCGTACATTGTAAATAATATCCGCGGCGTGACATTTATGCGCGGTTGCCGATGTTTATTAGACGACGAGATGCTGCGACGTTGCCAATTATTTGTATATATGTAGTTGTAGTCGTAGGTGAACTGGTCTTTTTATTTTTCTTGAAATAGCAATGCATCGTCTGCATAAAATTTTCATTATCCTTAATTTCAGCCACCTCAATCAGAAAGATTGGTCTTTAAGTCTAACGGCTGAAGTCATAAATAACATAAGAGTCATAAATAACAAAGCGGAATCAAGGATATCCTCTCGAGATAATAATACAAAATATTGTTATAATCAAATTAGTAAACTATAGTAAATTAGTAAACTATAGTAACTATAGTAAGTATAGTAAGTTGACATAGGAACCACATAATTTGAAAATATGAACAAGGTCCTAGAGTAGGGACTTCAGTCAGGGAGAAGCGTATAAATCAAAATTAAACGATATTAATGTTCCACAGGTTGTTAAAAATACCTGTAATATGCTACCATCATAGCAAAAATGGATGCATATAAAAGAAATCGTACGGGATAAAAACAAACTTAAAATTGTGATACTGTGTGCGCATGAAATATCGATATTTTCAAAATAAAGCGAAAATCAAAATGAGGAATTGATTAATCAATTAAGTTATATTCGAAACAGAAAAAGAAATTTCAGTAGCGTTAAATATTAATAATTCAACTGTTTCAAGACGTTTTCTCTCAATTGAATAATTAATAAGCTAGGAAAGTGGATCCTACACGAATCCACAGAAAGACAAAAAGAAAAGCGTGGAGTCAACTGAAAATAATTGTTTGAAAGTCATAAAAAGAAGGGATTTTTGCATCAAATTGTGACTAAGGATGAAAGGCGGATTCACAATTATTATTCTTAATGCAAACTAGCTTGGGTAATACCAAGTGAATCCGGTCCATCGACGCCAAAAGGAAATATTCACGGGATTAAGGTTATGTTAGGTATTTAACTGCACCAGAGAAGCACACTCCTCTGTTGTTGTCCAGAACTACTTAAAAGGAGTGAAACGGAAAGGCCTAACCCACTACTACTGCTATTTATTTCGGTCGATGTCGAACGCTTTAACAGGGCAGCGATTCACCAAAGTTGAAGATACCGAAAAATGATCGATGGCTAAACTGATGGCTTCTAATAATTAAAAATTCTTTCACGAAGTATTATTTTGGCTTTGGGAGTTAATGGGCCCTCGCTGAGTTGGCCACGAAGACCCATTCTGTTCAGGGTTGGTCATACTCACGGGTCAACACCTATCCGACGGCCTCCACGCATGAAGTGCGAGCCTGGGTAGGACTCTGACCTTATGGTTAGTTTCCCCTGGGAATCAACCTTCTGGCTCTCCTGGACGGTCTGCGCACCATGCGGCGTAAGCCAATCGACTGTGCACTCTGACTAACAGTCGGGGGAGTCTGGAAGCAGTACTGTTTCATATAGAGCGGGGGTGGTTGCGGACCTTACGGCGACTGCTCTTGAAATGACCATCGGCTACCTGATCCTGGGTGAACAGCCGGGCAAAGGACGCTGTGGTCCGCGATAGATTCGGTAAACACCGTTTCACCGCTTCGCAAGGGAGAGGACCGCGCAAGCGACCTCGAACTCATAATCAATCGAGAGACCGGAGTAATCTGGTCACAATTGGAAGTAAGGGCGTGAGTGTAGGCCCGCCGGGTAACACTCCTGGCTATCTCGCGGTTAAGGCGTTGGCCTCTTACGGGCTTGTGGCGTAGCTAGACGGAGGACTGTTTTGTCCTCAAGTCTTCTGCGCTCACTCCAGGGAGATAGAACGACTAATCGTTAAAACTTCCTGAGGTGACGGGTTCGCCCGCTGCAGTCGACAACCCTAGTTGTTTTGGCTTAAAAATGGAAAAAGTTTGTAACAAAGGACGAGTGATATATTTTGTGCAATTGTTTCGTCATTCCAACACAGAATTTATTTAATTTATCCACAAAAAAAGATGGAAACAATCGCTTACACTCATCCAATTTGTCTAAAATTGTATCTGTGCCTTTTTTACGACGGCACGATAGTTTAAAGGAGGATAACGAAATTCCCATAATTAACAAAACAAAATGTCGACAAGAACTTTTATCACGGAAATAACAATAACTAAAAAATAAATAGTTTCCAATGATTAACTTCGGTACTCCCCTTAAAGATAGACACATTATAATATCGCGATAAAATTCCGAAATAATTAATGGCTATAATGACCGCCACGCTAACTAATATTTATTCAAACGATTTCTTGGAAATCATTAGCGACTGTCAACGAATATTTAATGAATCACAAACGCACAGAAGATGGCGCCATGCTGTGCGATATCCGATCGTGATTTATAAAGTGTATTCAAAATATTAGATGCTCTTTTCAAAATATTTAAATCTTAGGAGACAGCTCAATATTTCCAATTAGTAAAACCTAAAGTAATAAGGGGATTGCTCAACAATGACTATGCATTGACTGTACAGTGGAACAAAGAG
The DNA here is from genome assembly GCA_944548615.1 of Micropterix aruncella. Lineage (NCBI taxonomy): Eukaryota > Metazoa > Arthropoda > Insecta > Lepidoptera > Micropterigidae > Micropterix > Micropterix aruncella. Next base: position 40,509,045 of record OX155952.1, read on the forward strand.
CAGTGCGAGAAGTTTATTCCACGGATCGGGAAGTAGAGCGATATTATTATAATTAATAATAAAATGAAACTCCATTTCCAATTAAAAAAAAGGCGAGCTCTCTATTAGCTAACCTATTAATAAGTGCAGTAGTGGAAGATATTTTTCATATTATTATTTTATGATATACATTTATTTCTGTCTAAATCAATTATCTACGTATGTATCCGATTGTTATACAGAATGAGAACTAGTGACATCCTCGAAGTGGGTGAACCTACGGCTAATAAGCAACTTTTAATTCAAAAAGTTGGGATGAACACAAAGAAATTGATTTTTTTTTTCGAAAAAAAAAATGTTCTTTTGAAAATTTTAAAACTTTTATGTTATGAAAAATAGTATAAAAAGACGAGCTTGTTGTGCCATTTAGAGGCAAGTAAAATATCGCGAATATTGTTTATTTGCGATATTTTAAGTATTGCAAAATGACACAGCGCGCTCAACGCTTGTCAAACTTTTATTAAACAGTCAAATTTTAAAAAAAAGAAAAAATATGTTTTGTTTTTCCCATTTTTTCTTACCAAATGTTGCTTATTTGCTCGTACTGATTCACCCACTTCAAGGATGTCACTAATTAAAAACTCACCCTGTATATCCTCTTATATTATAAAGGTGCAACGTCTGATAGTCTGTGTTTTAATAACTCGAGCACCACTAGCCTGATTTCGTTATTATTATGTTGCTTGCATATATATTATATTAACGTATACTATTATTGTATCCCATTGGTTATATGCTATACAATTTTGAAATCGGTGAAATTTCCGATATATACAAACGTTATTCAATAAATTCGTGAATATTTTAAAAATACATATTCTGCGGTTGTCAATTAATAAAACTTTTTTAAAAACAATTTATAAAAAAATGCCAGCATGGTCGATTGTCAGTTCCAGTAGAAAATTTTACTTTCCTAGGATACTCTTGCTATCGCAATCAAAGAAGTTGTTTGGATAGCTCTTGATGTGCATTTATTTACCAATCAAACACCAGCTAAATAGTCATCTTTTATATTATCTTCTTAATGATGAATCGAAATGCTTCAAAACTGACCACCCACTGCGCTGTAAGTGCGCTATTAGTGCTCAGATCTTTGCCGCCTATATTTCGCTTCCATTGGGCATACTCCTGAACCTATACCACCGAGTTTTAGTTTCATTTAAAATATGTATAGAATTATAGCATTTTTGATGATTTCTGGCAAGGTGTTGTAAATATTTGGAACGTAATATATGAAACGTTTTTGATTAAATAATAATAACATGTGTGGGCATAGCAAACCTTACGAAGAAAGACACTCTTGTCAGATTTTTTTTTTATTGTAAAAGAAGATGAATATTTCTTCTCCCAAAACACATAGAAATCTCCCATTTTCGTGAACATATACCTATATAAATCTTTTTGAATCGTGCTGGTCCGAGTACCAGATATCGCCTCTGTCGATCGTGACAACCGTTCATGTCAAGTCAAGGTTGTGCAATGACATTTTCCCGCCGCTATTTAGATGTGCGATAATGTACGAGCGACGTCCACGTTTGATTCTCGACGCACGATTACGTAATAACACACAACTGATTAATGTTGTATCATTCACCAAATTAATTAAAACCTTTAACCATTAGAGGTTATGGAGACGATAGTACCACCAAAAAAAATATTAATACAAATAAAGTGATATAAAATCGAAGACTATCGCGGTTGTTTGACATTATAAATAGGATAGAAAACGAATTTACCGCGTGAAATTTGTAGCACCCGACGTTTCGGTGACGTTGCAGCCGCCGTTGTCCAGGGTAGACTGAAGAGCTGTCAACCCGTTGTTTTGCGGGTAGGCCGCATACCGCTTCCGCCACTGCGTAGGTTATAACTGTGGGAGGGCCGGGCTCGGTGCGCGGGAATTTTGAAAATCCGTCTTGCACACAACACTTTTTGTATCCTCTTTTACGTCTTTGCGTTCGGCGTTCGGCGGCGGGAACATTTTAAGAAGAGGGTTCCACGTAGAAGAGAGTTTGTAACCGTCGTCTCTATTGAAGTTCGGGGTTCTTCTTATTTCAATGGCTTCGCGGTTGTTTGACATTATAAATAGGATAGAAACGAATTTACAACGGCGGCTACAACGTCACCGAAACATCGGGTGCTACAAATTTTACGCGGTACATTCGTTTGTATTCTATTTATAACTTTATAACACACATAATAGAGTACACGTAGATGGGCCTATTGCCAAGTAAAAATATCTTACGACCATACCGTCAGGGTTATTGTGACTAAATGGTTATGTTGGCAAATTAATATATAACAGGTGTAAAGGTGTATAATTACATAATATACACAATTGAGAAAATGAAACATAAATTAATAACATATGTCAACTTCGGAGAGTAGAATGGGATATAAATACGAGTTGGGAGAAGGATAAGATGGAGGGGGGGGGGGGTATTCAAAATTTAAGTTAACTCGATCAGGTTTTCAAATCGTCTCAGAGGCAAACGCACAGATCCCATATTCAGGCCGCCTGCACTGCAAAAGACTTAGACATGAATGCTGATGAATGTTGAGGTATAGCCAGTAAAAGATTTTCCTGAGCGTATTGGAAGGCCATGGAATAAAAGCTCAGATAAGATATCATACAAATAAGTAGGCGTTTTTGAATAAAATATACGAAAGAGGAGAAAAAATCCCGACATCATCTAATGGTAGCTATGGCGACTACCTCTCTCAAACAGTGAAAAACTGACATTTTGCAATCAAATTTACGTGACTCCCGCGAACATTTAAATAATAATAAAAATATGAGTCTTGTAGGAATTTTTTCAATATTTTGTTCTACGATGTCGAATTTCAATGTTTTGATTTTTTTCTTAATAAAAATAAATAAAATCTGAAGTCATCGCTTTTTTGTAAATAGCATTTTTCTTGGAATCTATAAGGGTTAGCAACTTGAAACCATGTTGGTAATGAGTACGAAGTAAATGTTCAAAATTTAACATTGCTTTATTTTTAATTATTTTACTTTTTCCATTACAATCTTCCTAAAAACCAAAAAAATATTTTTTTGTCAAACGCAACTTTAGTAAAATGGTATGCTGCACAAGCAAAAATAGTCCTTCCATGTAAAGCGCCCCGCTCGACATTCCCTTGGCAAGTCCAGTCCGTGCGGGGCCGCATACCCTACCGGTATTGCTTTGGGCTCCGCGTCGCTTTTTTTTTACAATTTAACGCGATCTATTTCAAGATATTATTTTGCAAAAAGGTGCTAACTTGGAATCGATCACAAAACATGGGGAAGAAATATTCATTAGCATCCAATAATGCATTCAAAATATGTATTTGGGCTGATAGAATCAAAACGATGAGTTTCAATGTAGCAAATTTTAATAATTTCAATCCATCGACGCGGCGCATCTAGTCGGGCGACAGCTGTGGCGATAGGCGGCAGGGCTTCTCAAGTAGCAACCCAGCATGAAAATTCCAGCGATATTTTTTAATTTAGTGGTATAAAACCCGTTTTTTATATTTTTAGCACAAAGAGGGCTCGAATGGTTGACCGTACATAAATTAACTGCAGCGATATACATTAAAATGCCACGGTAATTAAATTTCTTTAGGATTTCTATTACATATACCTACGTGTTTATTCTATATTCTGTATAGCAAATGCATAAAATGTAGGGCCTTGAACTACACATTAATGCAGTATAGGTGCTTACATTTTTGAGCACGCCGAGGCCTTTCTGAAACACTCCCATGTATGTTTAGCGTTTTTTGATGGTATCGGCGTTATGATTTTCAATATTTTTTCGAATTTTCCCAAACTGACGATATTGTTTTGCAGTTACGTGACTAACTGTGGCAGATATTGTTTTTCTTTTATTCTACAGTCATATGACAAAAGTGGTATGTTTCACTGATGATACGGTCTTGTTATTCATTGACAAAATGTGGTCATACTATTTTGAAAAATCTAGTAAGAGAAAGACTAGTAGGACTAGTAGGAAAGGTAAGGTAAAGATTAGTAGGAAAGTAGTAGTAGTAGTAGTAAGTATAAACTAGTAGTAGTAGTAAGAGAAGAAAGTAAGAGAAGACTAGTAGGAAAAGCGTAATTGGAATAGTAAGTGTCCTAAGTAACTCCTTGTTGTAAAAATAATATTAGGTGAACGTTTACCGGCCTTTTTATCTGAAATTGGAACACATTGCTGTAAGAATAATAGTAATATGCGTATGATTATCGAACTTTCTACCAGAATTATAATATAAAATTGCAATAGTTTCACTGCTTGAAGTCAATAGTTACCACGGTTTATAATCAGAATAATTGTAACTAATCGCTTGTTGCCAGCGTTGACGTGGGAAGTAGATCCTAGAAAAAATGTACTTAAAAATTACACAATAAATTGTTGTGTGTGTGTTTCTTAAATAATAATAATAAAAACATGTATCCCGTATTGAAGTCGCGTCCAAAACAAAGTTTCTTGACTTACCGGACTGCTATCCTACACCACTGCCAATTACTGAGCATAAACACAAAGATTTATTGAAGCTTTGCTCAGATCAAGTTATAACTCAACAGTGTCAGGCAGAGTATTTAGCTTTAATATTCAACAAAATGGTGAATGATACTTTGCCGCAAACTGACATCGAAGATAATGTTGACCAATAGTCAACTTATCTATAAAACTATTTCGTGATGATTGTGTGTGCCAAAAAAAAGTTGTTTGATGTTGTTCTGCAGCATCCACTACAATATAGCATAACGATTGCTCTGCAAATGATTTTTATGTGTGTAAAAATAAGTAATTAGCGTACCTCCTTTTTTTTGTTAGTTATGCTCACGATGTTTTTGCTAAGCACTGTTTCTTATGCTCCTCTGGCATAATGATGTGAATCGTCACTTAACCTTCTTTAAGTTATTCTACAGTTATATGACTTATGCCCTATTACCTCTTAGTATGATGATATCAAATGTAGCTTAGTCTTTTTTGTCATTTTTGAGGCTGTTATTTATCCGAAGCGCTGCTCAAATCAAAAATTAGAATGTGATTAGGATATTGTAGCCCATTTTTTTACTTGAAGACATCTTAATTCCGTCATTTCTATTTTACAAAATGTTATAAAACTCTCGACATCAAAATCCACACCGTTTTTTTAAAAAGAATAATTAGGTAATGGGTATACACCTATTCCACTTCTTTTTTTCACATACATACTGTGCGAGCGAGCACTGTATTTGAAGCTCACGAAGTTTTAATATTACTTTGTCGAAAAAATCATTTTCATTCTGCTCGACTTAACGTGTTGTACCAAAATGTTTAGCCTCAATCACGTTCAGTGTAGTACCGATTCCTGAGATCTTAGATTTTTTCCAATAACACTTAATAGAAATTGTCGAAGTCTCCTCGCTTCGATGATTTAACCACATTAAAAATGTTACGCCATGTTTACAGCCACCTTTGCTGGCGGCACAATCTTCGCAGGCTAAATTCAAAATTTCTTCGTCCTTTTCATCGCATGCTAAACTGCAATGATATGGTTTTGCACGTACGCGATGTTCTGGTGCGATTCTACATTTAACTTTACAAATATCACCTGCTCGTTTAATTTGCACGTAACCAATAGCATCATCTTTCTTGCCGATAGGTAACAAACAAAAAAGACGATTCACGATATTAAAAAGGCGATTCACGTATTTTATTCATGGCATAAAAAAACGTTTTGTACATCTGTTCGATTCACTGTATTCGCAATAAGTTAAATTTTATTAAAAAGAATAATTAGGTATGTGGCTATTAACATTTCACTATTTATATATTACACAAAACTTAAAAGATTTGGTACTTGCGCCGCGTTTGCGAAATTGGTTATTATATGGTATCGTTAAATTAGATTTTTAAAATAGCTATGTCAGGCGGCCGACGGGTATAATTACTTACTTTTGCATTATTACTCCTTGCATTTCGGCTGCAAAAAAACAATATTATTCGAAAAATAATGGACTACTATAAATCCATCTATTTTAGGTAGATTATCCGATTGCCCTTTTTCAAATCCTTCGTCCATTGCACTGCACTTTATTAATTGAATACACTCTATGAACGTAACAGTAGGTATAATGCACGGACGAAACAAAACAAAATGAAATCCACTGACGAGTAGAGTTCGTTAATTCAGAGCAAAATACATACTTCAACCGCTGACAGCCGGCAGTACTCTAGTAACAAGAGCGCGCGAGCGATCGGAGTGTTGGAAAATGACGTCACACAGTAGCCGGCCGCCCGAGCGCCGGGTTCGATATTTACGGGAGTTTTAAATGCGTGCAAAACAAAAACTACTTGGTATTTTTGAATGAAACAAAAACTAATGTATTTGTGTAGATAAAAGCTCTAATATGACGAAGTTGCAAGCGAATTTGCAGACCCAGTAACATTCTCCATTATATGAAATTTAATTATATAAAATTAAAAATATTTTTTTTTGTTGGTTATCCTCACGATGTTTTTGCTAAGCACTATTTCTTATGCTCAATGGAGCATAATGGTTCTTCTTCTGGCATAATGATGTGAATTGCACTTGTCCTTCTTTACCCATTTAAGTTATTCTACAGTCATGTGACATGCCCTATTGTCTCTTGGTATGAGGATATCAAATGTAGCTTAGTTTTCTATACTCTTCGTTTTTTGCTGTGTAAATGTAACTTATGCCTTATTACCTCATACGGAAAATGAGATCAATTGATCTAAGCGACATAGAGCCACATAAAACAACGTGTAAATAAATAAGTAAGTGTGCCAATTAATGCTTTTATTTTTCCTGATTCTAGACCTGTTTCCATTTTCACGATATGACAATAAATAAAAAAGTTAAGTCCATTTTTATGCAATTTCAAACTTTAAACTGCTCTCGTGGGCACTTCGGTTTATGTCGCTTATACCCGATTACCTTTTAACCTTCGATATGATAATAAATTACAGAACTTGCCTAAATATTCTTATTCTGAAGGGGATATTGCCTATTATTCTATTGTTCAGTAGATCCAGAGATTACTTCCTACAACGTCACAAACTTTACCTCTTTATAATATTAGTATAGATAGACGACACGGTCGCGGTTACATACCTATGTCGAATTATCTCTTTAACTATTTATGCAGTAAAAGGAAAAAGTGTTTTGTTTTAAACACTTAAGACGATAAATTTACCTATTTTGATAATAATTCATAATTGTTGATAATATGACCAATAAACATGACCTAACGATTTAAATTATTTTTTTAATTTGAAAAACTACTTTTTGTGACTTAAATATAAAAGTTACACATATGCTGTCGCTGACTTTTTGTAGGCATTATCAAGCTCTACAACTTTTTTCTAGAACTTAATCATATATCTCTCATCGTTAAGGCAGCGTTAGTTAGAAACGTTTTCGTTCGACCGTTTTTTCCGACTTACTTTGGAAATCCTACTAGGGGAGACCTGTCCAAAACCGTATAGCTAAGGATAAAACTCCATAGGTCAGTTATTAAAATAAAAAAATGCTGTATAATCATCACTTTTATTAAATAATTTCAATGGGAACATAATACAATTGAAACAATTAAAAAAATATTAATTATAATATAAAATAAAAAAAAAACCAAACATCTCATTTTTCCGATTTTGCCCCGGGGGGTGGACAAAACCGTATACCCTATACGATTTTGCCCCGGAAGATAACTAGCAGTTCTTACATTGGAACTGTTCCAGTTCGTCAGACTCCCAGCCTGTACAGCCTTCGTGGGCCCACTTTTTACACTTGGTGCATTGCACCCAGCCTTCATCCAGCTGACTTATACCATATTGTCCATGACAATACGAGCAAATATCATCTTTCGTTGTGTTTGCTTTTCTCGAAGGAATTCTTGACCGTTTGGTTTCTTTATGTGGTTTCTCTAAAATGAGGGTAGGTTGTTTTTTCTTATTTTGGGAAATATCCAATAATTCTGTTTTATACGGCGAAGAAGTTATTATTGCTGTTTTGCCTCTACGATGGTTGGTTTTTCTTTTTTGAACCGCATTAATTCTGCGAATTGGCATAATATCAGCTGGAGAAACGAGGTGTATCAGAATAGTTTCATCTGGTGTAGCAATCTGTTCACGAGAAAGTTGGACTGAAGCAGTGGAGGTTGATGGCATCTGGTCAATTTGTAGCGCAGTGAAGGTTGATGGCATTGGGTTGATTTGCGGCGTAGTGGAGGTTGATGGCATCCTATCAATTTGTGGCGCAGTAGAGATTGAAGGTATCGGGTCTTGATAGGGCAGATCATCCATTCTTTCTGAAATTGATGTTGCACGTTCACCTATTTCTATTTCCGTCGTTTCAGCCACAGCGAAGTCAGCTTCGTCGAAAACGTTCCGATTTGTTGGAAAAATTCCTGTTTTAGAATAGCCAGATACAGCATTTTGTATGGTAGCTGCTTTACAATAAGCTGCTCCAAAGAGTTTAGATAATTGAAATTGAGTGACAATTCTTCCTGGGTTGGTTCTAAGCCAAACGTTTACCTCTTGGCTATAAAATATACTCAGTGGACCCATAAAACTCACATCGAGTGGCTGTAACCTATGCGTGCAATGGGGAGGGAAGCTTAAGATAATCACTCCATTTTGCCTGGCTTTATCAATCAAGGGTATATTTTTAGTATGTGTCGAGTGTCCATCTAGCAAAAGTAGCACGGGGTCATCTATTTTGGGCTTAACAGTAACTATAAAGTGATCAAGCCATTCGACAAATATTTTACTTTGTACCCAGCCGCTTGGATGACAGACGGCAATCGTTCCCGGCGGCGCACCATCGAGCAGTTCCGCCTTCATTCGAACTCGTGGAAAAATTAATAGCGGAGGAACATAATTTCCGGAAGCAGAGACACAAATGATAGCCGTAGTCAGCTGTCCTCTTTCTGCTGAACTAGCTAAGCCGACTTGTTTTTTTCCTTTAAGAGCGATAATTTTACTTTGTCTCTTTGGCACTGTTGTCACGCCAGTTTCATCCACGTTAAAAATCTTTGTCGATGAAAATTTAAATTGGTCAATTAGCCCCTCTAGCAAATCGAAGAATTTATTCACGCTAACCCTGTTGAAACCCATTGCTCTTGCCACAGATGTTGGCTCTGCTGTACGAAGAGACAATTCCGGATGACGTTTCATAAAACCGGATAGCCAATCTTCTCCCGCTAATTTCTCAATCTTGTTAAAATTATGAGTGATTTTATTACATTCCGCCATTTGAAATGCTAAACGACGTAGATCTTTGTACGTCAGACCAAATAAGTGTCTTTCCATGGTCAAAACGTGATCAACTAAGCCTTGTTCCAGAGAAGGAGAAAATACTGGTTTAAATCGGCCGAGGCCTTTGCTTGTAGATAATTCCAAATCTCCGTTATTTCTATATTTATTGACACGGTCTTGTAAAGTAGATTTCGGCACTCCGTAGGTTTCTGCAGCTTTTAAATAACCCATACTTCCATCAACTACACTCATTACTGCTACGCTCATAAGGTAAGTGTCCCAGTCTTGTCTGTTAGTTTTTCTCTTGTAATTACGCGGCATGTTTATAACATCTGAAAAGTGAGATTAAACATAATAATGGAAACCTCTGGGTCAAAATCGTATACCGGTCGGTTTTACCCCGTACGGTTGTGCCCCGAAAGCCCTGCATTCACAATTTCATTCACAACTACAAATGCAAACAAAATTCGACGACAAAGTTGTAGGTTAATATTGAGAAAACACACATAGGTATTCAAAATTATTGGACATGCCACATACCTACAAAGTACGGAATCTTCAATATTCGATATTCTAATAACTCAAAAATAACACCAGGACACCGAAAAATAACAAATATGCGATAAATTGTCGGCCGGTGATCGTGCTTTGACAGGTCTCTGCTGACTAATAGAAAAGTATGGTGGCTAGAGATGGGCAACGCGCCGGCGGGAATTTTTGAAAACTGAAGGAGTTACTTATGCTGTACGGTTTTACCCCGGTATACGGTTTTGGACAGCTCTCCCCTACCACGAAAAAGTCTTTACATTTTTCGGAATAATATATAGCCTATGACACTCACAAATAACGTGGCTTTCTATTGGTAAAAGAATTTTCAAAATCGGGTCAGTAAATCCAGAGATTACTTCCTACAACGTCACAAACTTTACCTCTTTATAATATTAGTATAGATTAAAACTCCTTTCACAGCGCCGCCGACCGCGATCTTTGGTTGCGAGCGCATGTCCCAATGGCGACGTCACATGTCGCATACGCGCCGTGTGCGACGACAGCGCTAATTTTACGCGGTGGTCGCGCGCAATCAAGTAGTTATAACCGTGTACTCATAGATGGCGCTAAAAAATACCCCTACCGTAATCGTACCCCGCTTCATTTCTCTCCTCGCCTGTCTCAAGAGAAAGTTGAATTTGATTTAGCCAATAGCGTCACCTTAAATTTCGACTCTCTCTCTCTCTCTCTACGAATTTTCTACTACAACAATGAACTGCTTCCTGCCAAACACTGTCGTCGTACATTTATTTTTTTCAGTTACCTACATACATCACTAGTAAGTACTATAATTGTCATCGTAGGCGTAGAACAAACCGTTTCAAGTGCGTACTATAAACGTTTCATTCTAATACTCGTACATAAACGCTCGAGAGATCATTGTCGGTCGATTGTTGGATTTACTGGTGCGCAACGGGCGTGTGTCGCAACCTTAAAACACAACAAAATTAGTGAGTGCGAGATGTAGAGCGGAGATTTGGCGATAGTACGCGACGATAAGGCGTTTTTATTTCGTTGACACGGACAGCCGACAAGACGTCTGCGGTCGCTCGCATTTCGGCCAAGACGCGGGAGGTCTCGCACATATCGTACGTCTCGCGACTAACGGCACTTTGCGGCGATGTACGCGGTTACATACGATACTTTGATGCGGTGCTCGATACAATATTGATGAGAATGCAACGTTAAAAATTGGCTCTGTCGCCGATTGTTCCTTGCGATACACTTTGACAATCCACGGTGCGACGAATTAGTATGGTCGTAAATAAGGCCCCGGCTAGGATTTGTATCAGGGTTGTTGCTGATGCAGGTTTTTTTTAATATCAGCTGATGCTGATGCTGATTTTTTTATATAAATATCAGCTGATGCTGATGCTGATTTTAATGAATTACTCAAATAAAATATATCCAACTATGGAATTGTAATTAAAAGAGATAAAATTATTAGGTATTTTAACCCGTTGAGTATGAGTCAACCAAATCTGGTCGCGAAACAATTATCCGTTGAGTACGAGTCGACCAAATCTGGTCGCGCGTTTTTTTCACTTCTTTGACGTTCTCATATTTATTCATAATTATCTAATTGTTTTACAAAATGATATTTCAATATTCTATATTCGAAATTTCAATGCATCATTGTGCAGTTGTTCTTTTTATTATTGGTGTAGTAGTTTCGTAGTTATAGTACTTTAAGTCGAGCGCCGTCGATGTCGCCGAAAATCCTGCAAAAGAGACAGATGCATCCATGAAAATACCCATTTACTCCAAGGGTTAAGCTTAGAGCTAAGGTCCGATCTTTAAGGTCATGCCACGAGCAGAATATCAGCAAACAATAAAATCAGCATTGATTAATGTGAATGCTGACGCAGATGCTGATATTGAAACCAATTCTGATAATCCGCTGATGCTGATGCTGATATTCACAACAAACCTGATTTCTATCCAGGAATGGTCGCACAATAAAGAGCTCATCATTAATACTGATAAAACAAAACTCATTCACGACCGACCGTCACAAGCCAGAATACATACCTACTAGTAGCATCTTCTGTAAATTATAGCCGTTTCATTTGTCCAACGTAGGCTGAACCACAGCTGCGGTCGTTTTTATTTATATCCAGGGTTTGCATTACCTTCTTTTTGCAGGCCTCAAAGATCAAGGTTTATTTTGGATCGGTTTAAAGCGAAAAGGATAAAAAACATTCGGGTATCTGCAAACATATATTGGACAGCAAAACTAACCACCGGGTGCAGTTTCAAGATCCCGCATATAAAAACTTAAATTATCTAGTCATATTGCACTGAACAGTGTCTGCACAGTATACCAGACAGTAGCTTCTCTTAGAACAAACTTGAAATCAAAGTATGGCCGCCATAATGTCCCGCTACTCGGACCACGCGGATATGCAAATGTTCGAAAAAGTCGCCATCCTTTACCTGGCGTAACGCTAACCAAAGGCGTTCGTCGAGGAGCACCTCTCTGCTCACATTCCTAGCACTTTCTTCCCGCAATGACCTGTAGCTCGAGAGTAAACATATTGTTTGGTATACTGTGGTGTTGTTGTTGAATTTGTTTGTGCACTCTTACGTCCTCTACATTAAAGATCAGTCTGTTTTCTTAAAATATTTTCATCATCTCAATGAGCTGAGATTAACGTTATATTAATGTTTTATTAAGGAAATACTTCTCGTACCGACGTGACGATAAGGACTGACTTGCCTTAATGAAATTTGTGAGATGAATTTTGTACGATATTAAGAAAATTTCAAGCCCTAGCTTTCTTAATATTTACATTCGAGATTTTAGGCGCCCAAAAATGAAACCGATATTCACCTATTAATAAACAGTAATTAGATGCCGTCTAATTAAAGCCTTAACCCCAATCTGACACAAGACACACCCATACACTCATTTGAATATTGGCCAACCGATTAAACAAACGACTGATCTGTTGGCAAAAGTGACAGCTGTGATGGCTTAAAAATTAATGCGACCAGAAAAGCCGCTGTCAGAAATTAAAGGAAACTAAAACTGAAAAATAGATCGCACGCCCTAAAAAATGTTAACACAATTTTTCCTTGAGTGTCGACCTCCCTAGCAGCTAGCCGAATATGGCGGGGAATATATTAATCGATTATAATAGTATTTATGTATTTGTTTGATTGTGGTGGAGCTCAAATTCTTTCATAATTATAGGCGATAGTTATTCCTGTGTATGGATTATTGTAGTTAGCTTGTAAAGGGAACAAATAAAGGTCGAGCTTGCTTTTACTGATGAAGAATATCGCTTGCTATGAATATAGTGAAGATGATTCTCTACCGATGTGGGTAGCAGGATGTTTCAAAATCGTCCCATTTTTTTGGTTTTTAGCTTTTTTTTCACTAAAATTAATATATATATAGGTATATATATATATATATATATATATATATATATATATATATATATATATATATATATATATATATATATATATATATATATATATATATATATATATATATATATATATATATATATATATATATATATATATATATATATATATATATATATATATGTATATAAAACTATAGGACCTTGCTAAAAAGTGTAAATGGTTGAATTACGGATTATAAAATTTCCTACGTTCCTCGATTTCCTACCAATTCGTCATAAGTTAAAATGTTCCAACTATTATATTTTTATAGATAATCCCCTAGAAAAGTCACATTATTAACCGCTCAAAAGCCAGCATTCGCGCGCAAACACCTTGCCGTAACTTTTTGGTTGAATTTGTAAATAAATTCTGAGAATATCATTTTTTCACGAATTCTCTCTTGTTAACTAGTAATCAATCTTGTTAGTAGTGTATATTATACATTTACGTAATATATATGGGGGCCGGCCGAAACGGTTACGCGCGGATCTGTCAAACGACGCAAAGAATAAGAATAAGAAGAATAAGAATAATTTATTTTCAAAAACCCGATCTGGGTATAGAAATTACATATCTAGTGGTATTTCTACTAATAAAATTACATTTGAAATTACTCATAAAATTATAAAAAAGTCTATAAAAAACTAATAATTAAAAAAAACAGAAATTCAAAAATTCAATAACAAAGACATGAAAACTATAAAAATAAAAAAACAACAGAAATAATGAGAAAACATAGAGAATCAGCAATTCAATAACAAAAATACATAAAAACTAGAAAAATAGAAAGCATCCAAAGAGTTCTACATAAACTACATTTAATAAGGATCAAACTATCGATCAACAATCAAGAAATAGAAAAATGCCTACAGTGCCTATAGAGTCACCGTTGGCGTTCGACGGTTTAAGGAAAACAAAACTCTGATTGAAGGTCAGAGTTTTTGTCTACGATTGAACTCTCTTCTTCTCCTTAGTTTCAAATTGACAGTAATTCACCGAGTATTCAAGAGTAAAAAACTTAGAATTACTCATCGACCATAATCTTTTATGGTAGACACAAATCGACGAAATCAGCAGGAGACGCGTCTCCCCCAATCCCCATTATGTTTAGGTAAAAACTAAAGTCGACAAAAATGGATAAGGACAATCCGCTACTTATTTACCTATTGTCAGGCACGTGTCCAGAGTGGGCGGGGTGGGGGGGGGTAGTTCTATTTATTTAACAAATTAACATTATAGTACACACCAATTCGTTAAGATGTAATATACATAAATATAAAAAGGCATTAAATATGCAAGCAGAAGCATTAAAAATAGTAAGAGTAACAGAATACATAGAAAAATAAAAACAATCGATCTTATTCTGGCATAAACAGCTAGCGCAACGCCCATACCTTTAAGAGATGTGGGCTCGCTGTAAAAATGTCCAGGTCTGAGGCTGCCGAACATAGCGCATTTATGTGTCGCAAGACACGCGTAGTTGGCATATAGCTCCCGGAAATCCGCCGTATTTTCGTTTCATTGTACGGGCAAATTCAAGTTTGGTGGGTGCCGTTTGCGTTATTTATATGAAAGTCCCCCCTTCCCCCCCCGAAACTGAAATCTGGATACGTGCCTTCATTACGTAATAACTGCTTTTGTAATTTGGATTTTACAATCAATATATGTAATATCATGTATCCAAAAGTATTGTGTACTAATGTCTAAACAACTATGTATAATGGTTTGAAGTCAATAAACTCAATTTGATTTGAGGCAATAAAGAGATTTGAATTGAATATAATTAATCGAAATGCAACAAATCAGTCATTATCATATTGTTAACAAAAATTTACCCCTGCACTCTTAGACATAGACAACATGCGAGTTTTATGAACGTTAATATAGCAGATATAGACAAACATTTACCGATTCTTTTTAAATCCAAGCTATCGTAAATGAGCTAAGGGAGGTTTCTGTTGGTTTGTTTCTGCAGTTAAACTTTAAACTAAAGCAGAAACACACACCATTGATCATAATTTCATTGTATCATTTCTCTGATCTTCAATAGTCTGTTTTAATGAAATCGACTAAATAAGATAATTAAAAAAAATAGTTTACGCATTAAGTCAGTGGACCCTCTGGCCCGATTGCCCCTTCATGGCCGCACGTCGTGCGTCCTTACCGGCGTTCCACAGCGCGGCGCGGCGCGCCACAGCGCTGACAGCGGCCGCCGCGCGCCGGTCGTCTGTCATCCGCAGCCTTGTGATTTACGCCGTCGCGGGCGCGTAATTGCGGAAGCCGCAGGCGCCGAATTCGGTCATTTTTCGCCACATCCGTCTCCCTCCCGCCCGATACATCTCTTGTGTGTTTTTTCATTTAACCATAAACAGCGAGGTTAATCGATCGAGCGGCGGATCGCGCATAATATCCGCCCTCGGAGCGGCCGCGCGAATCTCTCCCCTGCGCCCGCGACGGCCGAGGGGCGAATTTCGCCTGCCGAATCCGGCGCGCCAATTACCGAGTGAAGGCAACGTTCAAATTTTATTGCCTGAAATAGCTACTTAAGAGCGTTCGGAGGTAACCTTCGAGCCACTGGCGTGTTGGCGATTACGCACGGAGCTGGGTAGGGAGATTGATTTTTGTCGATCGAACTTAATCGAAATCGATTAACCTAGTAGTAAAGAGGTTGTACTCTTTCAATAATAATGTTAATTTATCTAATAATATACAATCAAAAAAGATAATACAAAAACGATTCAAAAATATAAACAGAAGAAAGTTGCAGATATCTTGAACTACAAATACTGTCTTTAGTTGAATTTATTCGGTAGTTTTAGTATAGTCCTATGATGAATGCAACACTGGATAACATTGACGGCAAGCTAGATAAGAACGACAGTTACATAAATTACATCACTAGTTACATAATTTTCTATGAAATTGGTAATCGATTTTAGTCAATTTTACCACTTGTAGGAGAAAGGTGTACAGAATGATACATTAAGGAAAAATCCATATCGGTTCCAGCGAAAATAGCGATGCTTTGTCATTGAAAAAAGTTCTTTTGGAAGGTTTGTAAAAGTGTAAAGAGTTCTTTTGGAACGTTTATTCGTACGTACTAAATTGGCAAAAGTTTTTTTAAAAATATAAAATTCTCATATTTTACCTAAGGTAAGCGTGAATTTGATTGCTTGTTACATTGGCCTAAATGATTATTATATATTACTTTATCAACGAGACGAACAACACGGCTCCGACCAGAATTACCCTAATATAACTCTTAGTCACTATAATATAACAAGTAACAATAAAACATGTCCAAGCATATGCTTGGACCATGTTATTTTGACATGTTTTTATTTGTTATGTTGGCACTTATTTATGTTGTTTTGTTATGTTAGGTTAACACTTTTTAATTTTATTTTAGAGTTTTATTTTATTCTAATATCGTCCATGCCTGAATATCGTCCACCCACTATTTAGGTCATCGGTGCATTGCTAACTACCGGTTTATTGACATACTTGTTAACAAGTCAACCAAATCTAATCTGCTTTGCCGATAAAACATGCTTGTAGCAAAAGGCTGATGAAAGTAAATGGCTTTTATCGATGTTATTTTTATTTTTTATATAAAGTATGTTATTATTATTTTATAGATGCTCGTATATACGATTGGATGCTTGCGTAGTAACTGATAATTTTATGTGTAAATAATATGTGTAACGCCATTGTAGTTTTCCAGGTAATAATGTTTATTTATAAAAATAGACTTTATAAAAATGACTTTGTACCTACACGTGTAAATGTCGTTAGATGGTTCTAAAATAACTTCCTCTAATTTCTTAAAAACTCTACCAAACATTCTTTAACGAAGCAGTGATTCGACTCTTTATCGATTGACACTAAATCGTTAATCGAGACAATCGATAAAGTGCTTATGCCTATCCCTCGCTGTCAGTGTAGGCGCGCGCATTCTGCGCCCATTATAATATGTTTGGTATAAATAGGTTTGGGTAATTTACGCCTTTTCATTTTTATAAATTCGCTAAATTTTTGTCCTGGAATTGATTTTTTATTAGGTATTATTTTTATTTTCTCCCAATTCTGCCATAATTAGCATATCATTGTATGTATGGTTTTAACTATTCTTTAACATCTCGTGACTATTTTGACTATTAAATTATTAGATATTATTTTATTAATATGGGTTTTCCTGACTTTGTAAAATAATTATTATTTTTAATTGTAACATAATAATATGATGTATATTTATTTAAAATATACATCATATTTTTATAAAATATACCTTAATATTTTTATAAAATCTGCTTCAAAATAATCTCAAATTCGTTTGATATTTATTAAGTGATTTTGGTTCCAAATGAATAAATTGGTTTCCGAAAGTAATGCTTAAAATGGTAATTTAAAATGTAACAAAATATTAGTAGTAAATTATTTTTTTACATGCTTAAAATGCAAAGAAAATAATTGTACATTAAGGCTGATTCATTATTTTTGAGGGATGAACTTTTTAAATTGTTTTTATTAAAACTCAATTTTTTCAACAACCTGTAAAGATTATTTTGAAAATAAATGAGCCATGAACTATAAATTGTGAGTGCAAGATGTGCACCTCGATGCGAATTTCGTCAACATACAAATTGACCAGGTTTTTAATCACCCCCACGCACCGTTATTTCGGTATCGCCTGATGATGATATATGCAAAGGTAAAAAAAAATCATTCTCTGATTGCCGGTCAAGTGCAGTGCACCGCCCGTAATTACTGGGGCATTTACTCTTCTTTACTCCCGGCTTAATGCCAGAGAGGCTAGCGGTCAATCTCTTGACTTAATTAACTACTTACAATCTGGTTTGGTTGAAATATATACGCTTGATTTCTTATGGTTATAAATGTAACCAATAGGTATTTTGCGATTATCGTCTATTTCTATCAATTCAACAGTGTTTCTCATTTAAATGTACTTATTTCACATACTCTATTAAATATTGCCTTTTTTAAATATTGTTTTTATCCGTTAATATATATTATACTAGTGGACTGTTACCCGGCGATGCTCGGGTATCCGCTTGCTTTTCCCTCCCACTCTTCCCCCTCTCCCCTTCCCTTCCTATCCAAGTTGCTTATGTTACTCACCGTTCCTTCAGCTGCCTCTATTAAAAAAACCACATCGTTTCATTGGTCCTTTTCAATTTCCACTTCTACATGGCGATCGGTTAAACGGTATAGAAATTGATGTGCTGCAGCATCATCTAGTAGCGAGTTACAGTTAAGTGGATAGCGAAAAATATCATCCGTGCTTAAATGGTAACTTGAGGTTTCTGTGACAACATGTGCTATACAAGATCACTTGGAGTACACTTGCTCGCCGATTCGTTACAGATTAAGCTCCCCCCAACCCTTTCTTAGGTGGTGGGAAATTTCTGCTGGTTTGCTTATTGCTTTCAACCTTTCTCTGTCGAATGCTACCATCCCCGTTGTACTCCGTCCAGTACTTATCGAGTATTATTAGTCTTTCAAACTCAGCCGTGACACTTCATATTCGTACTGAAATTACAGACTTTTTCGACAAAAGTTATATGCAAAGGATAATCTTATTTATATAAAAATAAGTCTTATTTCTTTCTCTATTAGAATAACTGTTAGGGTTATAGTAGACCTTAACAACATATAGGGGTTATAAGGCGATTAAAAACCCAATATTGCGTGCAGATTTTTGTGGAAAAAAGTGGAGCTAAAGAGCGCATAATGGCTGAACAATACGTTTTCTGCTTGGGCTTTGGTTTAACCTCAGATCTTTTCTTTTGCCTATAAATTTAATATTTTTATCTCTAGGTGCATCTCTCTCTCTCTCTCTCGGTTGCCTCAAGGTTTCGCTTGGTTCAGCGTGAACTATCGCCAAATAAATAGGATTAAATGTGGAAGCAGTTGTTTTAACGATTTCTTGTCTATATCCTTATAATAAACATACAAGAATAGAGCTGTCAACTACAACGGGCGAACCCGTCACCTCAGGAATTTTTAACGATTGGTCGTTCTATCTCCTGTGAAATGAACGCAGAAGACAAAACAGACCACCGTCAAGCTGTACCACATGCCCGTAAGAGGCCAACGCCTTATCCGTGAGATAACCAGGTATGTTACCCTGCGGGCTTATACTCACGCATCGACATTCTATCGACTGGTTACGAGTTCGAGGCTGCTTGCGCGGTCCTCTCCCTTACGAAGCGGTGAAACGGTGTAAACCGAATCTATCGCGGACCACGGCGTCCTTTCTCCGGCTGTTCACAAGGGATCGGATAGCTGATGGTCGTTTCAAGAGCAGTCGCCGTAAGGTCAGAAACCACCCCCGCTCTATAGGAAACAGTACTGCTTCCAGACTCCCTCGACTGTTAGTCAGAATGTATAATCGATTGGCTTACGCCGCACGGCGCGCAGACCATCCAGAAGCGTCAGAAGGTTGACTCCTAGGGAAAACTAGCCCTAAGGCCTAAGGCCAGAGTCCTACCCGGGCTCGCACTTCAAGCGTGGAGGCCTCCGGATGGGTGTTGACCCGTGAGTGTGACCAACCCTAAACAAAATGGGTCTTCGTGGCCAACTCAGCAAGGGCCCATTAACTCCCATAATTAACATACAGCACAATGCAGTGTTTAATTACATGTTAAGGCTTTATTCTTGATTATATATGATTTCTCATAACTAGAGCTGTCAGCTATAACTGGCGAATCTGTCACCTCTTTCACCCAAACCCGTCACGTTCTATCTCTTTCTTTAAGCGTCTTTTGTTATGTTTTGTGTTTGTGTCTACCTGTCTCCTACCTGTGCAAGTCGAAGGATCAATGTAGAGATTTCTGTGAAATTGGAAAGCGCTATCGACCATAGGTTTATTGACCACTATCGTAAATCGGACACCATAAAGGCACCCAGCGGTGCGGCACTCCGTCGATTACCTCCGCAATCGACTATCGTTTTGATGATTTTACAATTGAAATATCGCTATAGGCGTTATCGCGCTGCGTCGCCGGAGCCTTTGCACGTCGCTCAATTGTATTCGCTTCATCGAGATATTTATAGCAGTCATTATAGCGGGTAGTAAACGCCATGATATCAAAAACGTATGCTAATTGGGGACGACGACGGACGCCGCGCGTCGTCCGACGCCAACGCTCTAACGGCGCGACCGCTTTGAACTCTCTCCGTAACCCCTTGACTTGTGCAATCTCTGTTTTATTGCTCGTCTTATTTCTGACGAAACAGAAACGAGCGTCGCTTGCAACCAGGTGCGGAGACAACACTTTCTTTTGATAGAGATAGCAGGCTTTATAGCCATCCCCCGTTTTGTATTTAACAAATCCATTGTGTATTCAATGCGAATTAAATAATATTATTTCAACACTCTCTTTCAAGAGAGCTGTTGAAATAATATTATTTCAACAGCTCAGCAATTTTATATTAAGAGTAATACACAAAAAACCCTTCTGGTATTCTTCTGATAGCTTGTACAAGGAATCTAAAGTCCTTGACATTCGTCAAATATACGCTAAGGTAGTCCTACTCTACTACTATAATCATGAGAATTATCATCTATATTCAACACACCATAAAGGAACACGAGTAACAACAACCAGACAGCACTTAATCCAAAAAAAGAGAACAAGTTTTGCGCAAAAACACTTTTCTTACATTCTTCCTCGACTGTTCAACAAAATGAATAGTGTTTTTCCTGCAGGACTGAAATTTAGGACTAGTCACGGCGTAAAGAAAAACCTAACTAAGCCACTTTTGACTATGGGTCGACAGGAAACGGAGACATTAATTACATATATATTAAAATAGAGCATGATTTGTGAGATATATATATACATATAATATTATTTTACATTTATCTATAAAGTATATATTTATTTATGTATGTACGTGTATATTTATATGTATATACCTAAATTTAATATTATTACGCTTTATTATTTTGGAGACATATCTATCTTCTTAAATTTAACATAATAATACACAAAATTAATACAGCAAGTTATGAAAACCACTCTACCTTCTTTTATAATAAGCCTAGCTTTGAATTTAACAATATATATCATATTATAGATTAATCAAACAATTTGAATTTGAATATTGGAAAGGTCCTGTCATCGCTAGCAGACCGGTGTGTCTTTGGCTCTTATTTTTATTAATTATTAGAGTTTTTATGCACGTACTAGCAATACGCTTTAACAAGTTGATCTATCTTATGGTAATTATGAAACGTAATAACGAGGTTATTACAAGAGTCATGGATGCATTGAGAAAGAAAGCTTAGTAAATCACCTCAGTCCGCACGCGCAAAACACGTGAAACGCTTGGCGTGGCTACGTCGTCAGGACAGAATTTTAGGTCCCTGAAGACTTCTAATTAGCAACCGTTATATAATTTATATTACTTATTTTTTTTATTACTCTTAGATCTACAACAGTATGGATGAAGCGGATACAACTAACAGGCGTTATGTGCGACATAAAAATGCCCCTTAAGATCAAAGAGCAACTTTATAAGAGAGTCATTATACCTGCTGTCTTGTATGGATCAGAATGCTGGGCGACTAACAAACAACATTTTTAATTAACTACATACATCAGAAATGCGCATGCTACGCTGGTCAGCGGATGTCACACTATTAGACAAAATCCAAATGAGTACATAAGGGGAGTTTTAAACTCGCTCCGATTATTGATATAGTCAAAGAAAGACGCTGACGGTGGTACGGTCACGTCCCGCGACGCCCAGATGATCACATGGTGAAGCTTGACCTAGACCTGCCAACGACGAAACGTGCTCGTGGAAGTTCACCCGCCACCTGGTTGACAACGGTCTAAAAATACCTGAGAGAAGCTCAACTCGACTCCGACACAGCACAAGATCGCGCTCAGGGGAGAAGAAGGACAAGGAAGGCCGTCCCCAAGTAAACGGGACAGTGTATAGGAAGTAGAAGAAGAGGAATTTGACAAACGCTTACAAAGTTTTGAAGTCACTAATATTTAAGATCAGTTTTACTAATTTTTGCATATTTGAAAAAATGAACACGGCCGATAAAAGCGATAGCATATTTGTACTGATGACGACCAACTAAGTTTCAGGACTTATTCCAAGACAGCGAGCTATACCTACATATATTTGACAAGTTAAAATAACCATTTATAAAGCTATAACTACGAAAATAATCACAAAAGGAATTAACTCAAATAATCAAAATAGAATAATGGAAAGTATGTAATCATGTTTAACAAAATTAAAATGTTTAATATGACTTTATTATCAATAAAATAATTAAATTAGGACAATAATAAATATGCTAAATATAATTTTACTATGAATACAATAATTAAATTAGGACGATAATAAATATGTATTGAGGAGTTCAAATTAGTTCGCGTTTTCAAAAGATGGCTCTGGCTGCTATGAATGTTTCATAGCTACAACTGATTTCGGTGGTTTCAGAGAGGTTAGATATCTGTCAATAATATTCAATTCATATCGCTATGAGTTTAATACAAAATCTGTTTTTTACAGTGTTAAATATGTCACATTTTGCGTAAACTAGGCAGCATTTGCGAGAGGTTTTAGTTCTTCACACTTCTCCAACCGATAAATCATGTAGCGAATGATTTCCGCGTTTTAAGAACAGTGATTTCAACCTTTAAGACAAGCCTTGCTCTGTGCAGCCAAAAAAAAAATCGAGCAAAGAATTCGAAGCATTACTCGATGAAGAGCAAATGATACTTGGAAAATTATTAAAAATCAATGAGATTGTTTCAAAAGCAAGGAAATTGGGTGCCTTATGAACTGAAACCGAAAGATGTTAAAAGGCGATTTTCAGTTGCCAGCAACTAACTCAAAGAATACTGTGAAATATATTATATATTTAATCCCAAATATACATTTTTGATTGTCATACGATATTCCAATCTAACGCCATTTGCGTTGTTCGCCCAAAGTCGTATGTAATACGCATTTTTTTTTTGTAAAAAGGAACGATTTTATATCATTACAATATTGTACTATTAGCGATGTCGGTTGAATGCCAGAAAGAGACAGACATTTTTGCGTATGTGTATTAAGTAATGGGGGTTTTGTATAGACATGCGCAGTGGCGGCTTAGCCGATACCCGAATGAAAGAAACCCTTTCGGTCAGAGGGAGTCCGCGTTGTCTCACCAGACATTGAATATGGGGTTCTGTACTTCCGATTTAATTGTATGAAGAGTTACCAAGGACAGTAAAGTACAGTGAATGGCATAATTGAATTGTGCGAATTAGGATTTGTTAATAATGACCTTAATTAACGAACGATGCCACTTTAGAATTTGTGCGTATTTATTGCCACTTGATTTTCGTAGAATGTATAGTTGTCTCGAATTTGTAATTTATTTTGCCTAGTAGAAACGTTTTTACATATTAATTTTACATTTTCGTCGTGTCCAATTGACGTCTAAAAACCGCTCTTGGACGTGTCAAAATAATTGGGTTAGGTAGTAAGTCTTGTTACTACACTGAAAATACATAGGTAGTCAAGAATTAACTACTAGATTGTCAAACTATAAATATAAATGATCAAAATCAAAATAGAAGCCTAATATTTGAAGTACTTAGTAATTTGAAACGATACGTAGTAAAATTATTCATCGTAATATTCAAATTGTCAGTAAAATTTTAAA
Source organism: Micropterix aruncella (assembly GCA_944548615.1). Lineage (NCBI taxonomy): Eukaryota > Metazoa > Arthropoda > Insecta > Lepidoptera > Micropterigidae > Micropterix > Micropterix aruncella. The sequence goes on from OX155952.1 coordinate 40,533,015, forward strand.
TAATCAAATTAAAGCTACGTTATGCATTTTAAACTAAAAGTACAGATATAAGACCATATAAAATAATCTCTTTTTTTATGAATAAAGACTACTACAAAAAAAAGACAATAAAGCTCTACTTTTTTGAGTAATTTAAATCGGCACAATATTTGAAAAATCATGGCCCTCAAATTCGGCCAGATTATAGAAAGGGTGGCCTATCAGTACCTCCTTGATGTTTTTTTGAATTTTATGTCCTCCAGCTGTCCTCTAATGTCTTTAGTAAGTAGGCAATTCGACTTACACGACACTTAAAACAATCTGAAATTGCATGAAGGGTGCTTACTTGTTTTCTCTTTTCCCTGATAACAACATACCATATGTTCCCTGGCTATAAATTGATGAAAGATGATGAGAATCTGGTAATTTCTCCTAGGCATACCAAGCAACACATTTGAAAATAACAAAATCAAGCATTGGATTCTATGATTCTATTAGAGAGCTGTAGCGGAATATCTTTCTTGAAAATGACCCTCATGATGTACTGCTATTTATAACAGGGTTATTGCTGCATCGGAAGTATTGTTAATTAAATCAATATTCTAATATATATCTATTAGGATTCTAAAAGTAAAGGACCTTATGTACCAAAGTTTCGTAGTATTCCAAATTAAAATATTGTTAGTTTATTTAAAATATTTACTTGTAAAAATAATTACTTTATTTATAATAAATAATAATGAAAACGTAAGAAAGGCGAGCTTTATTATTTTATTAATTATTACTTTATTAATTATTATTAATTAGAACATTATTAATAACTACTTTAATTATTAGTCCGTTATCAATCAGATTCAGATTTTTATTTGGAAAATATTGTATTCACAAATTTATGTTAAGTAGTGCTATATGGTTTATACTTATTATTTAAAAAAAATATAAATAAACTGAGTAATATTTTGTATTCATGCATATACTATATAATATGTAAGTAGGCGTACAATAATGACTACATACATAAAATAATTAATAAAGTAATATTATTTTTATAACACAATATTTTAAATAAACTATGTTATCACATAGTGCAATAGATTCATTAACATACAGTGCGATACTGACAGTTTTTTTACTACTAATACATTTTACGAGAGTCTCCATCTCCTTTCTTCCAAGGTCGATTGGCCATTTTTTTCAGATGGTTCGTATTTACGTTGCTCTTAATTTTTAGTTTTAGTTTCCAGTTGTTACAGAGCTTATAAGTCAGGTAATCGAAAAGTCTTTGGGCAAAAGAAGTAGTTCTTATTACGTATTACACAAATATATTTTTTGAATTATTTGTCTGGGTTTCATGGCCAACTCTAGAGAAATAGAATTGTGACCGTACAGTACCAAAGTCTTCGCGTAAGTTTGTCTGACATCTGGGACTCCGAATTCCCTAAATAATTTATTAGGCGATTATCTATTAAATTTTTATTTAAATCATTTCGATTCAATTTAATTATTTAAATAAAACCGGTTACGGATTTCAATAAAATTTCGAAAATGGCGGTAACAACTAAAATTACGTTAACAACTAAAATTTAAAAACAATAGAACTACCTAAATTTTTAATAGTACATAAGATGCTTGTGTTTAGTTTGTAGGTTTAGGATGTGAGCGTTAGCATTATTGTGAGGGTTGAGTCTCTAGAATACTCGACATACCTATTGTGTAAAAGTTGTTGTGTAAATATCGTGTTCAGTTTATAAACTGATAGATATGAATTATTATTACTGTCATGAAAGTATAATAAAAGTAAAAATAATTAGTAAAGTAGCTTAAACGAACAGTCAGTTAATTGCATTGGTTAGGATTTGATTTACATAGTATATACTAGCTGACCCGTGCCCACTTTGTTGGGCGGTAAAACTTTTTACCTGTGATGAAATTATGAGTGTGGTTCGGTTAGTACTGAATGCTATGATTTATTTCCTGACTGCTAAAAGAAGGGTTATATTTTTACTGCATATGTATGTAAGTATTTTCATGCCAATTTGACTATAATACGGTTATTTGTGAGTGTCTTCTTGTGAGTGTTTTATTTGTGAGCGTATTATCTCTTTAACTATTTATGCAGTAAAAGGGAAATTATATGCAGTAAAAGGGAAAAGTCTTTTGTTTTAAATACTTGAGACGATAAATTTACTTATTTTGATAAGAATTCATAATTGTTGATAATATGACCAATAAACATGACCTAACGATTTAAATGATTTTTTTATATAAAATACTACTTTTTGTGTTTTAAATATAAAAGTTAGACATATGCTGTCGCTGACTTTTTTGTAGGCATTATCAAGCTCTACAACTTTTCTCTAGAACTTAATCATATATCTCTTATCGTTAAGGCAGCGTTAGTTTTCGTTCGACCGCTATTCTCCAACTTACTTTGCAAATCCGACTGCCACGAAAAAGTCTTTACATTTTTCGGATTAATATATCGATAGTGTAGAACAGTACTGGTACATTTCAAAATCGTCCATTTTGAGGAAATGGCAATTCTATTTTTTAAAAATCATTACTAAGTCTATGTACAAAAAATTTATATGTTTTATATATCAAAATATGTGAGTTTAAGCAAGCTATTATAATTATGTTAAAGTGTCATGGCGTTTTTAGTGTTTACTGAGTTATAGCCTAAAATTCTAAATGTTCCAGTCTTATTCTACACCAAATCATTAAAACCTAGCAGATTAATGGAATATATTGAAATGTTCCAGTCTTATTCTAGATCAAATCATTAAAACCTAGCAGATTATTGGAATATATTGAAATGTTCCAGTCTTATTCTAGATCAAATCATTAAAACATAGCAGATTAAAAGAATTTGAAACGATCCATTACTGTTTGTGAAGACTTCAACACCTCTCTTTTTGCATCGGAGGTTAAAAACGGTTGTCTTAACTTTATATTAAATTAACAAAAAGCCATTTCCAGCTATAAAACAGTATTTTATTCAATTCACAAACAATCGTCAAAAGTTTTACATTTCCATAAATTGTTATGGTAATAAAATCTTCTTATTCTATGTAGGTACATATTTTTCACATAAAATAACGTTTTAAAATAACTGAAATTCAACTTTAAAAAATCATCCTAAAATAGTTATATCTTATTTTAATTCTTATCTAATCAGACGTCTGTAGTCCTTCGTAGTAAGACCAATATACTTTCGGAATAGCATTCGACTTACAAAGTGCTAAAAGATCTTTTTGCTTTGCTGCTGAAATAGTAGGCCTAACCGTAAATTTTTTATTTAGTTCCAAAACTGGCTTGCTTCTCATTTTCTGACGTACATTTATTTTCTGCATATTTCTGTCCTCGTACGTGTATGAATATTGCAAAAATGTAGGATTTTCAGGTTCCACCGAAAATTTTCTAACATCGTTCCAAACTATTTTTTCCCCGTCCAGATTATGTGTGAAATTCTTTCCAACCAGTTTACTTAGTCTTTTTAAATCAAGAATGTCGTCAAAGTTTAGATTGATGACTTGGTATAGATTACCATTCTTCTTAGCACCAAGTACAATTGAATTCCACTGAGCTGGGATATAAATTGACCCATTTTTTAAAATACGTTTCTTTTCTTTCTCAATCATCGCATGTACACTGTCACCTTCATTTTGAGTGTGACCCACTACCAAATATTTGTGGGTTATCGATTTAATACCCAGATGTTTTATGCAGTAGAGGTATAGAGACATCAGATATTTATTTTTATTTTGTGCAGAACAGTTGTCTGTATAAAATATGACATGTTTTCCCACACAATGTTCCTTTAGGTATTTAAATATACATGTACCAACTTCGTCGCAACCCTTGTCACCCAAAGATTCATCCCACAAGTAGCAATAACCCTTTTTATTAACAATATCATATACCGTGCAATTGTAAACGTTAAGATGACTCTTATAATAGAAAAGAGATTCGTTTCCACAAGGTGTTTGCAGCACTGCTTGCAAATCAAAACATGCAACAACTCTATTTTCATTATCTTCTTTTGCCAAGGCAATATCATTTTCTTTTTCGCTTCGACTCAGTTCCTTTTGCTTCTGATGAGTATTGAAGTCTTCTTCGAGGGACTGTTTTTCTAAGCCGGTAGCATTCTTGTAGGTAGAGCACAAAGAACAAGCATCCTTTTTAGGCTCGTAAAAGGAAATATTGAATTCTGTTCGGAATATGTTTCTGTACATGCTCTCAGTCACACTAGTTAAATTTTTACTTTTACAATAAGTAATGTAGTGTCTGTATAATATTTTCAAATTAAGGTCACCATCGATGTATGTTTTTCTTGTATTTTCCCTACAATAGTGGGATTCTTTCCGTGGATATGAATTTATATGGTTCCTCACGCTTTCTTTAACCAGATCGGGTACAATTCTGCCCTTCTTATGATGTTTGCCTCTTTTGTCTCCATCCAAAATTCCTTCTGGAGATACTTTTTTAATGGTGGTGGAAAGAAAGGAGTGTCCTATGTCCAAAGTATGAGTGAACATTTTTTGGCATACTCTTATTCTTTCTGAATTGACTACAAAATGATATCCATTATTGAGAGAACGTTTGCTAGTTTCTTTGTGAAGTGAATACTTTGGTTTGATTATACTCATACATTTGTTAACAAAATCACGCTGTCTTTCCAGGTTTCCAATATTCCAAAACTGGTCAAATATTTTTTTTCGGTTTTCCATGGAGATATTTTGTGAACATTTCAACCGACATGTTTCGTTGCAGCCTGCTCTCATTTTCCTTTCAGGTATAGACTTTCCAGTGACCGTCTTATAACGCTTACCTGTATTACGAAGTTTTTTTTTATTATTAGCCTTCCATTGATCAGGTTTTCTAGGTCTCTTTTTGGTTAATGGCAACTCATTATCACTCTCAGAACTAGACGAAATAATAATATTGGGCTTTCTTTTCAAACCAGGCAGTGTAGAAATTCGAAACTCTTCATTCAGAGCATCCGGCGAAAGTGGTATACTGTTGATCGAATCATCTTCTGCTTGATTAGTCAAAATATTGAGGCAATTTCTATTGTTTAGTGCTTCGTTGGAATGTTCAGTATCTGTGAAAAAGATTAAATAATTAATTTAAATAATTGCAGGACTAATCCGCCCAGAAGTTGTAACTGCAGTAAACAATAATTTTTATTATTTAAGCTTACAACTTTGTCTGAAAATTGTTTTACATACCATTTGAGATATTCCGCATATTATTTTTCGAAATCGCAGGACTAATCTGACCATAACTCGTAACTTCGATAACGGCATCCACTGTAGTATAATTTGTATTATTGAAAAATTCAGCGTTGCCTGGAAAGAAAAGAAAAATGTTATGAGTTTAAATATTTTTGACTGATGGTACTTTAGTCGTTATTTTTAAAAACAAAAATTATTTTTAAAAACTAACAGCCGTTTAACTTCACCTTAATATTTTCAAGTATCCAAAAATAGTTAAATAAATTTAAAGTATAGCTTACTTGTCCCAGTGTCATCAGTCGAAATAATTTGAATGTTCATTGGAATTTCGCACAACAATCCAGGTTCGGAATTCGTTGGATCATTTGCATTTTGTGTCCACAACAACAGTCCAGGTTCTAACTGTGTCCGCTCATCTTCAGAATTTTTTAGAGCGCTCAGCTGTATTGGAGGCTCCAAATTGATAGGTGAATGTTCCTCCGGCGCCGTAGAAATAATTTGAATGTTCATTGGAGTTTCGCACAACAATGGAGGCTCGGAATTCGTTGGATCATTTGCATTTTGTGTCCACAACAACAGTCCAGGTTCTAACTGTGTCCGCTCATCTTCAGAAATTTTTGGAACGCTCAGCTGTGTTGGAGGCTCCGAATTGATAGGTGAATGTTCCTCCGGCGCCTTAGAAATAATTTGAATGTTCATTAGAGGAGCTTCGCACAACAATGCAGGCTCGGAATTCGTCGGATCATTCGTATTTTGTGTCCACAACAACAGTCCAGGTTCTGACTGTGTCCGCCCATCTTCAGAAATTTTTGGAGCGCTCAGACGTGTTGGAGGGGCCAGAGTGATTGGTGAATGTTCCGCCGGTGGCATCATACAAAATGAAGCACCTGAAATAATTATACAAAGTTTCAAGTTCATAGCGTGAATAGTTCACGAGATAAGATCCAGTTCCAAACTGACGGACAGACACCTGGCTGATTTTCTTACATGCCAGCATACGGTGCTACGGAATCCTAAACATTATCAATATAACTTAATACTTATGTTGAATGGATTTGCACTATAAATCTTCCTAATATTGCACAATAATCGTACAAAGAAAACATCGTTGATCGATACAATCGATCAATACAAAAAAATTTGGTTACGATAAATACCTATGTAATTGAGGTTATGTGAGTGAAACTTACCCTTCTTATAATCACTTGGATAATCCATCTTGCCTTGAGCCATCTCCACCATAACCTCCGTTCTCGTCTTCGATCTTCTCATAGCTGATGTTTAGCAATTCTACAAAAATCCACGACATTCACAAAAATCTATCACCATTCACGAGAATAACCTCAAAGCTCATGTCCAGTTTAGAGATGCTTACTTTATAATCAACCACACAAACAACAATTCCTAATTTTAGTAAAGTCTTATCTCTTTCTAAATCAATATTGAAAGACAGAGAGGTGTCTTCCATTGAGCACAGGTGTCAGCAATAAAGTGGCTTTTGTTTAGACTGACAAGTACCGAGAAAAAACGTGTGACCTTGCCTGTGGCTCAGTTCAGTACCAGTACATTTCGAAATATTCCAATTCATCTTTTAAAGTTGAATGTTGTAGGGGAACATTTCTGAACGTTCCAATACAGTAATATTTTTATGTTAGCAATGCATTCAGTTATTTATCCGAACAAGCAAATTAGAGGATGTTGGAGTGGCGACTTGACTTGTCCCGATACTGTTTTAGATGAAGAAAAATATAACGAAAAATTTGGCATTCATAACTCAAAACCGCCTTTTTTTGAAATGTTCCAGTACTGTTCTACACCATCGATATAGCCTATGACACTCACAAATAACATAGCTTTCTATTGGTAAAAGAATTTCAAAATCGGTTTAGTAGATCCAGAGATTACTTCCTACAACGTCACAAACTTTACCTCTTTATAATATTAGTATAGATTAGTATAGATACGTGCTTATGGAATTATTAAAAATGTCAATACCATTTAAAAGGTTATTAAAGCTGACAGAAGTATTAGGTATGGTATTATCGACAACATCTCTGAAGCAGTTGCTATTTCATGGCAAACAGTTGTGTATTATAACACTGTTCATCATCATAATAATACTTGACAGAACAGAAAAAGGATCAAGGATAAAACTGTCAGTTTTCGATTTTATAGACTCTTGAATATCCTGATCAAGGGCTTTCCCAACCGAAGATCTGTTTATCAATAATAATAGTGATGAAATTGTATCTCTCAAGCTATTTTTTCCACCGATATATTTTCTATATGTGCATTGACATAAATACCATGTTATTATTACCGCAAATGATGCTCATCGCTTGGCTCGAATCGCCAAATTATGACAGCGAGTGTATGCGAAGTGCGTATTACCGTGTCTATCAGTTTAGGCTACCTGTAGCTGACCCCCATTGCCTTGCCAACCGGTTCGCAGGCGCGACGCGTGCTCGCTCTCTCGTCGTCCTCCGCATGGACAAGACATCGCGCTGACCATCGCTGGCAACGCCGCCGCCGGACCTTGCACCCCTTTCCCTAACCCGCGCCCCTTATCATGTGGGACCAAAAGTGACCGGTGTGTGAAAAAAAGTGACCGCGACCGCCGCTGACCGTCTCCCCGTCTCTTTCACACGCGCGCGCGAACATCCTTCTCTCACCGTATGTGATCCTAATACTTTTGTGAATCAGTGTTTTGGTAATTTGTGGGATTTTGGATTCTTTTACTACTGAGGTATGTTGTACACAGTTAATGCACTCGAATCGAAAGCTAATTAGTTATGTTAACACACTACGGATTCAATATATGTGGCAACTTCCTTTAGCACTTTCGTATTTGAATGTTAGTGTCCGGCATGGTAATTGCTTCTGTAATTAAGAAGCTGCAATCCCTGATATAATATTAACAAATTGCATTGGTCCTTGATTTTTGAATACGATGTTTATTAGTACGATTTTCTAATTTGGTTATAGAAAATTATTAGGTGGTTAAAAAAAACATTAAAAAATATATTATATCAGAGGTTTAAGTATGTTCTATTTTTTGTATTCTTTTGTTGAAAACAACAACTGTTCTTCAACAATCCATCTTACTTACTAGAGATAATGCAATGATTTTATGCAATTATTGGATGTAAAATTAAAAACGTTTTCTACTAAATTAAAATTGGCTGTAAGATATTGCATTTAGGCAATAAGCTCGCCTTTTTGATTAAGCAAATAAAGCGTTTTATTATTATTATAATTATCACAAAGTTTACATAACATGCTAGTTAGACCAACTTAACGCTAAATTAAAATTAAAATGTGAAATACCTACGATATACATAAATATACAAAAATATTATCTACCTTTCCAATTTCAATTCAAATTACTACAAAGCGTAAACGCGGAGATAACATGTCCTTTCGGCAGGAAATATAAAATTTCTGTTGGTACCACCTCTACACAGGTTATTCCTAGTCAGGTTGTAAACCATAAACTATCAGATCTGAATCTCTTTTCAAGTTAGGCAATGAGAGGAAACGTTTAATTATTAATTATTAGGCTACGGGAATGTTTTTGTTATGTAATTAAATGTTAATGTTTTATAGGTTTCAATAAATAAATAAATATACATACATAGATACTTACATAATATAAATGTAAAAAATACATATAAATATATACTCATACATGCGCCTTGAATATTTGTTATATCGCTACATAATCGTATATAAAGATATATATAATGTAAAATATACATATATACATACCTTTATTGTAACAAGTTCAATATATATTTTTTTACTGTCATTTTTATATAGGCGAGTTGTTTGGTTGTAATTTACTTAGGAGCATAACATCATAACAATGTACAGATTAATAAATGGGTTATGTGGGTGTTTTAATGAGATTTATTTGTAATCTAACTCAATATTCAAGATAACGAATCGTTCAGGGTGGTCTCCTCATTGCAATGCTGCTGTTAATCACGATTAATTCTGCAGCTAATTAATGATTTTCAAATATTCGGCTATTTCCCCGATTCGTCCAAAAATACAATTCTCACGCCATTGAAAATGCTAAAGCGAAGAGCGTAGTAATGATTCTTATGCTAATGCCTTTTCAAGGATATCAAGATTAGGCGTCGGGTTTTTTCTGCTCGCGGCGAAGCGGACATTTATCATAGTTTTTACGCGACTTCCACTCCCAAAATTGTAATAAATGTGGATGTTTAGAGCTAGAAGTAGATATAATATATTTTATAATGTATATGTATGTGTAAGTGTTTTTTTATTGATGCTTCCCAAAATAACACAGCATCATCTTCTGTTCACATTGGTTGCGCGGGAAATTCGACTTATTTATACGGCGTTGCCATATTAGTGTAATACTGGAAATATACATTTATTTACATAAATACAAATATAATATAAATGTGAGTGAACAATTCTGAGTTTTCTAAGAAGTCTGGATTGGGTAAATTAAAAAGCAGGGCATATAATAAAATATCAGACTGGTCACAGTGATGAGAGGCAGCGAAGCCTGTACAACCCCTTCACTATCATCTACGATCGTTATATTCGATAACATCGGTTATTATTGATTTTATCGATATACATATTTACAAATTTAAGAAAAATAACATCACTATTTGGAACGCGTTACACAGAAACCATACAACCCACAAAACAACAAACTGACCTAATGGAAATTAAAGTGTACACTGGTAGTATAGGCTTCCTTTCAATTTTGGATTGTTGATGTATAGCAATTTTAATAATAAATTTATTTTTATTCAGATATTTTCTGCTGAACAGGTAATAACTTTTTTTATTTTTTTTTTATTTATTTATTTTAAACATAACATGCAGAACTCCTACATTGGTCATACTAAGTAATGGTGCGAAGTAAACGACGACCCACATTCACATGACCATGCTCAGCGCATGCCCAACTAGGACGAATATAGCCTGTATCTGGGCATACGATTTTCAGACTTGGGTGGAGAAGCATAACTGACGTATGTACTCATACACATACATATACACATACATAGATACATATGCTTAAATACAAACTATACTCATTGTACACACAAATAATTTTAAACAACCAAATTCAAAGGCCAACGCTGTTTTTAGTTGAACTAAAACAGCTCTGGATGGTTCAGGTTGTGGGTTAGCAAATATAATTAATTAAAACATGCTACAATGGGTAAAATATTAAGTTTTGCCTGTAAAATGGATTTTTTAAAACCTGGAATTAAAAAAAACGTGTTTTTTAATTTTAGCGGGTAGGATGATTTCTGCTTAACGCGATCAATTTGGGAGACACCTATCATAAGGATAAGTTTGGGTAATAATAAAGATAGGCAGCCTAATTTAATTTTTAATGTTATACATCCTTTTAATAATGCACTTGTATCATAACTCCAAAGATCCACTTCCCACGATAGCTCTCAACTAATACGATTGACGGCTGAGCTTCGACACTGTCAGATCTTATCGTACATTACTAACGATCCGATTCCTCTCTTAATAAGCGCTTTGCTTTGGGCGCAACACGCTAAGAATGTACTGTCACCGCATAAATTATCGTACCGTGTCTGGCGGCCCAATTAATGCCATCTTGACTCGCTTTGATTAATATCGCGACTATTAGAAAGTCTAAAACGTGGTGGTATGCTTATACTTTAATAAATATGCTTAAATAGACTTAAAAACCAAAATATCCTATCTTTATATTTTACAATTGTTATAATTACATGTTAGGACTACTCTACTGCCGGTTTAAATATATTAAATGCTGTTTCATGTATTTTTTGTGATAAAAAAATACTGTTGGCTTATTTTGGAAAAATGTAGAAGTCATCTGATTTTTTTTAACTTTTTTTAATTTCTATTTTATATGAAAGGTTACGGGAAAAATCGATGAATGTGTTTTTTTTTTGTGAAATGTAAATACTAATTCCATCTCGAGGCTTGTTCCTAAATAAATCTAACCATTAATCAATTTTCGAATGGATGTTCATAGTCTGCTCTGAAATGAAGGAAGAAGAGAACGTGTGACGTAAAAGGAAAATCAAGGTCCACGTGGGGACGGTGAACATTGGATCATTTTTTCCCGTCAGGTCCAGAGGTGGGGTACCTCGATGACCCTCCGGTTGAGGCTGAGGACGAAATGTGTTGGGATATACTGATCAAGGCCAATGATTTTTCCACGTTTTCGCTTTTTTCTGAGATATAATTTAAGTAAAATGTAATTTTTTAGCTCATAAATTCTTCTTTTTATATTATTCCTACATTATAGTTTTCGCATTATTCTGAGGTTTAATTTAGGTAAAAAAAAATCTTTTCGAAATCCAAATATATTTGTGTTTTGCAAAAACTATATTTATTTATCACTAAATCTAAATTTATCACCTTGCTAAAAGCTCATTTTTAAGTTAGTAAATTTTAGAAATGGAAATATCAAAAATTTCAAGAAATTGATATTAATAATTGTTATTCCCAGTTACGTTTCATATATACATGTAAATGAACCCTAGAAAAATGGCGCCTTATCAGATAACGAATTTAATTTCAAATATATTTGCTAAGTAGTAAAATTCTGCTACAGGCATTTTTGATAATGGCTATTTATTCGTATTGTGAAACGTTTAAGCTCCGGTGGATTATTAGAAGTAAACTTATTAGCAATTATTCAATTTCATTATTAGTCCCTGCTGAGCGACTATTCAACATGGATGACGCGGTCGACCGATCTTGAGCGTTGAAATATATTAATTTACGGCGAATTTGAACACCTTCTTGGTGACGTCAGTGGCGTCAGAGATTCGGATATACAAAGGCCGACATTTATTTTAAGGGGTTGGTCTGGAAATAGACCTAAAAAAGTATATTGAGATTTTTTTCGAAAATAAAATTATTTTTGACTATTAGAAGATTTTTTTTGTAAATTAGATTGTTTAACATAAAAACAAACTTCATAGTAATAAGGAACTTGTTTTTATTCAGGCATTTATAACTGAGAAAAAAACATCTGAAAATTCTAAAGTTGATAAACGCTTTCATTGGTAATCAAGGCAAATCCAAAAAAAAAATGGTAGATGACTTTCAACTCAGATTTTCATGAAAATAATCTGCTGTGCAAATAAACCTCTTAGTATTCAGAAACATATTTTTTCAGGACAATAACAATAAAAATCTTGTTTAGCTTTACGTTTCTACAAAGTTATCCGTATATCGCTAACACCTTTTATAAAATATTGATATGGTGAACTTACCTATATATACGCAGGCATTATTAGTTCCTTTGTTTTAGGGAGATGCTCGTAATCAAAATGTTACCCTTTTTAATATGATAAGATGATCTTATTATTAATGAAATGTTAACTTTGAAAAAACCTTGTTTATTCTAGTATTTAGGTATATGAGTACTTTTATAATATTGAGATTTTCATCGATTTTTGTGACTAAAGCATCAGTAAAACAAAATATACGACTGCCCATCTTAGGATAGCGCTACAAAAAAAAACTTATTTAGTATGAATCAATAGCTCAATATTACGTAATCGACCCACATCTAGAAAAATAAGCCAACGGTCGCAGTCGGAGGGATTTGCGTATGGAATCTACCTGCGCGACCGTGTGAAGTCCATCCGGGGTCCGCGATACCCCGCGGGACGCTCAGACCAATTCACAATGGCCATCCGCCTGGGGGACCAAGGGAATGGACGGAGGGGGTATATAGGACCACACAAAAAACACCTATCAACATACCTGGCAGCAATGCGATTTTTTAATGGGCTCAAATTGAAAATGCTTTGTCATGGCGATATGAACATGTCTAGAAATATTTCGATGCGTGTTGTCACTGATTGAAGGGCGTGTTAAAATCTCGCTAATGATTTACGTATTTGTTAAGTAACTTATTTTAAGTGTTATTTAAAAAAAAAAAAATAACGTTCAAGTGACTCGGAAGATGTCCTGTCAGAAGACAACATTTCCTGTTGAACAAAAACTATGAGCGCATAATATATGATTTATTGACAAGACATAGACAACATTTGAGGCGATGAGGTCAAAAGTCAGACAAGTGACATTTTTCGCAAAACGTATTAGGTTCACTTTCTAATCTGAATTTCGCGCTCGTTTTGAGAAAGAAAATATGACAAGTGATTTGGATTAAAATACAGACGAAAACTAACAGCAAAGCTTCTTTTGTTGTATTCGATATTTATCTAAAATTATTAAGTAAGTTCTTTCGATATTTATCTAAAATTATTATTCGATATATATCAAAAAAATAAGGCAAACGAATTTGACCTTATTTTACATTTTCCATTAATACCACTTTGCTTTAGGTAAATGTCAGGTAAGTACATCAGTAATTCAAATTTCGGTTTTAATATATAATGAGACCGCTTTTCATCATTTATATATATTCATGTTACAGCATACATTTTACCTCCATTATATGTTTTATTTAAAAGTATCATGGATGTTTATACATCTATAATGGGAGGCAGGTGCTAATTTTTTGAGGACCGCTGGGTGCTACATTTTACCTACATATACATAAAGATTTTATCTGTAGCTGGATATTGGATTATTCCAATATTCACGAATTAGCTACAGATAAAGCCTCAATGTATATGAGGGTAAAATGTAGCACCTAGCGGATCCCAAAAAAATAGCACCTTTCTCCTGAAGTTTTGCGATAACATCAGTTATAGCATCACCTTTTGATAGCTTACTGCGAATGCTGCGGCAGACAAAACCGGTAAATATCAATGAAATATATTATGTATATCTTAAAATAAAAAAGTTATAATAATATTGTATATATAGTATATCAAAATATTGGATAGCGATTGCCAAAGGATTATAGAAAATGTTCGACGTTATAGATAAGAAAGAAACAGATTTTTCTTTATTAGGTGATCTTAACGACTGCTTAAATTAAAAAAATTAACGTCGATTCCACATTTTTAAAATATTTAGAACATTAATGGATGAGAAACATAAAGTCCCACCATTTCACGACGTTCTTGAAGATAATTTGGATGATGTAACACCTTTTAGGAGAATCGAAATAAAATTAGTAAAATCTTTATATTCCTTTCATAACATAAGCTTCATTATGACTTTTTTAATAGCATAAACTTAGCTTCAGATGAAGAGACTCATTATTGAAGAATATAATATCTACTGTACAGCTTGTATGACTTATATTGTATGACTACCTTTAAGCTTGTATGACTTAAATTGGTCATTGTTTATGGTTAATATTAAGTATGTCATTTTAAAATGTGTTTTTCTTTTACTAAGGCACTTAAATAAGATCACTTGACTGCTGTGGGCTCATTGTTTTAAAAACAGAAATCGGTTGAATGATTTCGGATTTTTATAACAACAAAAAAACAAGGAAAACATAAGATTTTCTTATTATTGTGTAAGAATGTATGTTATATTAAAGCGAATAAAAATATCGTTTCTTAAAATATTACATATAGCAATTTGAAATGTTGGTTTTAATTTTGTATGTCTCTCCTGTAAAGTTTTGCAGAAGTCTCTTGTCTGAATTTTGATTCCACCACCTCATTTATTTCTCTTTGAAACAAAACTAAGAATGAGCACATAATAGCTATAAGATAAATTAACAAATCCGTTTTTCGTTCAATGTCATTACGATATTCGCAATTATGTAATATAGGTCGTCTGATGTCTTTTCTACCTACAGAGTTTGTAGGGCTGAGATGTCCAATGATAATTTTACATTTACGTCTGAGATTTGATTGATATTAATTCCGAGATTTGACTGATTTTAAATCACTCATTTATGCTGAATATTAAACATTTATAGGGACTACTTTGTAGCATTAAATTAAATATTTCCTAAACGACTTATCCGGATTTAGAACTTTGAAATCATGATATTTTCCTTTATTGACTCAATGAAGAACGCTTAATGCAGCCATCATAAGTGTTTTTAAAATCCTCAAATGTTTTCTTGAACACGGCTAAAAAGCATAATGAACGTGCCCGGGTCCGACAGGCCCTCATTTGCATAGATATTCTTTGACAAATATAAAGAAACGCGGGGTTCACAGAGTGAGCGACGCGGGCGCTATTGTTTGCATCGTCGGACAAAGTCGCGAGGGAGCCGCTTTGGATGCCCCGGGCTACGAAATGGACGGTCCTTTGGCGGTGCGGCGTGGCGTGGCGCATTTCAAAGCAAGGGGTGTATTTTGGACATATGTACCCTTGCGGGTTAGGTGTGAGATTTAAAATACAAATATTTTTTTAAATATTATATATCGAAAGTACAAACGCGTAGATGCTTTTCGATGTAATTGAAGATTCCGAAGAAGATTAGGACTTAACTGATGAGTTGAGAGAACTGTGACGATGAGATGAGAGAACTGTAACTTGATGAGAGAACTGTGAATCCGATATTATAAACAAAATATTTAACCAGAGAGAGAGAGATATACCGAGGCAATTATACGATAAAAGAATTTCAAACCTGCAAAGATGAGAGAGCAAAGAAAATTAATATTTCAGTTCTAGGGTTTTCATTTTACAAAAAAGTGCATTGAGAGCAATTGCAGGTGTATCCCGTGACAAGCACTGCGAACCATATTTTCTTAAGTACAAAATACTGACTTTTACGTCTGAATATATTTTACAATGTCTACTATATGCTAAATCAAATATTAACGAACAAGAGGTAAACGGGAATATGCACTCCCACAATACACGCAGACGTGATGACGTTATCCTGCCTAAAGTACGCCTTACGCAGACACAAAAGTCCTTTGGATATTTGAGCTATAAGCTCTTTAACCAGCTACCACTCTCCACAAGAAAGATGGAAACAAAGGCGTTTAAAAGATTTATGAAACAAAAGCTGCAATCCACACATGCTTTCTATAAGCTGGGTGATTTTTTTGAGCATGCCAATTCTTTCAAATGGGAATAACATTAATATGTAACTTTCAGGTACCTCATTTTAGTTTTTATTATTTAATTATAATATTATGAATTTAATATTTAATATGTAGATTACATGTGTAATGTAACATACCTGATCATATACATACGTTGTTTTTTTTCAATTTTGTTTTGATACTTCCTATTGTGTGATTATTTTTTGTATAAAGTGCTTGATGACTATTAATTTTCTTATAATAATTATCTATTTTATATGTATACTCATGTACATGGATTCAGCTCTATTTTTTATTTTTTTTATTTTATTTGTCTGCCGTGTAAAGCCGACTTTAGTCAACGCTATTGTCGAATTAATATTTATGCTTTAATAGTTTTATATCTACATATACACTGACGAATTCTAATATGCGATAATTAGCTTTAATTCATAATTCATGCTTTTATTGTATATTCTGAATAAATAAATTGAATACTGAATACTGAATACTGAAGAAGAAGACAATAAATGTAACTAAAACCATATAATCGTTAAAAAACATATCACTATACTCAAACGCACATGAAATTATGTGAACCTTGATTTATTATTAAGCTCTGTGCACCTATTAATTCACGCAAGGGAATGGATAATTACAGTCTCTGTGCATGGACATGCCTCTTCGGTTAGGTGTCAAAGTGTGCGGCACAATGCTCTGGGGAGGACCTGCGGATCACCGCGCTTTTACTCAAACATGTAATTTCGAATGTCAGCATGCAGTCTGCGGTTACATTCAGTGGCATGGACCTCGCAGGGTGTGTGATACACTTGACTGGAATTTTACATGCTTGAATAAAAGTTATCGGTTAGGAGTAGCCAGCATTATAAAATCGAAGACTATCGCGGTTGTTTGACATTATAAATAGGATAGAAAACGAATTTACCGCGTGAAATTTGTAGGACCCGACGTTTCGGTGACGTTGCAGCCGCCGTTGTCTAGGGTAGACTGAAGAGCTGTCAGTCCGTTGTTTTGCGGGTAGGCCGCAAACCGCTGCCGCCACTGCGTAGGTTATAACGGTGGTAGGGGGCTGGGCTCGGAGCGCGGGAATTTTTAAAATCCGTCTTGCACACAACACTCACTGTATCCTGTTTTACGTCTTTGCGTTCGGCGTTCGGCGGCGGGAACATTTTAAGAAGAGGGTTCCACGTAGAAGAGAGTTTGTAGCCGTCATCTCTATTGAAGTTCGGAGTTCTTCTTATTTCAATGGCTTCCCGGATCATGCGAGGAAAGTAGAATTGTTCCTTGGATAGAACAATGGGATTTTGAAACTGCATCCAGTGGTTACTTCCAATATCCAATATATGTTCGCAGATCGCCGATTTTTCTCGCTGAACGTTTTTGACAGCTTTGATGTGTTCTGTAAGTCGCGTGGCTATGGGCCGTTTCGTTTGTCCAACGTAGGCTAGACCGCAGCTGCATTCGACTTTATACACACCCGGGGTTTGCAGTGGTATTACATCCTTTACAGTGGTATTACATCCTTTACAGCCAGCATTATTTTTGACCAACATATCAGGACTCCTATTTTCTCTCACTCGTTCCCTAAATAAATTTGAGATGCTAGATATGCAAAGCACGGTCTATACGGATTTTAGTATTTGTGGTAATGCCTCGATACTTTCTGATGTTAGTCAGCTTGATCGTAGCTTATTCAGCTATAGCACGGTTTTTGACCCTATCTTTAAAGTCAGGGAGAAGGTGCTACAATATACTGTAAGAAGCTACAACACATCGAATCATCGACCAGCTCTTCTTCTACCGCTAATCATACTGATCTTGTTATGACAAAATATGTTGTGCACAGCATTGACGCTCCCCCCCCCCCCCCCCTCTCCCCTCCATAATTTCCACTCTTCACTGGAGATTTAAATTTTATATTTAGACATCCTTTAAAAACTGGTTAATCTCCCAAAAAAAAATCTTGTGGTTGTAGATCCAAACTCACCCATTAAAAAAAAACGCCTCCGGCTGAAGATTCGTGGGAAGCTCTCTCAAACCATCATTTTATACAAAAAAAAATCTTATTTAATTTTCAATGGGGTTTGAATCATGCAGCATAAAAATTACAACAAGAAAGTATAGGATAATTCCAGCAGGTTCATGCCGACGTAAGTTGATAGAGATGTTGATTTGTAATGTTACCGATTTGAACTATTATGGAGAATTCGTTGTACAAACGTTTACCTAATTATTATTTCATTATTACCTCTGTTCCGTGTACTATGTGAAAGTATTTTTTTTTAAATACTTATAAAATGTAAAAAGTATAATTGTAGCAAAATATGGAGCTATTTTTGCTATACATAGTATTAAAAATTATGTGGTTTAAAGAATTAAATCGAAGAGACAATAAAGAGGAATAAAATTTAAAAAAGCAGGATGCATTTTTTTGGGAAAGTAAAAGTCTTATGTTGTGACTTCTCATTTTTGCGGAGGAAGCATGTTGGTCACAATTATTATTGTGTGACCAAATGTGTGTAGCATTAACCTAACCTATCACGATACAAAGTTGCACGATCCGAGGAAGGCGCACAGGTGTAGGCGTAGGGCGCACTGCAGAATGCCGGCAAAGCGGTGCCCATTCATTGAGAGACGGTTGTGCTTTTTTGAGCGCGCTTCATTAGGTCCCGAGGCGTGATGGGAATCGGTTTACGGCGAGCAAATTACACGTTCCGGCCCGCTATTGCAATTTAATTGTGGAAATGCACAAAGTTCATTATGTTGCCGTTCGTTGTGTGCACGGAAACGCCCAGCCGACGCTCGATAAAATCATTTTTACCGTACGTTATTATTAAACGCGCGAAACGGGCGCGGATTGCAGCGTGCGAGCTCGCGCACTATCGTACGTTTGCTCTCCCCATTGGTGAACATGTATTTTTTTGGTCGTTATACATACATACTATATTTTTGCGAGGTGCCAGTTACTAATGAATGATTTTTTTGTAGTTTTAAGTCGATTATATTTGTCTCAGTCTACTTAACGAAATTTTATGTTAAATTTTGATGCCTATTTTAATAAAGAAATTGTGATTTATTATTTAGCACCAAATGTTAAGGCAATTTAATTTTATGAGCACTTTACTACAACGCTTATATCAGTGATTTCAACCAGTGGGTGGCAAAGAGACGCCCAGGGGTCGCAGACTATCCAAAAATTAAAATCAAAAATATTAAAAAATATATTTATTTATAATTTGTAAACATTCACAGTTTTGAAAGAGAAACATTTTTATTATGTGTTTTGCTATTGCTTTTACAAAACTTTATATTGACCTAAGAAAGAAACATTCAAGTACAATTTCGATAGTAAAAAACAGTAAAATTAATGTGGTATTCGCCATTGTTTTTACAAAAACTTTATTTGACATTGTATTTACAAAAACTTTATTGAATTCCTACAGTTACAGCTGGCAAGAGACTACTAAGTTAAAGTTTAAGGTGGGTTGCGTAAGAGTTTTATTTTTCTTTACCTTAAACAGGGTTGCGATCTAAAAAAGGTTGAAAAACACTGGTTTAGATAATTTATTGTACTATTAGAGCCCTGTCCACCCAAGAACGGTTTAGTCCTAGATGGGTGACAGAATCAAATAAGCATGAGGTTAAGGTTTTGCCATTCGTTTCCTGTTATGTTTGTAGCCAAAAACATTGCTTTATATAAATTAATTCCTAATAAGCAATAGTTAAAAAATAAATTGTTATGTTTTGGATTCATTATTCAAACATAAAATTTGTTTTTATTCGTAAATCTGTTAGAAGTAATAGTGGGTTATTTCGTTGTTTCGCGCATTTTATACGACGATTTCATTTTACATTTGAGAGGGTTTTATTAAATTCTTGTTTGCTATGTCATAAAGTAAAGTAAAGTAAAGTAAAGTAAAAGGTATTTATTTCCAATACAACCATACAATTGTGTAGGAATGACAGTAATTAATCTTAAATTAGTTACTCAATTTAGACAAGAGGTGATATACAATATATAGTTTTAAACTTACCAATTTACGAAAACATAGACTATATGATAACAGTTTACAACAAAACAATTAACGGTAAATAATATGTATTAGATTAAATGCATGGTAGTAAAGTAGGGTCACCATGCATAATTAGTTTTATAGATATTATAAATTATTTTAAATCAAGGAAAAATAACGAGGTTTAACTAGACAATATAAATTAAGCTTCTAGCCTTAGATATACCTCATAGAGGAGTAGAGTACGTTATATCAAGATATATTTTGTTTGCAATAATCGACAATACAAGTCAATATGAAAATACAAATTAATTAACCAGAGAATTTCCAATCAAAACAAACTATTATTAGAGATCCTACATGTTAAAGTGGCAATATAAGCCTTTAATAGTCATAAAAGAAAATCAAAATCAAAAAAATAAAATAAGATATAGGTGGACGCTGCTGACAAAGTGGACAATTCCTATCCACTTTGTCAGCCTACCTACCTTGAAGGATTTTCAATAAGTATATGGCCATATACTTATTAAATGATGAATCTTTTGTAAGTAGATGAAAGGGCGTTGGTTAAAGAAAGCAATAAATTAGACAAGTAAAATTAACCACCAAACAATAAAATAGTGAAAAAAAAATTGTTTCAAGATTTTAGCAATTGCTTAGTCACCCCACTCTGTCGATCTGTTCACACGGCAGATCTGGTTAAAACAAAAAGACCGCTCCTTTTATGAGCGTCTTGACAGCCGCAAGACATGTCGTGAATCGAAGATTTTGTGACAAATCTTGTCTGAATTGACATTTTCAACTTGCCGCCTCTTATCTGTCGGATCGACAGGATTAAAACTGTCATTAAAATTCGTCCCGCGCGACAAAATAAATGTCGTCCCGTAATTAACGGATAAGTAAGTGCGATGTGGCCTTTGCGTCGAGTTAATTTATTTGTGAATGTAGCTCTATAGTACGATAAGTCGTCGTGTTGGTGCATGTTATACTTCCTCTCGCTCTCTTTCTTTCTCTTTTCTTCTACTAGTGCCATGCCCGTTACGAACGTTCTGTTGCTCTGAACAAGGTCGTCAAGTATTCTGACGCCACTATCGTTTCTTCTAGATTTCGAACTCAAAATATTGTCTTGGTCTAAGACCTATTCTTTCGAACATTTTGCCTTGAACCCCATTAGATTCACGAGTGCCTATGTTGCATGGCTTGGTCAAAGTGGTCGAATTTGATCATTTTTATTATTCTTCAAATGCGTGTCTGTTCTTTGGTATTAGCTTGACTATTTTCGATTCTACAATAAAATAAAAAGTCAGATTCTCAATCATTACTACAACCTTTTGTGGGTCTTGTGCGTCATCAAGGATATATATTCATGGCGCTTTCTTTCCAGTTAATAAAGCCAGGTGCATCTAGACAATTAATAGAACCTTGGCTGTCCCGCTTTTTGACGGTAATCTGGTCGTCGACTGCTAACTACGCGACATATATTTATAACATAACAGGCGTTTTGTAATATTTTCAATTAATTTTGTAAGATAACAATTTTTCGCAGACTCGTTTCTGCGTATTCAAGAAGTAAAAATATCACAAGACGCTTATTTTGCCTAGCAGAATAACCCTCATTATATTGTGCGATTATAGTTTCCGCAGTTTATAACTTTCTCTGGTATATTAACATATAATACAAATATTTTGCGAATTATTTTGCTCTAGACTATAAACTAATGCATTTTCGTCTGAATAAGTAACGTTTTTTTTTCAATTATTATTTTAAGATTTATTTGGTGAATGCTTTATAGAACGTTACTTTCTTTATCTGGATAAAATATAGAGTTTTATTCATGTTTGAAGTACAAAATACTTCGCTGTCGTTACCGAATATCGTTGGTTACTAATGAACCGATGTATATGAATTTCTTAACAGCTTCGACAGAGTAGGTAACGACAACAAAGACAAATCTAAAATGGTAGACTGAGAGCAGGCAGCTACGCATTTTTGTTTTTCCACGTTTTGTTTTAGACACATACATGTTTCTGCTTCGTCCAATGATAGAAAAACTTCATTGACAGCATGCAGTTGACATGCAATCAATATCATTTTTGAAGTTTGTAAGTCTCTCATGGGGTAATAAAATATCTTCATTTTCATTTGTCTGTTGATTGGGAGATACGTGTCATCAACATCTTTAAACAGGTGGGATATCTTAACCTGTTCTCAAAATTGACAAGTGTTTTAGAGGATTTAGTGAAGATCAAATATATACTTATTGCACAACCCTGGTCGGAAGCCATTCTGACAGGCGCCAATGGTTGGAGGCGATCATATTGCATAATATTCACTACCCAATAATATTATATCGTATCTTGTGTGGTGGGCATTGAGATGATGCTATTGTTCCACGCCCTTGGTGTAGTAAAAAAATCGACTGTCCGACAATATAAAAAAATCTGATTTTCAATCATTGAACTGGCTCTTATATTAAAAGACGAATAGCTCATTTTCACGTAAATATTTCTAAAATCTGTCATGGACATGAATTAAAGGTATTGCAACGTAGAGCCATATTTTCCTGAAAAATAAATACAGATAACGATGATGTAGTGCGGTCTTACTATTATTATAATTCTGCTTTTCTTCTTACAACTATTACCATATTTTGATTTATTTAAGTTAATAGTTCGTTTCCACGAAAAGTTTATTTTCGTGACTGACACGAAGCAGTTCGGCTAAAATGTAGAAGATTGCAAGCTTTAAAAAACAATTTTTATATTCATTTAAAGTGTTGAATATAACTATTAGGTATGTAATATAAACATTATAACTTTTACATTATTATGATATTAGGTATTCTTTAAACATATGTCATATTCTTTTACACGGAAGATCGGTCATCTCGTTTGGATTCTGCAAAAGAGCACAGATCTCATACAACAATCCAATATTTGCATCGTCCTCACACGTCCCAGAATCCCCCGTCCATTCCGGACCGCTGAGTCTCATATGCGGAAACAATCAGAGATCATTATATGATGGTTCGTTGTTCTCTCTCACCTCGATATAGTACAGCGAGGCGCCCCCCTCAGTATGATGTCACAATAATATTGTTCGAGGCGTAGACCACCCTTTCGCTGAGCTTTGTCTTTTTATTGTCATGCTGGCGCCCCCTCTGATCTGAGTGAGTAAGCATCCCCTCTCTAAAGATGCCAGACATATCAAGCGGTGGCATAACCCTATGCGGTATAATGATAGCTCACAGCTTTCGGTTAGTGATCAAATATTATAAGATCAAGTTACTGTCATGGGGTGGTGCATTTCGATAAATTATGAAGCTGTGTCGTTTGTATTATTCAATTATGCTTACTTTGGAAGCTGTAACTATACATAAATGCTAGGAATATCAGTAGGGCGGTATCGACTACAACGGGCGAACCCGTCACCCCAGGCTGGTATAATGATATGTGATCGGTTTTTTTCACACGTGGGATGAGCGTAGAAGACGTAGACGTAGACAATTCACTATCTAGCTTCGCCAACTAGTCCGCGAGAGACCAACCCTTACCGCCCGGCACCAGGTAGTTAACCCAGCGGGCAGACCGAGGGCGCTCGCTTCCAATTATGGCTAGATTTCTATGGCCTCCCGACTGGTTACAGTTTCGAAATCGTTTGCGCGGTCCTCTCCCTTGTGTAGCGGTGATTCGGTTACGAATCTTTCAAGGACTACGGCATTCTTTACCCGGTATCGGGTAGCCGATCGGTCGTTTCAAGAGCAGTTGCCGTAAGGTTAAAAAACTACTCCCGCTCTAGAGAGGAAAGAAAGCCGTTTCCAGACTCCTCCGACTGGCAGTCGGAATGCACAATCGATTGGCTGACACTGCTCGGTGTGCAAACCGCCCAGGAGCGCCCGAAGGTTGATTCCTAGGGTAAACTGGTCCGCAGGCTAGTGTCCTTGTCGGGCTCGCACTTCTGCGTAGAGGCTGCCGGATGGGTGTTGACCCGTGAGTTTGGCCGACCCTTACACACATGGGTCTTAGTGGATTAACTGCAACAAGGCCTATTGGCTAAGTATATCGGTAATATTTAAACATGGCTTAAAGAAAACATAAAGTAGCACGCGATTCCATCAAGATTGCCATCATGAATCTTGCATCTGACGCTCCCATCTGCGGCTAAAGGTCCGTGCACACCACAGCCGTTCCGTAGTCACGTATCCTAGTGCAAATTACACTGCAATTAAATCTAAAAACTGTAATGTAATTGTAGCTTTAAACGTAAATGTAATTCTAAAGAAAACACGGGATGGAGTATTGATAAAGTTCGAAGGGTGGTTACGGCCGCAGTGCTGATAAATCGGAGGCAACCTCGCTCCTCTCGCTCTTTCTGGTCACAGCAGCGACTCTTACTCTTACTTTTTATCCATGTAAACTCCACGACTCTGTAATGTCACGAGTGAATGATCAAAAGTCACGAATGAAATAACAAGCAGATATCTAAATCGCGAATGATCAGGAATAATCGCTGCGTTGCGTTAAAATATATCATTTACTGCCCCTTTACTATCATTTTTCATCTAGGGCTACTGGAGCAAGATGCTCGACAAAGCTGACACTTGCAATGGATTATACGTAGCTAATACTTTAAAACGTTGATTAAGTTTTTTGTACTCGACTACCCAACAAAAAGAAGCGTAAAAAAGGATGTTCAACTATGCATGTCTTCCGTTTTTTTATTCCACTATAAGTTTTAAACACTCAAACCAATTTAGAAGTATGCAGTATTGTTAGAACCGTTATATTATACCGAGTGTTATAGAAAACCTTAGATGTCAAAATATCATGTAAATAGTTGCCTAAATGTCCAAATCCCCGAATGTCAATAAATTAACATAAATATATTGTGTTAAGTTCCGAATGAAAAGTCTGAATGAGTACATTCTGGAAATATATATGTATATTTATGGATAAATACATAAATCACAAATATTTCATTAAAAAAAACCGTAAATAAAATACTTATAAATACAGTAGTTCTTTTTTTGTAACGGCAGCCATGTTTTTTATTGCTTTTAATATATTTACTTGCTAAATATAAATAACTACAAAATTTGTTTTTCTCTTGATTTCAGGTAAGATGTTTGGATTAATTTAACGAAATAGTCATCGGTGAGTCTTCCTTCGTTTTTCCTATATTTTTTAAATACTTACTCGTACACGTATCGCAAAGCCGAATTCCTCTTTAATAACTCTGCGTAGCCCGTAGCCAGACTTATGCCGAGAGCGATCATGCAAAGGAGAGATCGCTGGATAAATGTCATTAAAGTTAATACTTTTATTATACGCGCCATAGACTATTTTGTAGGAATTTTCTCCGTAATGAAGGTGTTTATACAGTCGCTTAATGTCAGGCGTCGCTGTCTGTCACCCAAGGCGTTCGCCGTTTAGACAATTTGCCGTCACGTCTCGGCCATTTTATGAGCCCGCTCTGCTCTCCTACGCGTAATAGAGGAAGTGCCTGCGTAATTATTGAATATCGTAACAGTAAGTACTGACTTTGAGCCTATATACACAGATAGGATGGTAATTTCTATTGGATGGTTGCTAAAATATAAGTATGGCATTTTCTTTCAATGAAGTCCTCTGAAAAGGAAATATTCTTATTAATTTTAAGAAATCGATTAAGAGACATTAACCCGTACACAAATATTCCTTCGGTTTGTGTTCAAAGTGTTCGATCACTGATGACTTTATCTCATCAACTTCGAACTTCAAAACATTTCGCAGTTAAAAATTCTCTATTACTCTTGTACTACGCTTTCGTCCGCAGTCACCTCGAATATGCTTCTCAAATATGGTCTCCTAGCTATAATGTTCACATAAAGAGAATTGAACGTATTCAAAATGTGTTCCTGAAACATTTCAATTATTGCTCCTTCTTGTCCTTTCCCAATCACAACGAAGCAGCTGCTTTTCATGGGCTTCAATCCTTACAATCAAGATGAAAATGCGCAGACGTGGTGTTTTTCCTTAAAATATTGGCAGGTTATATTGATTGTTCTGATCTTCTTGGAATGCTATCTTTCCGTGTACCATCGCGACTCACTCGCCAAACGGAGTTATACCACCTTCCGCAGGTTAGTACTAATTATGCACAAAACTGTTTCATGTATAGGGTATGTAAAATTTGTAATACGCAGCTCGGCGATATTGACGTAATTATATTATAAATAATATTTATTCAAAATATCTTTAAATAATATGTATGACTATATTATGGAACGTGTATTTACATAAAATTTTATTTACTTATTATGACTCCTTTCTTCCTAGTTCCCACCTGTCCCTATGAGTGTTAGTTAATTCTTTAAAAAATATATACTGTTGTGTTTAAATTATGAATGTTTAAGTGGAAACATGTAATTAGCTTAATTTTTTTAACTTTATAATTCTGTAACAAATTTATTGTAACAGCTGTATGTTTCCTTAAAAATAATAAAATAAAAATAAAAATAAAAAAATCAACATTTTAGGATGTCTTCATTGTTATTGTTTTCTGATCCAGAAACTAATAAAAATTAGGACATTTAGGCAAGTCACAAACGATTAATATAATCGATTAATCATCATTGATTATTATTTTTTTTTCAAATGCACTCATTGATCTTGCTAATAGTAAGTTCGTAGACGCCTGGTAGCTCGTGGACTAAGGTTTGGGCGCCCGCTAAATAAGTCGTGTGATACATCAAGGAAATCTGATCGTAAAAAAAATGGACTTCATGCATTTAATGAGCGTAGTCGTGCGTATTGCAAATTCGCTGGCGGTGGCGGTGGCTTCAAAGCGGTGGAGTAACTTATAAAAAAATGGGTCTTTTTTTTTTTTTTTTTAGTTAAATATTAACCAAAAGTACATATAGGATTGTACTTACAAAATACTTAGCTACATTACATATTTATATTGCAGCTACATTATAAATCGCCGTATTCATTTGGGGGCACCGCTTCGAATATGTTGCGCAACGAGTAGAAACTAAAAAAAAGATAAGAGATATAAATACATGTCGTTTATAAAAACTCAGTGTAGACAAGATACTGGAAGCTAATGGGCCCTTACGAGTTGGCCACGAAGACCCATTCTGTACAGGGTTGGTCACACTCACGGGTCAACACCCATCCGGCGGCCTCCACGCATAAAGTGCGAGCCCGGGTAGGACTCTGGCCTTAGGGCTTGCTTCCCCTAGGAATCAACCTTCTGGCGCTCCTGGACGGTCTGCGCACCGTGCGGCATATAGCCAATCGACTGTGCACTCTGACTAACATATTGAGTTGTCAACCACAACGGGCGAACCCGTCACCGCAGGACGTTTTAACGATTGTTCGTTTTATCGACCGTGCAGTGAGCGTAGAAGACTTGGGACATAACAATCCGACGTCTAGCTACGCCACAACCCGTTAGAGACCAACGCCTTACCGCGAGTAGCCAGGTATGTTACCTGGCGGGCGGCACTCGCGCCCTAACTACCAATTGTGACCAGATTTCTACGGTCTCTCGATTGGTTCCGAGTTCGAGGTCGCTTGCGCGGTCCTCTCCCTTACGAAGCGGTGAAACGGAGTGCACCGAATCTGTCGCGGACCAAGGCGTCCTTTGCCCGACTCTGAACCGGGATCGGATGGCCAATGGTCATTTCAAGAGCAGTCGCCGTAAGGTAGACAACTACCCCCGCTCTATAGGAAACAATACAGTTCCCAGACTCCCCCGATTGTTAGTCGGAGAGCACAATCGATTGGCTTGCGCCGCTCGGTGCGCAGACCGTCCAGGAGCGCCAGAGGATTGTTCCCAGGGGAGACTGGTTGACCCAGTGTCCTACCCAGGCTCGCACCCCATGTGTGGAGGCCATCGGATGGGTGTTGACCCGTGAGTGTGACCGACCCTGAAACAGAATGGGTCTTCGTGGCCAACTCAGCAAGGGCCCATTAGCTCCCATGACTCTGACTAACAGTCGGGGGAGTGGAAGGAGTACTGTTTCCTATAGAGCGCTGGTGGTTGCGGACCTTACGGCGACTGCTCTTGAAACGATCATCGGCTACCCGATCCTGGGTGAACAGCCGGGCAAAGGATGCCGTGGTCCGCGATAGATTCGGTATACACCGTCTCACCGCTTCGCAAGGGATAGGACCGCGTAAGCGATCTCGAACTCTTAACTAATCGAGAGACCAGAGTAATCTGGTCGCAATTGAATGCAAGGGCGCGAGTGTAAGCCCGCTATGTAACACTCCTGGCTATCTCGCGTTTAAAGCGTTGGCCTCTTGCAAGCACGTGGCGGAGCTTGGCGGTAGTTTATTTTGTAGCTAATCGACTATTTTTTATGACTAATCGTTAAAACTTCCTGAGGTGACGGGTTCGCCCGTTGTAGTTGACAGAAAACTCAATATATGTAGACAAGAAACGTAATTCATCGACAAACATCCTTGAATGTTTCTATAGTGCAGCCACGCTTCTTTCTACTACATCAACTCAAAAATGGGAAAGATCAGTATCAATGCTGGAAAAATAATGTGGGTAGTGGGCTCTTAAAAAGTGATGAACAATCAACATTATTTTAATTTTATATTTCGGTTGCAGCCGAAATCAGTTTGTATATGCCATTTCCATAATCGAACAATTTCCCGAAAATCCAAACCTTTTTTCCTTTTTAAATCTAAACCACCAAGATGAATAACATTTTTAATCAGCAATTTAAACAATCTTAAATATATCAATAATCGTGATATGAATGTGATACCCAAAATTGATTAAAAAAGAGCGGATATGTAGTATATGTATTTTACTTATTAAGCCCAGAAAATTTACATGCTCCAAAATATTTTTGAAAGCCATTACCCATCACTTTGCTCGCTTTAACATAAAGAGAGCTTTAGCAGCATTACTAAGTCATGGAATGATTTTTACTTTGAAACATTGATCAACATTTAACTTATGTGATATTGCATGTAAAACGACAGATACTTGCTTCCCTTATATACACTGGCTCTGTGATTATTAATAAGAATAATTAGAAGGTTTGTTGTTTCGCCAGTAGTATTTTTGGCACAACAGCTGGTAAGTCACATTTTGGAAGTGCTACTATAATTTAGAGCTACTTCATATATGTTGGATGTATTTAGACTAATAAATCAATATTTATAGTGAAAAAAGGACATTTTACAAGTAAACGGCGAATGCAGGTGGCGCTGATAGCACTGATAGCCAAACTAATCGCAATTTATTTGGGAATCTATAATACCATTGATAATAAATGTATTTTATAAAGGACTGATTGATTATAAAAACCCAATAATTCAATCAATGATAACATCCAATTATCAGTGCTATCTATCGCATTTTTTTATATAGGATGATTACATCTTAGGAATAATATGAGAGATAATATGCGTACTATATTGCAGTCTATCTGAACTTAAAGTGCGTATTTATTACGTATTGAAACCTGTATACCAAATTTAAAATGACATTTTTATGTTAATAATATTCTAATAAGAAAAGCCTTGGGTTAAAATATCGTTTGCTATTATATTATTGTTTTAAATGGTATACATAGGTGTATTTAGAGCGCCGTCTACAGTGAAATAAGAAATAAGAAATAAGAAAAATTTATTTTCATAAACCCGATCTGGGTATAGAAATTACATTACAAAAAATTATTATATATATAATAACATTACGAAATTACAAAAAATAGTATTTCTACAAATGAAATTACATTTCAAATTATAAAAAAGTGTATAAAAAGTTCTGCGATCTAAGCTAACAGTGTATAAAAAAAAGTGTATAAAAGTTCTGCGATCTAAGCAAAGCATTCGACTGTATAAACATCAATGACCCTGGTAGACAAGCTAAACCATTATGGAATTAGAGGAGTGGCCAATTCACTCATTAAATCGTACCCACAAAACAGGCAGCAAGTGGTGGAGATTAAAATAATTGATGGAATTGAGGAAAAGGCTGAGCAATCGAGTTGTGAAATAATAAACATCGGTGTGCCTCAGGGCTCAACATTAGGACCTCTCCTCTTCAAACTCTATTGTAACGATTTAGCAACTAACATAACTTGTGCCAAGACTGTCCAACTTGCAGATGACACCACGTGCATTCTTGAAAGTGACTGTAGAACAAAAATTGAGGATCCAACAAGCGAAACACTTTTTGAAGTCAATGATTAGTTTAGAGTGAACCCGATGTCGCCAATTTAAGCAAAGCAGTGTTGATAAACTTCTCAAATAAAAAAGAAATAAAAAAAAGTGCGCTGCCATTCTGTTATACAACTAAAGTCGCTATATTAAACATAATAATAATGATTAATCAATTTGTGGAACTATGAGTGTCATCTAATCATTGCGTTTTTTCTAAGTAATCTCCAGGTTGCCAAATTGTAGAACGACGTTGTCGACGAATACAAAACGCTATAATTAATGTTATCACCAAATGAATAATTTTGCGCTTAAAGAAATCAAGAGAGTGGTTTGTGAACTTATGAAATATTGCTAACGCAGTTGATCACATAGGAAGCTGTTTGCGGATCGATGCTCGTAAACAAACACGCTCAATTATGGCTAATCGTCCATTTTGCGATGATTAAATGTAACATCAATTACCGATCGCAGTAACAGTGTTATTAATGTTTAATCAATGCATTTAATGAAAGGAGCACGACTGAATCGGCCTTGACGCGACGCCATTGGTTCTGCTGCATTAGTTCTCCCTGCTGGCTGGTAGCTGCTGTGAACATCGCCTGCTATTTATCATCGCTGTGTATCTCGCTTGGCAAATGCAGATTTGCATAATAATTCCGTTTTATGAAAATGCGAGCCTTGCAGAATATAGTATATAATATACATATATACCCACACAAATGCTGTACAATTTTCCAGGGAGGCTGTAAGGTGCTGGCTCTCACAATAATTATAGTTTGTTTATTTGAAAAACTTTATTGCACATACAATAGAGTACAGCACGCTGGGCTTATTGCCAAGTGCCAAAATCTTACGACCTTTCCGCCAGGGTTATTACGACTAAATATTGACATCAGCAATTTAAAATATAACAATTGTAATTTTTGTAAAGTAGTGTTCATAATAAATAATTACAATTATATAATAAACAAAATATTTAATTTATAATATTTATATATAATGTAATATTATTTTTAATTTTGACTAGGTATGTTTATATATAATTATATATTAACTGCCGTATTTTAAATATTATAGACTTTTTTATATTTTTGTTACGACTCTTTCTTTCTATTCATTCTTATAACTTGATTTTTGTATTTATTTTAGTTTTAATTTTATACTATTTGTTACACTCTATTTAACAAAATGCTACATATGTTCTATTTAAGGCCGATTTTATAATGGAATTGCGATTAGTTTTTTTCTTTCCAAAATTTGCAAAAAGCAATTTAGATTTATAAGCATCTAGAATTTTGACATAATTTATTGTAATATTAGAGCCCTGTTCACGCTAGAACGAGCTAGTCATGATTAGGCGACAGAATCAAATAAGCATAAGGTTAAGGTTTTTCTATTCGGTTCCTGTTATTTTTGTAAGCAAAATCAATATTTTTATAGTAATTCATTCTTAAATAAATGAATAAATACGAATGGAAATAGGACAGAAATAAACAACATATGTTAACTCAATATCGCAAAGAGGAATGGGGTATAAGGAAGAGCTAGGAGACGAGGGGGGGGGGGGGGGGGGGAGGGGGGATTCATACGATGAGTTATTGTCTCTTAATTGATTTTTAAATTCGATCAGGATTTTAAGTTGTCCCGGGAGCAAAGGCACACAGATCCCATAGTCATGTCAACTGCACTGCAAATGAATTGGACACGAAAGTTGATAAATTCTTAGATATAATCGGTAATAGACTTTCCTGGGAGCATAATGGAGTCTGATTTTTATCTGTTTGTCGTACACTATATTATTATTGAGAAGATAATAAAATGTAAACAACGTTGCAAAAAAAAACTGTTACATACACATATAGAATATTGTAATTATTTGCAATATAAAATTGTAAAACGATCACTATAATTTCGCATATCCCAAGTGCAACTTTCTAAGTGCATGCAATAAAAGATAATCGTTAAAGTACTCAGCTGCATGGATGGAAGCGACTCGCGATTAATACTATGTGTCGTTATTTAATTAAAAATATTGAAATTATAATGGCGATCTACGCGGGATTGGTAAAGCTGCTTTCACACACGTCTTAGTAGAGCCGGATTACACAGTCGCACAGGTCTCCAGCTGACGGAGTAACAGTAGTAATATTATTAACAAATATTTATTTACAGCTGTCTATTCAACAAAATTTAGACAAAAAACACAAAAATAATAATTGAAACTGTAAAGAGACTGTACAATAAAACTACAAACGCTGCTAATTAATGGTATACTCTGGATATATCTTGTCGTGGTTTGCAGGACACACATATTTTTGGTACAGTAAACCACTATTTAATGAAACTATAATAAAATAATGAAAATAAAATAATTTCTATAAAAAAGTATAAAAAGTATAAAAACAATAGTAATAAAATAACAATAGTAATAAGTAATCATTCTAAAATAAAATAAAATCTTTTGCTTCTAAACATATTCATTTAGTAATATACTCTTATAGTGGTCCTTAAACTTTCAAATTGACCTTGATCGCAAAGCCATTCTCAACCGATTCCATACAGCCACAGAATTATAGAAAGAAGCTGCACTGGAAATTTGCATTCGATATTAGTTATTACAATTAGTTATTACAATAGCTAAATTACAGTACCAACGCTTTCATGTTATAATTGGGCGAATATATCCCGAAAGGGAATTTTAAATTACCCTTTGCCATAGTAAATAGCATGGCAGGTATTTTCGCTACTTCCAGGTCGGCGCAGATCGCCGGACACTCAAATTTTTAATTCCGAATGGTGCGTGTGAAAAATGGTTTACGACGACATGTTATTGAATTGTTCGCGGGATCGTCTACATCTGCTGCTACCTGCAGCAACGTGCGGCATGTAAGGTGTTGGCTCAATTTATTTCGAAAAAAATATAATAATGATTATAATGCACCGAATCGATTGTGTATATATAAATTAATATTTTTGGCAATCGGGGAAGAACGGTTGATGTATTTTTTTTAAGATGACGTACTTTTATAATGAGGTATACATTTTAGTAAAATGTAGTTTTTTAGAACCTAACTGTATATAGTTTACAGACAATATACATTTTTTTCTAGCACATACAAACCCTGGCTAAAAGGTCATTTTTTAAGTTGAATTTAAAAAACACACTAAATTTTAAACAAAACCAAAATTTAAAAATGGAATTACAAAAAAAAGTTTATTTCAAATTTGACATTGATCCCTCTTCGCCGTAACTCTTCAATTGATTTACTAAACGTTACTATACTCTAATAATACTCTAATATTAATAACTACCTATATAACTATACCATAATAAACAAATATTACGTTGGCGTTTAATATTAAGCTTTTATATTTTTTTAATAGCATCATAAATTAATTTAAAAGCACAGTTTATACTCTTGTAAAGTTGTATTAATATACATACATGGAAATTTAACTTTAATGATAAAAACAATTGCCCTCCCTAGCATCATCATCGATGACAAATTCCCTGGTCGAATCGCTGACGCCGCAGTAAACAAGCATAAATAATCCGTTTTATTTCGCAACGGTACGGTTTAACTGCTAATCATGGTAATTAAACGCGCGGTTTATCGCTGAGGGACGTGAAAATTCTCCCATCGATTGCCGTACCCCGCGCGCTTATCGCATTTCCAACCCGACGCGACCGGATGCGCCACGTTTCTCTAACGGAATGCCGTACTTATACAACTTTGTCCTTCTATGTTGATAGTGGCGCGGTGCGGTAGAAACCCGTCCCGGGAATGTTGGAGGTTTAATTTAACGGTTCGCCTTTCTTATTTATTTATCAGTTAAATGCTCGTGAGCGTCTACCACTTAATTTCAGAAGTTAAAGAAATTATACCCGTTTGAGCATATACCAGTTAAAGAAAATACTACACAATTTCAAATAAAAATAAACCACCCGATACTACTCGAACTATGTAACTTTCCCGTTGAAGAAACTAATTTGAAATTTACATAAACCATAATTTTAATAACACCGTAAACATTATGCGATAATTTATTTCACCTCACTATTTCATCTAGATCTTAGAGAAGTTTTGTCCCATCTGTCTCCGGGTACTCTATCGGGAGAAATAATCTGATTCTTCCGCGTCCAAAAGTAGAACTTTTAAAAAGTGATCCGAACTACGTCGGAATTATATGTTACAACAATCTAACCCTTAGTATCAAAAAATATACTGGAAAAAAAATGCCCTAATTTAAGAATAAGCTCAAATTATATCTCATTCCAAGAGAATTGTACGATATTAACGATCTCTAAACTGTGTGCATCTTGCCTATTTCTATTTATATAATAGGTTTTTAATCGATTTTCTATTTGTATAAAAAATATTGACTATTTCTATTATTAGGTACATATTAATAACATATTGACTATTTTTGTTTGCAATGTAATCATATAACATTTTATTTAACTTTTTGACAACCCTAACTTTTTTTGTTATTTATGACACTACATTTATTGATTTTAGTTTTAAAAAATATTCTCATTTTTATCGTTATTTTAAAGAATTGATATATTATGTTCACATTATTTTTTTTTTTATTTCATTACAATATTCATTTTATTTTATGTAATAGAATCACAACATATTGAGTTGATTTCTACCAACATATCTTACTCGTTGTTTTTTATCCCTCAAACTAAATGGTGAGACTCGATTTAATTCTGCAATTATACCTATGTTCTTTATATACTTTCTTACGAGTAAGCATTCTTCTTTTGATTATTAATAGAATGACGAATTTAATCACATCACAATATCACAATTGTCAATGTAATACAACTATGTATGTATATACAATTACGTATTAGTTGTTATGACAATAAATGAATTGATTTGATTTGATATGTCATATCAATTCTTCCGGTGGATCCTCTTATCCTCGTTATTACTGTGTTTTTGTTAAAATGCAAGTTGGTTTCTTGTTTCTACGCTTTATTGTGAGCATTTTACAATGGGCGGGATTATTATCATACGACAATATCTTACAACCAACCCTATTGTGTAATGTTTATGTCATGGATGCGTGTATCTTGTTATTGCATTCGATGGACATAGTTGAAATAAAGTCCCGTTATTTTTATTTCAACGGAAAATGGTGACCCGACCGGTAATCGAAACAGGCACTTACAATCCGGCGACCTAGCGGATATGCCCCCGGGCTGTGTAATCTTCATTCGTGAGTTATCTTCATTCCTAACCTTAAAGTCGTCGGACTCCAAATCGGTGCATTCTTTTCCATTCGACTCCTAAATCCCAATAGGTAATGAGTGTTTCCGCCATCAAAGCGGCATGAATGCAAATTGTCAGGCTCGTATCACATATTGTAGCGCTACTCCACCAATAGTGTACTGGTGTTGGAGAGAGGGCTAAGAGACTTCCAGTAAATCATACCGGAATATTTGCTGTAATTGATGTATACTATATGCTTCGCACTTCATCGATAAATAGCGTTAATAGGGTCACTTGCGTTTCTTCGTGAGCTAATATCGAAAAATAGCCCTTGCGAACAAGATAGAGCAGTACGTTAGAGCGCAATGTAAAATAAACGATCGTTCGCACAAAAATTACTTGCTGAACATAAAACCATATCAGTTAGTCAGAAAAAAAATGTTCGGTCTTAGATTATGCCGCTTTATGTTAGATTGGTAGTTTTATGCTGGAAAAGTGGCAATCGTTCATTTTATATTACGGTCTAATGTATTGCCCTGTCTCGCTTGCAGGAACTACTTCCGATTTTAGTTCACGAAGAAACGCAATCGGGCACAATATCCCGCTGAAACAAGTCGCAAGATTCCATGTTGCCTGTTTCCATGTACAACTTCAGATAATCGGTGAACAGGACGCTATGCAATGTCTCCACGGTACTTAGCAGCTCGTTCACAAAAAAAAATATAGCAGCGAACCCAGGTTTGATATACCTGACTCAGGCCCGCTCATGGAAGATTTCGATCAATGACTATGCTCACAGCGTCGGAAACTTCTTGATTATTATTCAATTTTACAAAAACCAACTGCACCACATATCCGTATCAAAATGAATATCCGGCAGTTGCGTAACGACCGTGTGCGCGCCTCGGCTGGGTCGATTCAAAATTATACGCAAAATTAAATTTCAAGCCGAGTGTATGATCAACGATAATTCCATTTGAGATGCGCAATTACCGCCGCCACTTAATAATCCGTGCCACTTTTCGCCAACTTGTAGTCCAGGAGCCCTACACAGTTTACTCTACGTCATTGGGCACTAGAACCAATCTAATGACAGTGAACAGACATAACTTAATCCCAAACAGGAGAACGAGTTCTGCACAGAAACACTTGTCAAACATCGTTTCGTTTGTTTCTACTCTTTATTGCCAAATTTCACAATGGACGGGTTTATTGTCATATGACAATCTCTTACAACCAACCCTACAATGACGTGTTTATATGTACCTGTATGTGTGCGTGTAACATGTGTGTAAGTGTGTGCTCCTGGACTGTTCAACAAAATAAATGGCGGTTTTTTCTGCAGTCTACGACTAGTTAGGGTGTACAGAAAAACCTAACAAAGTCACTTTTGACTATGGGCCGATAAGCAACAGAGACCCTAATAACATATATAGGTACTAAAATAACGTATGAATTTTTAAATCTATCTAGTATTACCTAACTACATATATCTTTAACTAGTAAAGTCAATATGCTGGAAAAGGGATTATCACTTTTCCAGCATAAAACGCTTGAACATATAGCGGCATAATGAAAGACCAAACGAATTGTTTTCAAACTAATTCAGATGATTTTATGTACGACAGGTAGTTTTTGTGCGGGAAAGATAGTTTAAATGCGAAAGACGAATTCGGTCTACCGGAGACTTTCATTTTACATTCCGCTCTAATGTACTGCTCTGTATCGTTCGCATAAACTAGTTTCCGATGTTAGGTCATTAAGAAATGCAATTGAAAGATGTGTACAAGCACACTTATAGCAAAAAACAGATTTTCTTAAAAATATGTATATACCACATAGGAGTATTGTTTGAAATGCACAACAGCTTATAATCGTTTCGACGAGTGACTATCTGTGATTTGACTTCCTAAAAAAGTCATTATATAAGACATCATTGGGATCAAAGAATTCAAACAATGTCGTATTAATAAGCTCTGTCAAACGGACAAAAAATATTATTATTTTCCTACAAATTAATATATGCTTCTAATTGCATTTCTTTTTTTCTATGAGCATCATAAGGCGTCAATATACCCCTTATTTTTTATTTTTGCGACCTCCATATATTTTTTATATAATAACAATCATTATAGCGCAAATATCATAGAGTAATATAGACTCACTAGCTGTAGCTTTGGACTTGATTTAACTGTAACAAAATATGTCGTTTCAGTGATTAATTTCATTCGCGTAACTAGGGAAACCACAACGAGCTCTCGGACTATTAATAATCCGCGCCACTTTTCGCGAACTTGAGCGCGCACCGATCATAAGTGCAGCCATAGGCTTTAATTGCGCCGCGATGTGTATAATAAAACACAGTTTAAGGGCTCGTTAGTATAATCCATTTCCGTCCGTTTCGATATGTTCCCGATAATTATACGCGGGTAAGGTCGCACCGGGCGCGTTCCCCGAACGCGGAACCAGTATTCTCGCGCACAGGAGATTGAGGGGGTGCGATCGATTTATTTTTACATGCTGAAAATCGCTCGTAATCAATGCTTTGCGATTAACTGAATATATGGAAATGGTTCAATGATTATATGAGAAAGAGCGGTTCGTTGAATGAGAGTTAACTGGAAAGAGTACGGAAAAATAATTCAATTACCTGATTAATTATTTTAGACCTGAGCAAAAAAATACGCTCCAAAAATTGTATGAAACATCCACTTTCACTAGATTAGGCAGTAAGTCGATGTCGACTACAACGGGCGAACTCGTCACCCCAGGCTGGCATAACGATATGTGATGGTTATTTTAGCCGCGGGATGAGCGTAGAAGACTTAGAGACAAGACAATCTACTATCTAGCTCCGACAACAAGCCCATTAGAGGCCAACGCCTTACGGTGAGCCACCGGAAAAGGTAACAAGCGAGCAGCCTCGCACCCTAACTACCAGTTTTGGAAGAATATCTCCGTCTGGAATTACCCTTCAGGATACCTCTGTCCTCCCGACTGGTTACAGATCCGAAGTCGCTTACGCAGCTTCTCTCTGTTGTATTACAGTGGTAATTCAATTTGAATTTATCGCTGAACTGGGCTTCCGTTGCCCGTAGTGCCACACGGGATCGAGTGGCCCAAGGTCTTTTCAAGAGTGGCATGACAACAGGTCAACATCCACCACCACTGCTTAGGAAACAGTATATTTCCATAGTCTCCATATTCCTTCAGCAGTTATTCAGAGTGCACAACCGATTGGCATCGCAGAAACGGTGCCCAGACCGTCCAGTAGCGCCGGTATGCAATCCCGCCAGGAGAAACCGGTCCACCAGCTGTGAGGCCTGAGAAACGAGAGTCTTACCCTGTGTAGCCTTCCGCACGAGGAGGCTTCTGAATAGGAGCCGAATCGTGAGTTGAGTCAATCCGAGAACAAAATGAATCTTACGGCCCAAGCTGCACGAAACCATTCGCTACCAAATAGATTAGCCAAAGTTATGGCCATGAATAACACTAAATTGCGTTCGACAATGTAACCTCATCTTGAGCAATATATTTTAAAAAATTCCTGCGCTGAGTTCGGGAGGGCAGCTTATAACGTATATAATAGAACGTTTGTAAAGCAAGCATATATTGCTTCCATACTATTTACCTTGTGTATACAATGTTTTCTGTTGTTGCGCTCGTAGTTCTCTGTGATTCATCTACGCACCGGAATAATAAAATTAGAAGCAACCACAAACCCAATTTAATCGCACTAAAAACAACCGATTCTCCGAGTTTTTCTGTATCTCGATCGATCACATTTCGTAACCGCATAACAATATCGAAACGCTTCGAATTCTTTTTATACGAGGCTCGTTAAAATGCCGCCACGGAAAACAGTCTCTGGGAAGAGAGTCCATTAGCGCTCTGAAAATTGATGTGATCTCTCGGCTAGAAAAAGACGTGTGGGTGTCTTCACGACACGGGGGAATTATCTATACACAGCATAAACGGATACATATCTGCTTAAACTGCTTACTAATGACATAGCATTAATCTAATGACGTTATCTGTGATCTTTAACAGTGTTAACTTTGTAATCTCCTTTATATAGGACTATGAATAACATTATGGAATTGGAGCATTTGAGAATATTTAAAACATGGTGGTGTTTTATTCAAAAATTAGTGCGATGAAAAAAAGAGTTGTTTGTGATGGATACAAGTTGAAAGTCAGCACTGTCTATAAAAAAACTTGATAAGAATAGGTTCTTGATTTTAAAAGAATATTTTGTTAAAGATATTTATATCAGAGCTATTAATGAATATTTTGTGTCAGATCTATCAACATTTTACTAATAAAACTATAAAAAACGACATTGATAAGAAGAATTTACACGTCAACTGTTTCTTAATAAATAAATAAATAAATAAACTTAATCGATTTGACAGTCAAAATTCAAGAAATTTTCTGGTTGTAGACTAAATATTCTACGTTCGCTGGACGTAAGTTTGCTGCCGTTTTGCGCAATTTCTAATATGCATTGTTACAAATACGCTTAAAATAATTAAATATTATCACAAAACTCGAGCAGCAGGATTCCCAGGACCAAGAAACCCAGAAATGGGCGGGAAAACTTGTTACCTGGGATGAAATTATGAGTGTGGTTCGGTTAGTACTGAGTGCTATGATTTATTTCCTGACTGCCAAAAGAAGGGTTATATTTTTACTGCATATGTATGTATGTATTTACATGCCAATTTGACTATAATACCGTTATTTGTGAGTGTCTTATTTGTGAGCGTATTATCTCTTTAGCTATTTATGCAGTAAAAGGGAAATGATATGCAGTAAAAGGGAAACGTCTTTTGTTTTAACACTTGAAACGATAAATTTACCTATTTTGATAGTAATTCCTAATTGTTGATAATATGACCAATAAACATGACCTAACGATTTAAATTATTTTTTTAATATAAAAATACTACTTTTTGTGACTTAAATTTAAAAGTTAGACATACATATGCTGTCGCTGACTTTATTGTACGCATTATCAAGCTCTACAAGTTTTCTCTAGAACCTAATCATATATCTCTGATCGTTAAGGCAGCGTTAGTTAGAAACGTTTTCGTTCGACCGATTATTCTCCGACTTACTTTGCAAATCCGACTACCACGAAAAAGTCTTTTAATTTTTCGGATTAATATATAGCCTATGACACTCACAAATAACGTAGCTTTCTATTGGTAAAAGAATTTTCAAAATCGGTTCTGTAGATCCAGAGATTACTTCCTATAACGTCACAAACTTTACTTCTTCATAATATTAGTATAGATTAGATTGCTCAACTCCATGTGACGTTTTGGAAACCCTCGTGCGCCGGCGAAATGCAGGTGGCGCTGATAGTATTGACGGAGAAACTACACCAATTTATTTGCCATCTATAATAACATTGATAATAAATGTATTTTTTATAAAACACTGAGTAATTACAAAAACCCAATAATTTAACCAATGATAACAATAATAATATTCAATTATTAGTGTCATCTGTCGCATTTTCATACCGGCTGATTACATCACAGAAATAATACGGAGAGATAGAATTCCATCTATTAGGTAGTCTATCTGAACTTAAAGTGCCTAATTATTACGCGTTTAAAACTGTATATCAAATTAAAACTTGATGTATTTATGTAAATAATAATAAAATCGTAGCAGGTAAGATTTAATGATTTGTTTTTTAATATAGCGTTATTTTATTTGGAGATAAAATACCGTACAGGCGTGTTAAGAACGCCGCCATATTGAAGTTCAGGGAAGTACAATTAATTTTTGGAAATATGAATGCTAATAAATTCTGATATGCCAAATGGTCGTATGGCATTGAGTAATATAATACGCTATACAATCAATTATACAAAATATATACGTAAAAGAGGATAATTTTTGGCTGAAAAATTGGCAACAGTGGCACGGTATGATACAGGAAGGATGTCGTGCGGCTATCTGGAAAGTAACGATGAGATTTTTTTACCGCTATGGTCCAGTCGTACCCGAAGAACCGTTCGATCCCCAATGCATAATGCGGGGTACCGTGGCTATCATTACGGGTACGGCGCGCTCCTCCGCTGTGATCTGCGTCCGCGCCGCCCAATTTGTGGGCGTCGAGACGCCCGCCGGCCGTTACGACTGTAACGAGATCGACGTACGACCGAATTGTATGTCATTACGACCTAAATACGACACAATACTGCCAATCGATGATGTGCACATGCATCCATTTTGTTTCAGCTTTGATTCAAGTAAATGCAGAATAGGCACTTTGGCATTTTATTTCGTTTCATATTAATTTATTTCAATTACAACATCACACTTGTGAAGGAATGGCCAAGTACATTAAATTAATCTTAAATTAGTTACTCAATAAAAAAAAGAATGATATACAGTTCTTGACGTATGGCAAACATTTTCTAAAACGATATTACTCTATTATCTAAAAACATAAAGATTTGCACCAGCAAACAACTCATAAAATTAAAACACGATCGATAACTAATTGAAACGACAAAATTCCCAAACTGAATACCACCCATGCACAGAGATATTTAATATACTTGTCACCGTCTTTGTTCAATAAAACTAACGAATATACCCATCATTAATGCTCAAGGTATAACTATAAATATAAAAGACTAACACACTGTTTGGTCACCCAGGGAAGAAAAGAAACTGAAAGACTAATTTGTTTTATTCCTAGCTAACATACCATTCCTAACAATGTAACTATTACTATCATTATTATTTACATACCATATATTGATTATTAACATGCTTTATGATTACTATAATATTGGTATTATTATTATTATCACATAGCTTTTAGTATTATTTGAAGTTTTATTTATTATTGAATTTTAACTTTTTACTTTTATTTTATTTTACAACTGATTCATGAATAACTGATTCCTAAATCAAACTAAGAATCAACAGCTACGTCTTTCATCTTTCAATTTCTGATATACAGGATGATTTTTTTAACGTTGATACTAGTGAGAGGGTGATTCTACCCATGAAACCGGACCAAAAAAAAAAAATTAAAAAAGGTTTTTCGACTAGAATTTTCCTGAAAATAAGAGGTTTTTTGGATGTTAGGAAAAATCGAGTTAGAGGAAATTATTATACTCGAAAAACTAAGGTGAAAAACATCAATTTTTTTTGTTGTCACCGAAAAAACTGATTATCCAAGTCCTGAAGTCCATAGATTACCAATCTCCTTTATGAAAAAACTATTTCAGGAAAATGTCAAAAAAATATTGATAGATTCACAATAAAAATAGAAATAGATTGATAAAAAATATTGATGGTCACGTGTAAATAATTTTCACAACTGTGTGATTACGATAACTAAAATTTACGTATACTATATATATATATTTATTGTTGATGTATAAATGATAACTCAAATAATTCAATAGTGAATCCTCAGCTAAGAAAATTGGCATCATTACCTTATAAAAAGAGTTATGTAATAACTGTCAGTAACAAAAATTCACACTCGTGGCAGTTTTTATTTTGCACCAATTGCCTATCAACAATAAACATTTGCACATTTGTTTTTTGCACATTTGTTTATAGGAACAGCTTGTTTATAGGCCAAATTTTACACATTTTAAACTGCTATATCATTAATATGTGTATAATATTAATACATATAGGTACTTCTCAATCTAGCGTCGCCGTCACGATGCGTGTCGGCAGATTTAAACGTAAAAATCCGAGTCAAATCGCGGCTGACGTTAAGCGATTTGCTACGCGGCAAGTCGCGACTTTGCGCTTTCCGAAATCGACTAAGCCGACACTCGAGTCGGCCTCAAAACAGACTTAGTTGCAAATAGGCATGAGTTTAATCGCATTAAAATAAAATATCTGCATGATCAGGATGTGATATCGCAGTAGGTTGAGTAAGGGAATAGTATAGATACTGATACTTAACTGTTCAGTGTAAACTTGAGTGGTGCTAAAAGATGTAAATTGTAGTTTTTCAAATTTTTGAGGACTTTGATAGATTCCTCATTCTCGGTCACGTAGGGGATGATTCTGGTTACCCAGGTTATCATCATTTCGTACCATTTGGTCTGGCCTAAATCAGAAGCGAATTTTCAATATTTCTGAGACCAGATGAGTAAAAGAAACACAAATAAAAATTATTAATTTAAAAAAAAAACACTACAAACACGCTTTTCAAGTCCAAACACGGCTATGATATTATATTCCATCATGGAATGCCAGTGACTATCTTCCGGCTTCATCATCAGACCTTGAAACCTAATAATGGTCAAAGTTCATTCCAAGACTTTTCTAACAAGTCCAAACACAGCTATGATACGATGTTCCATTATGAAGTTCCAGTTCGTATCTTCCGACTCCATCATCA
This sequence comes from Micropterix aruncella, assembly GCA_944548615.1. Taxonomy (NCBI): domain Eukaryota; kingdom Metazoa; phylum Arthropoda; class Insecta; order Lepidoptera; family Micropterigidae; genus Micropterix; species Micropterix aruncella. Next base: position 40,576,998 of record OX155952.1, read on the forward strand.
GATCAGTTCGACAGTACCATATTATTGTATTGTCATCAGAACTACATACAGCTGCCAATTTTCATGACGCTACGATCCTTGGAAGATGGTTAAATTAATTACCTTAGATTCCATTACATAGTTAGTTACATACAGGTCGACCTAATAAAAGCGTGTTAAAAAAGATGGACTGAATGACATGACAGAGTAATTTCATGTTTTAGAATATTTCCAAATAAGCGCAAATTAATTTTTTTTACATTGAATAATTATTTCTTAGTTTCCTATGATGTAAGCAAAAGTAGGAGATATAAACTGAAAGATAATACAAGAGTATTCTACAATGTTTCGATAAATTTACATTCCTAAGAGGACCTGCTCTGACTTCACTTTAGCTAAATACAGAGGAGCGAGAAGTCGCGATTACCTCAACAGCAACTAACCACTCTTACTCCAAGAAATATCCTAGTAATTTCTCCATCATATTTGCATGAGATGCTTATCTACAGAATCCTGTCTGTCACTTAGTAATTGGTCGGCTAGGTGAACGTGCGGGCGTTGCTGACAATAATATACATGGAAAATTCCTCAAGCTCCGCGGCTATCGATATCTGAGAAGGATAGAGCAATTTGAGTGCGCAAAGCCTATCTAAATGCAAATCGCACCATGAATATTTTGCACGGATGTAAATCACATTCACGAGACGCGACGGCCACCAATTGGACGAGTTTTTAACGGAACGCAGTCGGTCAAACAGCGCCATCTGCTGACGATCGACAGAATCGACGATTACGAGTATAAATCGATGCTGACGTTCGTATTAACCTGGGTTAAAATGTATGTGCAACAAGTAATGTCGGCGAACTTGAAATATATTCCCAAAGGGGTTTACTCGAGCGTTGATCTTTCATAAGTTGCGCCGTCTACCGTCGATCACAGGAACTCGGATTATTTTAGATCTATGGATGATTCTAACCCATGTATTTATCATCGTACCATGACAATATATCTATATACCTAGAGAAATGTATAAAAATGGATTTTGCTATATCTGTCTGTCCGAGCTTAATAGGCTCCGAAATAGTGTAACCGATTGTTAACACCATGAAAGTTGGCGCATATGTGATTTTTTTTATAGAGAAGTTATTTATTATATCCGCTTTGTTGTAACTTACCACTAGATGACGCTACAGCACATCAGCTTCTATACCGCTCAACCTATCGCCATTCAAATTGGTATAGACATTTGAGAACGCACAATATTGTTACGCACTATATTAACTTTATTGTAACTCGCAACCAGAGGGCGCTGCAGCATTTCAACTTCTATACCGTTCAACCGATAGCCATGGAAATTGGTATGGTACGTAGGCGTTTGGGCACGCATAATATTATCGCGCTATTCTTTTTTTGTAGCTCGCCGCTAGGTGGCGTTGCAGCACATCAACTTATATACCGTTCAACCGATCGCCATGAAAATTGGTATATGTAGATATTTGAGCACGGATTTAACACTATCAACGCGTGGTAACCAGCAGTATATTATAATATTAATGTAGCAATAAATATTTTTTTTACATTAATCCAGATTTCTAGTAAAATATTATATAGTATAATTTTCTGGTTAATGAAGGGAATGCGCTTGCTAACATACCTATTACGATCGAGCAAACACACACGCATACTCGGAAAGCGTTTGCCTTTCTCATAAATTACGTTATTTTTGCCATCACCCGCGTCTTGGGGCCGTTAGCTCAATTTGAATAAACGGCCCGAGAGGACGCGAGCGCTTGTAGAAAATCGCTTCTCGGACGCTCTTAATAAATTAATACGATACATCGTCCACAGAGGGCGCTGCCTTATTGCATAAGATTAGTTTTAATTTATCTCATTCAGCGCTGATGCCTCGAGTCAAGTCTAGTAGATGCAAGTACATATCTTTCTTCTTTCGGCGCTTTCTCCTATTCTTATGTTTTCCAGATACACGATTGTCTTATTTATTATTTGTTTCATATTTAAATTAGTGGTCTAGAATAATTCATCTCATGTCTTATGTTGGGTTTCTTTGTCTGAGTAGTTTCCATATCTAAAGTTAGTTTCCCATTGATTGGTTCAATTCTCGATCTCTTTAGCTTTTTTTTCAATAAAAATATCATCTTTTCTATATATACTCAGTTTTTATCATCATCGTCTTAAGCATCTCGATCATTCACGCTGTCGCATTATCCACAAGCGATTTCCTTCATCCATTGTTTTCTTTTATGGAATTGCCGTAAATTATTTCGCCATTGGACTGTCTCCCGAGACGAAATCGCGATTCGCTGACGTGAGGGCGATCCCCGTAATCAGACATTGTCAAGATGCGATATTTTTCCATACAAACCGCATGCCGATTATTCTCGATCCCGTCCAACCTGTTTTGATGTCTCCCCGACATCAATGGGGCTTTTATAACCAAACCACGCGGTCTCTGGCAAATTTATACCTTCATGGCGATTTCATATTTGTATAGTTGATAAAATAAAAGTATTGATAAGGGATCTTGGACCGGTAATTTGTTTGCTGTGATTTTATCATACGAGTTTTTCGTTAATAACCATGATTCTAACTCTGCTCCAAAGTGATTGCTCGATCCACCAAAATCAATTTATTTACAAACAAAGTCGTTAGTCAAATTGTGAAGTTGATTAAATTATTAGTCCATGTTTAGCTATGATAGTGATATATGTCAGTCGTGATTTTGGTCAGTCTTAGCAGTTTACGTCATCTGCAACTGAGACTGAGCAATATGCATTAATAATTCATCAATAACATCTTGTTACTTATATAGTTGTGGTATATTGTAAATTAAACTCTGTTTGTAATGTACTGTTTTTGTAAGCAGACATTAGGTTTTCAAATAGTCGACTGTAAGATATAGCTGTATTGATCAGTCCGTCAATTGTGTAATTTCAATAACTAATATATGTCTCTTGTAATGTTCTTGTTAGTTCACTAAAGTTATTCTATTCTATTCTTTTTAATATCCTGTTAATCTTAATGGTGTTGAATTTTGATAATATATTTGTAAGGTAGGTATTTCTTTTAGTGTGGGTATGCAATAGCATTGAAACTGGTATATCTTCATTCGAAGAATTGACAAAGTATCAGGTTTCGTCGATACGCGCTATCTCTTTCTGCTTATCAGGTAAAAAGAGAGCAGTGATGTTGTACCTTTAGTTGGCTGGAGCCCTAATTATAAAGCCTACTGTATTTTGCTCATCGAAATATCTACTTTCTTCTTCATATAATGCATCTCTATTATTGAATGCTCGCAGTCAATAACCTTTACAAACCGTCGTTATATTTAGAGAATTTAAATGTTTGATAAGTATCTACGTAGTCTATATTATTTTAAAAACCCAACAAAGTACATTTTTTTCTGATTTTATGAGAGTTATTCAGGTACCTACTTATATAATATTATTAAAAACCCATAACACATAAACATGGGCCACATAATGCGTGGTAACAAATACCACATTCTCCAATTAATCCTGCAAGGGAAGATAAAAATCCGCCGAAGACCTGGCCGGAGAAGAACCCACTGACTACAAAACCTCGTTGAATGGTTCAAATAAAGCACCACCGAGTTGTTCCGCGCCGCAACATCACGGGCCCAAGTGTCCATAATGACCGCCGCCCTCCGATAGGAGATGGCACTTTAAGAAGAAGAAGAACACACAATAACGCAATGGCTACTCCTGCAATTACATATCAATTGGCATTTCCTTCCACGTAATCAAGCTTATACAATCTCATATTTTATCTGTCTTTGGTATCGCGATGCGAAAAAAACTCGTGGACTTTCTGCCGAATATTATTTTGGTCGTAGTAGTCGAGTTTTTCGGTTATATTTATCCCCTGCTTTTATTTCTTTGATGACACAGATTTAACGTGGTTCTTCATTTCGCAGATTATTCTGTATACGAAGTTGTGTTAAATTCTCATCTAATCTCCTATCGTCTTTGCTATTATACGTTTATACTTTAGTATTACGTTTTTGCTAGGCTTTAAAACTATTAAATAAACTATTGATTTTAGTTTCCTTTGTCGATGAAAATGGTCTTCGCAATTTTACGCCAGAAAACCTCATCTACTTATCGCTCACATCACTTTCACTTAATATGATTTTCGAGTGAAAAATCAGTTGCATTAACGTTACCAGAGCTCGATAGGTTCGCACGTAATAACGTTCACTGGGCGTATGGTTTAGGAGACTAGAATGCAGTATGGTTTACCAAAAATATATTGACCAATATGCTTTACCAAATATATATATTGACCAATAGCGGCTATCCCCTCCAACCGTCTCCAGGTACTTTGTTTACTTTCCGAAAGAAGTATAGTTTGTTATACCATATTATGCTTAAGTCATTGTGCGTACGGATTTTCTTATATTGTCTAGTTTAAATGATTTTTCTATTTATAATGCTGTTATTCATAATAGACAAGCGCTAATTATAAAGAGATTAACAAACAATGTTATTAAAATTATGTCGTCTCAATTGATCAATAAGAAAAAGTTCAATAATATTTTACGTTGCCGATCTAATCTGCATTCCACGTTTCGCAATAATTTAAACAATGTCAAACCCATTACCGCTCCTCGATTTCTGAGGATGAGGCAAAAAAATCGTCTCAAAATTTCGTCTTTATTGGCTGTGGCCGATTCCCCTCGACCGCAATTCACAATCGTTTTATGAATTTTTAGACTTTTATCCTTTTTGAGTCGTAAATTTCCGTGACTCTCCCAATGAGCCGTAGGAAATATATCATCTTAACGCCTATTTGACTCGTTCGTTTTTATGGCATTTCTGGGTGCGGGCCTAATCTTCTGTATCGCGTGGACGTAGTACCAAAAGGAAGTATCACCACACTGTTAAATCGTCTTAACCCTTGGAGTAAATGGGTATTTTCATGGATGCATCTGTCTCTTTTGCAGGATTTTCGGCGACATCGACTTAAAGTACTATAACTACGAAACTACTACACCAATCTTAAAAAGAACAACTGCGCAATGATTGCATTGAAATTTCGAATATAGAATATTGAAATATCATTTTGTAAAACAATTAGATAATTATGAATAAATATGAGAACGTCAAAGAAGTGAAAAAAACGCGGAACCAGATCTGGTCGTATCATACTCAACGGATAATTGTTTCAGAACCAGATTTGGTCGTATCATACTCAAGGGGTATCATACATCGTACTTGTAATTTAATTTAATAAGTAATGTATTTTATTGATTTGCTATTATTTTGTTATTTTCAAATTTATTTATTTGTTAATTTCAATAAAAAAACGATAATACATTAAAAGGTCATACGAGGTAATGGCGCGAAGTAAACAACGTCCCACATTCACATGACCATACCCAGCGCATACCCAACTAGGCCGAATATAGCCTATATTTGGGCATACGACGTATTGTCTGACTTGGGTGGAGAAGTATAACTGTAGTATACGTATAACATATCTGCGGACACCTCCTTATATGCAAGCATTTAAAATACTTAAAAAAGTAGAGCCTTATTGTCTGATTATTTTATATGCTCTTATATCTGTACTTTTAGTTTAAAATGCATAACGTAGCTTTCATTTGATTATTTAACATTTTACTGACAATTTGAATATTGCGATGAATAATCTTTTCGAATTACGAATTACTACTTCAAATATTAGGCTTCTATTTTGATTATTTATATTTATAGTTTAACAATCTAGTGGTTAATTCTTGACTACCTATGTATGTTCAGAAAAGAGTAGTAACGAGACTTACTACCTAACCCAATTATTTTGACACGTCCAAGAGCCGTCTTTAGCCGTCAATTGAACACGACGAAAATATAATGTAATGTAATGTACCTACTAGGCATTTCAAAAATAAATAATTATTGTTAAAAAAATGTTATTTTAATTTTAAAAATGTTTGGTGTAGGTAAACAGACATATAAATAAAAATACACATTCATACATACATATATAAATATTACGATCTAATACATATTATAGCATTCCTCCTATGTAATTTATTAAATCCGGCGTTATGTTATCCGGCGATGCTTAGGTATCCTCTACCTTCCCCCTTCCACCCTTCCCCCTCTTCTTCCTTTTCCCCCATATAGCCTATGTTACTCACCTTTCATTCAGCTATCTATATTCACACATCGATTCATTGGTCCTTTTCAACTTCCTTTTTCGCATTTATAAAATTTTCATGACAATCGGTTGACGGTATAGAATTTTATGTGCCACAGAGCCATTTAGTTGCGAGTTACAACAAAGTGCATAGCATAAAAACATTTTCCATGAAAATATATATATATAGGTAGGTATGTAGCAACTTTCATGGTGATCGGTCAAGCGATTTTACCTATGTATACCAACCAACATCCATTTTTATATGTTTAGCGCGAAAATATTATCCAATCCTAAATACCTATGTATACCAATTTTCCTGGTGATCGGTTGAACGGTATAGCTTCCATGAGGAGGACCGTGTCGTCAGCAAAGGAGCAGTCGATTCATGCATTAGTGCATTCGATTCAAAAATTCGTGCATTCTCACTGAGAGGCAATTCATAGAAATCATTGACATACATGAGAAACAGAACAGGGCCATGTACATTGCCTTGAGGTACACCAGAGCGGATTTTGTCACTGTCAAGCCTGTGATCTATCCGTCAAATAACTTGCTATCCAGTCGTTTAAGTATCCTTGTATACCATATCAAATGGGCTTTTTTTAAATTAGCGCATGTTAAACAGTATCAAATGATTTAGCCACCGACACTTTATTTGGTAGGACACTGTGTATGAAATCGATATGTTTAAAGGTCAGAGTTGAGACTTTACTTTGTAGGACTCGTGCGAAGAAAGACAGATGGTTCCAGCACGCGGAAGACAATTTGTTAGAGACCTCACGGCAACGGCACTGAAACCGGGCGAATATACACTGTCACATAAATCAGCGATTTCGTCGCAACCGCACCTCGTATATTAAAAGCCTATGATTTGCTGTGGTGTTGGAAAATTCTTGGCATTCTCGTATATCAATGAGCACTTAGCTTATTGTGCAGAGAAGTATTTTTCAACCGTTTATGGGTTTTATCCGTGAGATCCTTATTGTTATAAACGCTGGCTCAGAGATCCTTATAATTCTTTTTAATAGCAAGGATGGGCACTCTTTTACATCTGTTTTAGATGAGTAGTAGTCTAAACACTATTGTGGAATATGATAAAAGCACATTCCGTCTATGTATACAGGTTGGCCAAAAAGTCGTGGATCAAACGAAACAGGGAGATAAAGGAGGTAATTTTCAAAAAAAAAATCTTTCTACAGCATGGCCATAACTTCATTGCACGAAGGTTTTGATTTTTTGGTTTTTTTTTTTTCAATGAAACTACCGAGTTTTTTTACAATTTAATCAATAAAAAATTAATTGATTGAAAGCAATAAAATAAAAGATATTGTATTATGACTCGATAATGTATCAATAATATAAAAATTGTTGAAGACTATCGCGGTTGTTTGACATTATAAATAGGATAGAAAACGAATTTACCGCGTGAAATTTGTAGCACCCGACGTTTCGGTGACGTTGCAGCCGCCGTTGTCCAGGGTAGACTGAAGAGCTGTCAATCCGTTGTTTTGCGGGTAGGCCGCGTACCGCCACTGCGTAGATTATAACGGTGGTGGGGGGCCGGGCTCGGGGCGCGGGAATTTTGAAAATCCGTCTTGCACACAACACTCCTGTTTTTTGTCTTTGCGTTCGGCGTTCGGCGGCGGGAAATTTCACGCGGTAAATTCGTTTTCTATCCTATTTATAACAAAAATTGTTTTGCAGCTCTTGGTACCAAATTTAACGAGCAATGAATTTTTTTCCGTAAATTTTGAAGCGTTACAAAAATTACTTCTCACTTTAAGAGCACCATGTGAAAATAAAAAGAAATGCGGAAAAGTGACCCGGCATTAAAAAAGGAATCTGATTTAATGCTGATTCAAATGAGGTACAACACTTTAGTGTTTGACCTTTAGTTTTCATTGCTCGCTAAATTAGGTACCAAGAGCTGCAAAACAATTTTTGTATTATTGATACATTATCGAGTCATAATACAACAACTTTTGTTTTATTGCTTTCAATCAATTAATTTTTTATTCATTAAATTGTAAAAAAAACTCGGTGGTTTCATTGACAAATAAAAACAAAAATTCATAACCTTCGTGCAATGAAGTTATGGCCATGCTGAAGAAAGATTTTTTGTTGGAAATTACCTCCTTTATCTCCCTGTTTCGTTTGATCCACGACTTTCTGGCCACCCTGTATTTGAGACCTCGTACGCGTAAATGTTCGAATTTGCGTTTTTATTGCTATTGGTGTAAAATCACGCTCCGGATTACGCCGTCCATGTCCCGATGACTTAAATCGCTTACTTTTCTTGTAATTCTTTTTGCATTGGCATCTCGCAAGCATGAGTTGATGATTTTATCCGGTAATACCTCTTACGTGCTTAGTAGTAATTCCTCGCAAACAACCTTAATCTTTGACAGTTTTCATCGTTAGTACAGTTAACTAATATTGTTTCAATTTTGTCTGATTTCTATAGCTGAAAAAAACGTACATTGAACGAAATTATTCAGTTTTTTTTCATGCCCTGAAAAGTTTGCTTATTGGCATGTACGAGGTCTCACATATTTATTTATTTATTTATTTATTTAAGAATTAATTACTATAAAACATTGATTCGCTTACAAAAATAACAGGAACCGAATGGCAAAACCGTAACCTTTTGCCTATTTGATTCTGTCACCCAACTGGACTAGCCCGTTCTAGGGTGGACAGGACTCTAATATTACAATCAAGTTTGCTTGATTGCTTGATTGCTTACAGATGTACAAGTTTTAGTAAATAGCTAATAAAACTAAATTGCCCTAAAATGTGGTCTTCAAAAATAAAAAGTAAAAAATTAAAATAATTTAAAAAATATTAAAAGATAATATAATAAATAAAATGCAATTCCATTACATAATCGGCAATAATATAAAATTTGATTAAATAATATAAATAAAATTATATGTCAGAAAATAAAAGAAATATAGAGCGACGATTTACTATATTTATTTATTTAAGGATCTTTACTACCCGAAACATCACATCGTATAATTAAAAACTAAAGGTATAATTACAGATATTCCAGCTACAAATATTAGATAGAGGTCTAAAACTTTATATGATAAAAGTTTTATTTAGTAATCTTTTATATCTTATGAGAAATATTGTTGAAAATGGGTCAAAATGGTTATGATGGTAATCAGATAATGATTATTAAAATAACATATCCCAGTGTCATCGTTTAAGTCAATAAGTCAATAAATCATCTAAAAAGATTTAAAATTAGTAAAAATTCATTATTTTTTTACTAAAATTCAACAACATTTTTCAGCAAATAAGAACTCATCAAAAATACAACCAATATCTTTTTGGCCACATTTATTTCGCGTACCTACGCATTCAAAATTACACTACCCGCGTCTTGATAAATATATAATAAACGTTATATCTAATAATGTCCGTCGATCCTAATAACCTCACCTCCGACTGACGCCGAACATTCCATTTAAAATCATAAAAAAACACATATTTGACTAGTTCATGCTATAGCGCTAAATTCAAATAACAGAAAATACTGCATGGAGCATACTACACCACTCGTAAGATATTTTGCAGACGTTTTCGGTCAGTTGTTTCAGCCTATCGTATAGTTGTTAATTGCAGATCAATTCGATTTATCTACATTATCGCAGAGTGGCTATGTCGGACATGACGAGCGCGCTGGAAAATCCGCCCGGAGCAATAACTCCGAAGCTTTACGGGCGAATACACAAAAGCCTCATTTTTAGAAGCGGCCCGGCCGCCGAGAGCGTTGCGTCCGAGACACGTGTCGCGATCTTATCTGATACGAGATTGCGATACGATCTCGGAGGCGAGAAACGGCGCGGGCGCCGCGCTCTCTGTTCAATTCCACTTTATGTGTAGACGCATTTTCCACGATAAATTCCCGATGTTAATGCGTCGTTAATTTTCTATGCAGGTATGGGTTGTGACGCGTCGCACTGTTTTATAGAAAAGCATCCGGAAAGAAATATCAGCCTTTTCAAGTCGAATTCTAACGCGAGAATGTAGTACCCAATATTTCGGCGATGTTACAACCGCAGTTGTCCAGGGTAGAATAAAGTACTATCATCCGCTGTAGTTCACCTCACGCGGTAATATACATGTTAGTCTTATTTATAATGTTTAGCAACCGCGATAATCTTCGATTTCACATTTCTAATATTGTTTTTCTCTAGTTTAATGAGTTTTAACACTTTAATTATGCCACATTGTGGGATTATACGACTTTAAAGAAATAGTATAATTGTTATGATTCTGGTGGCCATTAATTGTATTATGTATTTTGTTCGGATTTTAATTTAAAATTACATATGGAATAATTGAAAAAAAAATGTAATATCTATTCCCGAAAGGGGGAAAAAGAATCAGAAATACTTACTTAAATACTTACTTAAAAATAAAACAACTAAATCGAAATACAAAATTTAAATAAAAGTGGCTATTTTTCTATCATGCCTATATGAAATGTCTTGCTTGTTACCTATACACCGCTTTGTCAAATAAATATCGGGAATTGGTCAATAAAACGCAAAGAAAATGGCTTAAAAACATTTAAATTTATTTTATCACCTTTAAAATAAGCCCCTTTTGATGCGATATACTTAGGTTAGAGTAGGTATAATCCAGTCGTCGAAATACTTGTTATGGGCATTTTCAGAGATGGCCTTCAGCTCCCTCTGTGAATTAGGTATACGGCTTCAGTGGACTCAAAATGTCTTATACGGAATACTAAATTAAGTTTAGTGACCGAAAAAAGTGCTGGTTTGCCACTCGTCAAACTAATAATCCCTTGATTAACCCATTATGGTATATTTTAGGATCCACATTTTTTTTCAAACCGTTTTTATTGTCTTAAAAAATAATACGTGGATGTATAGACATGCACACGGCCCGGTGGCATAGTGGTTAGGTCGACTGATTTTTACGTTGTAAGGTCCCGGGTTCGATTCCCGGCTGGGTCACCATTTTCCGTTAGGATCTAATTTACGGAATTGCATTTTCAATTCTGTCGATCGAATACAATAACAAGACACACACTTACAAACATGTTACACGCATGCATACATATAAACACTTAATAGTAGGGTCGGTTGTAAGAAATTGTCATATGACAATAAACCCGCCCATTGTGAAATTTCGCAATAAAAGGTAGCAACAAACAAACAAACATTATTTCAATGGTATTACCATTAATCGCATTTAAAATTATGCTATGACTACATTTTTAATTATATAACCAATCAAAAGAAGAATGCCTATTCGTAAGAAAAGATCCAAAGTACATGGGTATTGTTTGTACAAAAGAGTCTAACCATTTAATTTTATAATAATTAATTGACATAAGAATTGTTATTGCTAGATAGATAAAATATATAAATACATGCAGGTAGAAATTATCTCAATATAAAATCTTGTGAAAATGTCACTTTTGTCATTACACCCGCCCATTGTTACGAAATCATCTCTCAACTTCATGTTTAGAGCATTTGCCAATATTTACAAATTGACAATATTTTCAAATATAGCATGTTGTTTCACAACATTCCCAGTTTCTTCAAATCTTTTTTGCCCAACATATGCCTCAGAATAGAAATACCTTTTGCCTGCTGATCACCTATGACGACATTTTCCTGGCATTAATTAGAATGAGCTCATTATGAGGCGATATGATCGTGTTAAAATCATTTATTGATAATATATTGTCCACAAAATCATCGATTTCAAGTACTGGATCATCGTTTAAAATACTTGGATTGTTTTTTTGCATCTTGTAAGGATATTGCTAAATTCTGAAGGAACTACTCAAGCTCTGTTAATTTCCCTTCAATAAAGTGATTACCATATTTTTACATTTATTAGCCCTGTTAACAGGCTGTTTTAAGTTTTCGGTCAAATTGGTTACGTCTTCATTGAGTAGCGATACTTTAATAAGGTATTGTAGCGATACTACAATGCCTTGTTTAAGCGCGTTTTCAGCATCCTGTTTGCGGTGACCCTTTTGAGAAAACTCGCAGAGCACACTTTAGGGTCGACTAACCTAGCGAACAAACTGGTTGATAGATTGCGCCAAAAATCTACGCGGCAATTAAATACGTCAATACCAACTTACAGTTTTTTTGCTTAGCTTGTGTGTGGTTTTTTAAATGAATAATTTCCGGTACTTACTTGATAGTATGTAAATCTGAACATAACGCAAGAGAAAACTTCGCACCTATCATAATCCGCCTCGCTGGTTTCGAAACATCGCATGCCTTTACACACCTTACCTTTAAACTGTTAGACGAAACGGATCTGAAATAATGCGATCAAGCTGAAGCCCGGCTAGGCGGCGTGCGATGAGCTGTCAAGAAGTCAGTCATTCGAGCACAAAGCCGTCGGCGGCGGCGATTCGGGGATCTCTCCGGACCGCCGGCGTTCGTCGGTACGTCAACAGATGACTTTTACATTTCCATAGAAATGTGTATGGTCGATTGAACCCTCGTGCTGTGCGAGTGCATGCAATCGTGTGTGAAATTATTCGCCGGTCATCTTTTCCCATGTTGATGGGTGACCGTTATGAGAGTAAAAAAATATATTAGGGATAGAATGATGGAATGATTATACGAAGAGTGACAAAATGCCAGATGCTTAGAAAGCTATAGAAATGTGCGCAGGTCTTAAACCAAAAATATAATATTCTAATCAGTTGTTTCTCAAAGCGAAAATACTAGATATTATGCAAATATATTGTTAAACAAGTGCTTTAAATTTAATTTGCTCGCAAACAGAGAGACATCAGCGCGGCTACCACATAATAGTGCCCAGAAGATCTAAATCGTTTGGACAACGCCATTATCTCTATCTCAACCTTGCTCTTAGATTAAAGAATATTTTAGGAAAAACACTTCGATATATCAGGACTCACAGGTGGTTTTTGAAATTTGCTTCATTCGGAGGTTAAGGAAAGGAAAGGAAAACCAGTAGCTTAATGTTTCCTCAACACAATTTAAATATAGCAACTTATTTGCACACACACAATTTACACACCCTCACATCTCTACAATATAAATCACATATTGTTGCGTGATATTTTGTATTTGGGTTTAATTTATAGTTATATTTAACTACTTTTATTATTTAATGAATATTTAGATTTTGGATCATATTTGTTTTTGTTTTTTTTTATATCTTAGAAATTATGGTGAAATAAAGAAACGGAAAACATACATAAATGAACCCTGAACAAATTACATTCCTTTTTTTTGGCAGAATATCATCAGAAAAATTGTCATCACTCTCCTTTCAAAAAGTCACAGATGTCGCACGTGTATTCTAAATAGACAGATTCACAATATCGATATATTCTAATCAGTTTTTTTCATCTGATTTTAATCGCGAATAATGGAAACACCATTCAATTTTATCGTCTATCGCACAAAATAAACTGTAAATTAATGCGAGAAAAACTCGACCGAATTTTAATGTTATTTTTGTATTTTACATGACGCTACTTAAGTCGTCGCTACACAGTCGCTAAGCAATTTTCGATAAGAACTATTTAAATGAGCTTGAAAATGTATTTTTGTCTGCACGGTGATTATAACATTGAATTAATTGGTGTTTAATGAAATGATGTTTTCGAAAAATGACAATGGTAGGCATCAGAATATTTATCAAAATGTATTACTTTGCGAAATGATATGAAAAAATAAGTATGTTTTGTATAATAACAACAAAATGTTATGTAACATATTATTGGAATAACACCAAATTACCTTGTTTATTAAGCGGTGAAGTACTCATATCTCTCGACTATGGGCCGGAAACATCTTTTCCATTCCGACTCTTCGTTGAATTCAATAGATCAGATATTTATTGCTCAATCAGCCGGGGCGAGTCCAAGAAATAAAACTTTTAATTGAACCATAAAGTTTTATATTCCAGACTATAAAAGCTCGGAACGGTATGAACACGGTGCAACGCTGAGGAATCAATGTTCAAAATGTCGAGGGCACATATCATTAATCGCTAAGAGACGCTACTTTTCATATTATTCTCTTCTTCTAGCCATTTGGATACGTGGAACCGATTTATTTTAACTGCTCCGCCCCATACTAACTGTTTGTAAGTAATTGGCGTCACATAATAAATAAAATAAAAATAATAATAAACGTGTTTGTTGCCTACAGGCATATTCTATACCTAACCTGTACTGATTTGTAAATATTGTTAGCGGTTAGTTAATAACTTAACGTATATACGTTATATAATGAGTATAAAGAACTGTTTGCGGGCAGAGTAAGTGCCACACCAAAATAATCTTAATCACATAAAAAGGCATAAGTTTTATAGAAGGAGGAGAATGGGAAAGGAAAGTGAATTTATTTCGAAGATTTGAAATGTTCTCTGACTTCTCATATTTTTTCTGCAAAGTATTCAATAAACGAGCTCCATGCACGGAGAACATGACATTCGACAATATAAAGAAATGTCCAATTCGGATTTGGGTCAAATCACAGTCGCAAATCTGGGGTGACCACAAATACCCGCCTTTCCAATCCTCATCACGCTGACAGCACGGGATCATACAATAAATCGGGATCACCCCAAAACACACAATCGAAACATTACAAAAAAATGGCCTCCAAATAATAATAATTGATCTCTGATTGGCGAACCTCTCTTCTGTGTATAAAATATAAAGCGTAAATGTCACGTTTGCGGAGTGTAAAAAAACAAGTTGGCATAAAATTACAATTACGCAAGTTTGTTATTCGGGCGATCCGCTATTTTATTGGTCTGAATAAATTTGAATCCCCTCTACGATATTCAAATTTATCGCCATCTTAAAATTGAGAATCGCACAAAAAAGTATAAAATATTTATGCGGTATTTTTGATTTTAAACGAAAAACAGTTTTTTAATTTTATTTTTACTATCAATAAAATAATATATAGTCACTTGAATATAAGAAATATTATTCTGGGTATATTTTTTTAAATCATTTATTTGTGCAAATTAACATTACATAATATAAGATTATAATTTATTGAAGAGCATCTTACCTTAATTAAAACTATGTAACTAAAAACATTTATTGTATGCAATCTATATATATAAAACAAAGTCGGGTTTGTTCGAACACTTATAACTTGAGAACGGCTGGACCGATTTTCATAGTTTTTGATTTGTTGTATTTGTCTCCGTCCCGAATAGCAAACATTGGAAAATTAACGAAAAAATAAAATAAAAGGAAAAACATTTTCTCATACATAATGTCTACGGGTTTCGTAACTGTCAAACATTTAATGTTCATCCCGTCGATAGGTACGGTAAACTCTCCCCTCAAATTAAAGAAAGTATTTAAATAAAGGTTTCGAATTGACAAGATATATCCACAATATTCGGACTACAATTATTACATAGTTTAATTCAATCATGTCATGCTGACACGCGATTGATATACTTAATTTTTGTACTTTTATATTTCTTTTTGTGTTATTATCTTAATAAAGTAGTGAACTTAATATTTATTTTGTATTCATTGTATCACTTCCATAAAACCATAAATTAAGTTCAGCTAATCTGTAACACGACATTCATTGACCGTTAGGCGGTACGAAGTTCGCCGGATCAGCTAGTATGACATAAAAAAGACTAATAATTTAAGGCAGAATGAGGTAGGTAATATTAGTCACCGAAGAAATTGGTTCGCGATCACACATTACCTTCAAGTCGGTGTTCGCGACATTTCGAAGATAAAATTGCATAATATGCGTATGTGGTCGTGTATATGGTTTACATGAGATTGTACTTGTATATATTGACAAGGAGTACGTTGGCTGCAAACCATGACGAAAGTTTGTGAGCGCCGCCCGAGAGATATATTTCCAGCGTAGTTTCGTCTGGTGCATCGAATGAACTCGTATCGATTGAGCTGAAATTTGGCATGCAGGCATCATTTGGTCATGGCAAGAGATGAAAAGATTGTGGTTGAAATCAGTCCACCAGGGGGCGCACTAGTCATATTTCAATTTCAAAATATTAGACTTCGACTTGAAATTTGGTACACAGATACCTTGTTGGGCCGAAATCACATTGTGAAAGTTTAATTGGAATATCTCAAATACCAGCTACAGTAATAATACCGATTTCTAACTGAGGAAGAAATAGGAACTTTAAAATTTAAATTCGTCTCTTTTATCTGTCAGACTATGTCCAGGATGCCAGAGGTAAGAGGTAGGATTGGGGATTGATGAAAGTTAAGATTGGAGATCAATGAGATTTCTGATTGATATATATGACAAACAAGAAGTTAATCAACAATGAACAGACCGCCCAACAATCAACAATGAACAGATCGAATGGCAGCCAGAAACAATAATTCCGCATGCCACATACAAGACGGCTAATAGATCTATTTTAATTACCAGCGCGTCCGTCCGCTAACGAGACATCGACAGTGACGGGTAGAGAAACGGAATAGGTTATGGAAAAAAGGCTCGAGCAGGAGAACGTACGGTACCCTCATCCGGCGGTCGCAGGCGCAGATGGCGTTAGCAGATAGATCGACAGCTTGTTTAACATTTCGCCCGAGCGCGGACGACAGCGCCGCTCTATCGGCGATCGCTGATGAGAATTTCATAGCAAATGAGCAATTAGACTCTAACATGATCGATCGGCGATGAGTGTGTAGCATTTGGAAACGAGCACTCCGGATGTCATCAATAAATCTATATGATTGTATAGTGCGGCGTACGGATGGTCCAGTAGATATATGTCACTGCCAGCTAACATGAAAGCGTATATGCAAGTTTATTGATATTTTTTTATGTTCATTAATTAGTTTTCAAAATAAAAGACATGACCATCTGTTTATATAACTTTGAATAATTAAATAATTGTTGACTGTTGGCACATACGAAAGAAGGCACTTCACATGAAGAATGTCAGTTAGTAGGCCTACATAGAAAACGATGGATGGATCCGTAAGAAAAATCTTAGCATATTATGAAGCTAATGACTATTGGGAAGAAAGGATGGATGATCGAGCGGCGTAACATGTATTGACAAGTAAACAAGCACCCGGATCTGGTCGTCATGCTACAAAAGTGTGATAAGATTGTATCAACTTTTACTTTTTACAGTGTGTCTAAACCAGTGATTCCAAAATTTGATCATTTATCGTTTCTGTCACTTTGGGAAGTCCCTGCAAGAGCGGATGAGATAACTTTGATTAATTGTCGTTTCTTTAAGGGATCCGTTTTCTTGATGCATAAGGAACCATCATAACCCAGACCTTGGAGACGTTTTTCTTTGAACGAATGAGACTTAGTTAGTCTAGTTTACCGTAATACAGGTCTACAGTTGTTTTGATCGTGGAAACTCGAAATATTGACCTTTCCACCTTACCATAAATTGCTAAGTAACATAAGATTTTTTCCCGTAAATATATTCACTTCAGATTAAAGAAATAGTTACAAGAAAAATCATTCTACTCGATTGATTAGTACTTGGAGTAGGTGATAACCGAATGTGTCGGGATTGATTCAGTATTTTTTTTACATTATCTAGATACAAGAACCCATTTTTATTCTTGTATCATAGCATAATATTAAGTGTAAATGACTTGTAATAATTAATTACCAATAATGAATATAAAAATCTGTCGCCACATTGCCACTCAAATTCCCACAATTTTCTTACTATTATCTTATAGGATAATACTTATTTATGGAATAAACCAAACTTCCAATGGTTTCTGCATAAAAATCTCGTCTTAATTCTCTTCCTTAGCGATCATTTCATTTTATTAGAATCATTCTCCACCATAGAAATTTTATACTTTAATCAACTGACTTTCGTCACGGATCTATTCAAATCAAAACCATATGCTTTAACACATAATATACACATGTAAAATACTATATAACAAACCCACGAGCATCTAAAAAAATATTCCTAAATCTAACTAATTTGCTTGTATACTTATAATACAACACAGCAATACCTACTATAAATATATATATTGACTATACGATGCATGTGCATTATATATCTTTACATCCATATACCATCGTCCAACTCCTTTTTCCTGATTATTTCTTATTCTCTGCCTTTCTCAGCAACTTAAAGATTCATAAACTCAATGTTTGGTTTGAATTTATAATTGTTTGTGTAAATATGCTAATATTTATTAAACCAATTGCAGGAATTGTATAATGCGTTTATATTACGTATATGTACCTAAAATCGGAGTAATATACCTAAAGCTTTATACCTTAAGATATCTACCTATCGCAGGAAACAATTATCAGAAGAATGTTATTTTTTCTAGATTATTGTATGCGCTGCATGCTTTCCGAAAGGGTTAAATAAATAAATCATGACATGCACCAGCCAATTTTTGATCTCGAGTAATTCTGACAGACGCGAACCACACTACATAACACCAAATCCACGTATCAGCGATTCGAAAGTTTGTCACTGTCAATCTAGCGATTGACTGCCGCATCGGCACGTTTGACATTCTAATCTCTGGTCAAAGAGAGGTGTTCTTAATCTTTTGAAAATTGGCCGGCCCAGTTGCGAGAAGAGACAGAGACAGGAGAGCAGAGACGATGTCGCCCACGAGACGACGCGATGGGCGACGGCGGGCCTCGCCCATGTCGCAGCCGCCAAGAAAGTGACCGGTGAAAGCATCCAGTCTGAATACTGAATAGGCAGCTATCGCCTTGCTTTGCCCATAAATCTCAAATATATCACAATTTGCAACGTCACCTTAATGCATTTTGCTGAACTCGCTGTCAATGCGGCTGCAGCAATACCTATATCGCTTCCGCGGCCTAACGACTCCATCAGATTGTAAAGAATCATACTAGCTATAGAAGATAAAAACTGTATAATATGAAGAAAGGGAAGTGGAGTATGGTTGACTGAAAGGCGGACGTCATAAAAGTATAGATAGACCAAGAGCAGTATGGCCTTTTGCGTATTCAGATGACGACTGCGCCGTCTTGAAATTCACACAGCGTTGTAAAACGCTATCGCCTGCATTCGGCATTCAATGACATCTTTCTCGGATCAATAAATTCTAGGTATTATTATGTTCTGGAATTCTCTGTTATATAGGGATTTCCAATTAGGGCGGGTCGATGTTGACAGTCTGTGCAATAAAACAATCTGTGTTTGAGGTATTAACGAATTTCTTCTTCTATTTGAGAGGCCTATGTGTGGCATTATGTATATGACATCGTCCAAATGTCCTCCGCAGCTTCGCATGGTGGCACGGATCTGAGAGGTCCAATTTTCAATGACTACCGTATAAACCCGGCTGACTTTGATTGATTGCCTGGTTTATTTTCACTTTGTGGGCATCGGTCGATTGCAGCTTATTGGCATAGACCTGCGACTTCAGAAAACTCCACAAAAAAGTCTAGCGGGATCGAATCGCACTAATTTGTAGGCCAATTCAAGTCACTTCCACGAGAGATAACTATGCACTAACTAACACATTTCGATAATAAAGTGTTAACGTACTGCTCAATCTTGTAACCTGCCATGGTGATTTGGCATCAGTAACTGAATAAAAAACAACAGATTTGACAGACGCCGCCAAAACAACAAGGCCGCCACAGTCTGTCAACATCGAACTTGGAAAACCCTATATTTTATATACCTATATGACCCCAGACCTGCAGAGGTTTTGTACTCAACTGTGAATTTCGACTGTTTCCATTTTTTTGGACGATCATACAAAATGATTAAAAATGAATTTTACCGCTTGAAGTTTAAGGCACCCGATGATTCGGCGTTGTTACATCAGCTGTCGTTCTGCAGGTAGCCGGCATACAACGTAGATACAGGCGTACAACGTAACACACAATTTTTACTGTTTCTCGTGTTTTGACTGTTTCTTATAGAGCGGGGGTGGTGGCGGACATTACGGCGAATGCTCTTGAAACGACCATCGGCTACCCGATCTTGGGTGAACAGCCGGGCAAAGGATGACGTGATCCGCGATAGATTAGGTATAAACCGTTTCACCGCTTCGTAAGGGAGAGGACCACGCAAGCAACCTCTAACTCGTAACCAATCGAGAGACCGGAGTAATCTGGTCGCAATTGAGAGTAAGGGCGTGAGTGTAAGCCCGCTGGGTAACACACCTAGTTATCTCGCGGGTAAAGCATTGGCCTCTTACGGGCATGTGGCGGAGCTTGACGGTGGATTGTTTTGTCCAAGTCTTCTGCGTTCACTTCACGGGAGAGAGAACGACTAATCGTTAAAACTTCCTGAGGTGACGGGTTCGCCCGTTATAGTTGACAACTCTAGTTGTATCTCGTGTCGCGTCTTTAACTTCGGCGATTGGCATTGAAAACAATTTCAGACGAGGATTCCACGCAGCAAAGAGGTCGAAGCCATCGTCTCTTGAAGTTCTTCTTTCTTCCGACATCGTCACGCGGCACACCCCGTTTTTAAATATTTTAAAGAATCGCGATAGTCGAAAGCTTTTTACAGATCACACAAAAAAGCTTATTCGATATCCCGTGTGGAACGTGCTTTGCATACGTAAAATGTAGGCTTTAAGAAATTGACATATTTAACGCGACAGTGGTCGGTCCATTCTTAAGAAGTTACGTAAAAAGCTTGAGATCAGATTAAATTGCCTTAGCATCCCGCATTCCTACATCGGCTTACATGCATATACACCTACAGATATATACACAAACACACACATACGCACTTCATCTCAAAAATACCCATATAGCGTTTTTTTTAGTATTTTGTTTCCTTTGTAGTATCAGCATATATTGTTTTTCTTAATAATATATTTTAATAATTTAAAACATCATTGGCTTGGCTATCATTAGGTATTATATTTATATTTTATTATAAAAATATATGCTGTATATTTTTAATAAAACAAAATAAAATAAACATCACTGAAAGAGACCCATTTACTCTTCCGTTCAAATAGCGTCGTATTTCTCAACCCATGGCATTATACTGCGTTGAAAAACCGTCTTCGAGTAACGAGGTTAATACCGATCGATAAAAATTAATTCATAATACGAGATTAGTCTCTACGTACGAGAAGAATCAAAATCTAACGCCCTGCGGCATCTCTTAACGGCATTCGAGATTCTCAAATTGATAGGTCCGAAATGTCGTGCGGCGGAGTTCTCAGACTGAAGCTACGATAATTTTATGAAACCACGAAATTATATGTTGTATGATTATGTATTTGCATAGCTCTCATGTGTTTGTGAGAAGTATTGTAACGATGCCTTTAATGAATATAATCCATTGGCATCGAAATAGGAAATGGTACAAAAGAGAGGACGTTTTGTATTGAGATTCCAAATAGAAAATGTTATTCCCAAACGATGAGTATGATTCAAATTAGAAATCGTAATACGTATTAGAATGCTGTTTTCGTAATTTACACACGTTTTCATAATTCGTTTTCCAAAAGAAATCCAATAACACCACGGTGTGACCTCTTTTTAGGTTGATAAGGAACTACCCGTTGGCAAAATCAAATACCACGATGTTGTAATGCTGACCGCCTTGGCACAGTATACTGAGAATGATATACTGTGGATAATGTGGGCTATGGGGGTAATATCTAATGATCCTTAATGAAGAACTAAGTACGGGTATTTCCCCACCCCCTCCCTCACTTGTTATCATCATCGTCATGTTGTTGTAGTAGTGTCATTTACCGAAAGGTCAACCCTACCAAAACTGCTGCAAAGAAATTATGTTCTTTAACCCATGGCATTCGATAATATTTTTAAGCCTTGCCAATGATATTTTAATAGATACTTTATCCGAAATATTAGTTCTTTCCGAGTATATCTAATTATTGCCCTTATCGTTATCTCAGAGTGTGCCATTTTAAACTTTAAATCTTGTTCGTCGTATTCAGCCCAATCAGGTGACGGGTAGACCGAAGAAGATGTATGAATTTTTCATACATATTCGCTACTACACTTTCTCAATAAGTACACTTTGCCCTCCTATCTTAAGGGAAAAAATCCACTTTTTGGGAGGCTACAGTGTTCCCTTCGATCAAGTCAGGACTTCCGTTTATACGTACTCTTTTAAGGCTTATTCTGCTGGTTTATGAGCTCAGCTCCCACGCTCTGTCAGACGTACTACATATTCGTTGCTCACTTTCGAAATGTTGTTGAAAAAACGTTTGCTTTCACACAGCCAGTAATCAAATACCTCACTCTATCCTGTCATTTATCCTTTCCCGGGCAAAAATGGTTTATTATAAATTTAAACGTAAAACTACATTTTATTTCGAATACCATAAAATTCATTAAAAACGGTGTAAATTTATTAACTAGCATTTTCGTTCGTGTTTCTACCCAAAAACGTTGTAAAAGTGGGCACGAATTAGGATGAAGTGTAACAGCAAAGTTGCAGAATATCGGATGTATCAAGAAAAAAAATCTGTATTTTTACACGACTGCCCAACAAAAAAAGAGTTTAAAGTGTTCTGGGTTTAATGTATGAATTCCGTTTCTTTATTCCACCATATCTTTTAAACGTTGAACCTATTTAGAAGGGTATGGTAATGTTAGAATTATTCTGTCATCCCGAGTGTCATAAGGTACATTAACTGTCCAAATATCAAGTACGTATTTGTCTAAACGCCCAAATGTCCAAATTGCAATAAATTAACTTAAATATATAGTGTTTATTGTCAAATGAAAGGTCTGCTAGAGTACATTTCGGGTATATACAAGTAGCTATATGGATAAATACACACATTACAAATAATTCATCAAAAACCTTAATAAAAAATCGGTTGTCTGTAAAGTCGGTTTACTGACGATAGTTGAACGTGACAACGTCATAAGAGAATACTGATAATAGGAATGATAATGGAATGGTAAATTTTTGTAACTCTAGCTTTTAAAAAGCCCGCCTCAATGTGTTTGATATAGGAGAAAATTGTTCCCTTTGACGGCTGGCTGGTCCAACCTGTCATTTCAGACACGTTGTTATGATATGTGGAAGATTTAACATTTATGTTTTAATTTTTTGAAATCATAGCTACGCTCGATAATTATTTCGATCAAATAGTAAAGCCATTGATTTTTTTACTCATCGTGAAATAGTTCTGTTAACTTATTGTTATAGTTTTGTCAATTATAGGATAACCTACAATCGCTGCACTAGCGGACCGATGCTATTTATTTTAATGATGAAAGCACAAATATTCGATAATATATCACTGAACATATATTTAATATCGAAAGCATTACCTTTATCGCCGCAATTATCGTTGCTATAAACAATTGACACCACATTCACTTTTCACTGCACTTCATACTTGACGAAAACATGTAAATGTATTATTGTATAGCAGCTGTCCACGCGGACGTATCGCTCACTCAAGTAGGAGAGAGACAGACGTCGAACGCTGCCGAACGCGGAGGCCGATTGTGCCTCTTTGTCGCTCGTTCCGCGCTCTCGCTTGCACTTCAAGCCTTAAATGGAACGCCTCAGAACGAGGTAACGCCGCATGAGTCATGCTTTTTCGTGCGTGCAGCCGGCTCCATCGAATTATAAGACGTTGTCACGTCAAAAATAAATACAATAGTTTACATTCTGTAAAGGCAGTTGTTTTTTTAATATATTTACTTGCCCTCAGTCATATTTTCTTCAATATTGGCATTCTTGGGTTAAATAAAAAATATACGTAATAGGAGGCATTAATTGCGAAGGCACACACGGTCGCGTCTCCGGGCATTGTTTACACTGAGTGCGGCGAACAAACAGACCGGCAATGACATTGCTTTCTAGCGGGCAAACTCGCGCAAGAGAAGACAAAATCAAACATCTCCACGCTAAACAAACTCACCTTGACAATGGTATTGAAAAATAGCTTCGGCTGCCCGAGCATCAGCGCACCCTATTTGCCCTGCTTACACTAACCCGGAAACGGTCGCGATGGGTCGCAGATCGGTTAAACGATCTTGAGGTCCGATTAACAGACGGACAGACGACGGATATTTGCGTAACTGGTAATTATACATTGTGTATAGTATTTATTGTGTACAACATGTTGACATATGTTGTTGGAATTTATTATTCTCACCATTTTTGAAGCTCCGGATTATCCCTTTTGTACTTTTTTATTAGATTTGACTAGATATTGCAAACAATCTATAGTAGTATAGTTTATTTAAAAAATAGCTCACTTTAGTCTAATAAATCTCAGATCTCAAAATGTTAAAGTTACATTACGCAGTTCTAATAGTTCTCTAGCTAGATGCTTCTAGCATGTCTTTTAAGAAAAATATAATTGTCCAAGATCTTTAATCATCATTATTTCTATGCAACGCCGAATATTACACACTGACAGAAAGCGTTGTTTGCAAGTTTTAATTGTATCATATGAAAATAAATCACTACATTTAACCCTCATCATAAAATTATAAAACTTGCAAACGCGGCCACCTATAAAATTTGCACATTTAAAAATTCGGTAAGAAAATTCTGACTACTGTAAATTTTGAGTGTTTTACAGAAATCGACCATTTTCGCCGCCCCGAGAATCTGTGTCAAGTATTAATGAAGAAATGACAAAGTGTGTGTGCTGTCAAACATTACCGCTGCCTTTAAGTTCCAAACCCACCCGCCTGTCAATCAAGCCTAATGTAATATCTTTGTAAAACTATAGTAACAATATCACGATTTGTTTCTTTAAAACATTACATAGTAATTTTTTTTATATATCGGTACATAAATACATGGTTTATACCTGATGATGGCAGCATTAAATTAATGATGGTATTCTACTCTATCGAAAAAAATTGGTTTTACAGGTATCAAAAGGTATAAAAAGTAAAGGTTCTGATATCGTATAGTTGTCAATATCTTAAATTTGAAGTATAATATATGTTTGTAAACATAGAGATAATAAACATCTAAATTTTTTAATGTAGACACTTAAGTTAAATAAAATAATAATATATGGAAACCGCCCTAATGTAGCTCCTTGCAAAGGACGGATCAGGTTATACTGACGAGAATGTCTTAAACGTTGATCGGTTTTATGTTCAAATGCTCTGGGTCATTCAAAATCTCGCCTGCACTACGAGGGTTAACGCGTACGCGCTAACGTCAGCCCGTAAGAAGACAAAGATGCATTTTTAGAAGCTGAACTACAGGTATAGTGCATGACATTAAACGGACGACTTTAATGTTATTAATGACCTATATTAATCACACGAATGAAGAATAAACGGAGAAGGCGCAACCCCTCCAAAACATACATGCATTTAACGTGAGAATGATGAACATGATTTGTAATATCTAATATGTTATAAGAAGACGGAACATCTGTGACTGCTAAAGCATTTTTCTATTTCTTGATTGTTGATCAATAGTTTGATCCTTATTAAATGTAGTTTATGTAGAACTCTTTGGATGCTTTCTATTTTTCTAGTTTTTATATATTTTTGTTATTGAATTGCTGATTCTCTATGTTTTCTCATTATTTCTGTTGTTTTTTATTTTTCTAGTTTTTATGACTTTGTTATTATTTTTTTAATTTCTATTTTTTTTCAATTATTAGTTTTTTATAGACTTTTTTATAATTTTATGAGTAATTTGAAATGTAATTTTATTTGTGGAAATACCACTAGATATGTAATTTCTATACCCAGATCGGGATTTTGAAAATAAATTATTCTTATTCTTATTCTTAACAGCTAGATTATTATTATTTTTCGGATTTACAGAAAGACAGCATAAATTGTGATATGCCTGAATTTAACACTAACCTTTTTTAATGTACGTCTACTCTATTTTTAAATACGTTGACACTACACGCTTCAACAACTCAGCAGGTAAACTGTTTCACTAGTCCACAGTCCGATAGACTAGGATATTTCCTGGGATTGGTGTAGAATCTTGATTTCAACAGTTTGAAGTCTTGTCTTCGCAGATGATGGATGTGGTTTCGCTTGAAAATGAACGACAACTCGGGGCAATTATAGCAACCGTTGAGGATCTTATACGTCTCAACGAGGTCACCCCTGATCCGGCGACCCTTGAGTGTGGGCAGTTGCAATCTGCAGAGTCTTTTAGAGTATTCAGATTTTTAAAACCTATTGGCATTTTGGTCGCTCTGCGCTGGACTTCCTCGAGGCGATCCTCATATCTCACAAAGTAAGGATTCCGTATTATTATCTGGAATCCAAACTCTAACATTGTTTTGAAGTAGGTTTTTTATAATGACAAAAATAAGGTTGGTGTAATATAGTAAGTTGGCATAATTGAGTTGGCCTTTTTCACAATGTGTTAACTCCTAGAATGTGTAACGTCCCTTCCGGGATGCAAAAAGTACGGCCGAGTTTTTACTTCACAAGTTTAGGTGAAGTAAAACACTTTATGCTCACACTACTTCAGATCACTCGCTGTCGTTATGCCCAGGTCCTTTTGCTTCGAGACACTTTGTGACACGCTTGTTTAGTGATACGTATTAGAAGGGGTTTCCGTTTTTCGAAACCCTTGTGGATAGAATCACAAGTGAATAACGTTTGTAAGTTACACTGTCTGGTATATTTCTGGTTTACATGAAACACTAAGATTTGTGACGGTTGAAAAAACCCATCAGGATACCATTATGGTTCAGAAGATGTATCTGTAAGGTCTAAAAGAAGCAGGAGTGGCTATAAATTACCGTAGCATATTTATAGAATACGATCCTTGTCATTTCGCCATCGCCAATAATGGTGTACATCACCTAATAGATAGTACACTGTCCCATTTGTAGTAACGCAGCTAATAACGCGTGTACACGACGTCAATTATCTCAAACCCGTTTTGCAATTCGTGTGTAGTGTGTACTCTGTACACGAAACGCTGTTCTCTAACGAAACAGGTAAATGACCGGCTGATTTTTTCAGCAGCACTACCGGTATTTCACCTAATCGGATTTCGCCTCGCAGACGAACTGACGGCGATTATGCTATGGGCTACAATTTATAAGAAGGTGGCAAATAAGATCACGTAGCGTGATCTTATGATACTTTTTATTTTTAGCAAATATATTATACATAGCTACCTAATTGTGTACGAGGTGCGATCTAGTTGGTAGATCTTCCCATCGTACATTGTACAACTGCTAATATAATCGTATAAATAGGGTTTAGATTGTATAGGGCAACTATAAATCGCGATTTTTCAAGTCCCATTTTCAAATTCTTCATTTCCAAGTATAATCAATCAACTCGTAAAACACTAAAGATATAACAAAAAATACAAGCAAATGTTTTTTTACAATACAATACGATCAAATCAGTTTTTTATCTTATTTATAAAAAAATACAACATTTCAACATTACAACAAGTTATAGGATTACAGGTTAGGATACAACAAGTTATTGGAATTATATTCTCAGAATTCCAAGCCACTTTGATTGCCAATTCTAGAGTTTAATAATAAGGATTTATGAAGTATTTAATTTTCAGATTATAATTTTTATAATGAAATAAAGTGTCAAAAAGTGACGTAAGCACAAGTTGTAGGCACTGTCCTCAGAATTCTAAGTCACCGAGTTTCATGGCGATCGGTTGAGCGGTATAGAAGTTGTGCCGTATAGAACTGGCCACCAGATGGCGCTACAGCACTAGCTGTGCTGTATCGCTATCTGGTAGAGAGTACAGTTCTGGTAGACAATACAGTTCGTCTTCTTCTTCATCAGCGCGCATTCGCCCACCGTTGGGCATACGCCTCTCCAATCACTCTCCATCCGGATCGGTTGTCCGTTTCCCTCATCCAGACAGGTCCAGCTGTCTCCTTGATGTCATAAGGTTGTACTGTTCATCATGATTGGAGGTATTTAGCCCGATACCCGCCACGTCGGCCACACGTCTTGGCGAGCTCCACACTTTCAGGAAAATATTTCCATTTCCTAGGCTTGTGGCAACCTGGTCGGGTTACTTAACCGCCGAATTACACTACATTCACTATTTTTTTATTTAATTATTATTTATTGTTGAGAAAATTTCAAAATATATGTTGACACTTAGAATTTAAATTTCGAATTAAATAAATTATATCGACAATACAAGTCATATCGCAAAAATATTGTGCGTGGTCAAATGTCTATGGATGCCAATTTTTATGGCGATCGGTTGAGTGGTATAGCGCCATCGCACTGAAGCGCCATTTAGTGGTGAGTTACAAAGCGGATATCATAAAAACCTTCTTCATGAAAAAATACATATACGTGCCAACTTTTATGATGATCGGTCAAAAGGTGTCGAAGTCTATTAGGCCAACCATCCATATACCATCATCCATTTTTTATATATGTCTAGATTATTGTTATGCTGTACATTTTTAATGAAATAAAATATTTTTTTATCTATACTAATATTATAAAGAGGTAAAGTTTGTGAGGTTGTAGGAAGTAATCTCTTGATCTACTGAACCGATTTTATAAATTCTTTTACCAATAGAAAGCTACGTTATTTGTGTGGTATAGCCTATATATTAATCCGAAACATGGAAACACTTTTTCGTGGTAGTCGGATTTGCATAGTAAGTCGGAGAAAAAACGGTCGAACGAGAACGTTTCTAACTAACGCTGAGATATATGATTTAGTTCTAGAGAAAAGTTGTAGAGCTTGATAATGCCTACAAAAAAGTCAGCGACAGCATATGTCTAACTTATATATTTAAGTCACAAAAAGTAGTATTTTATATTTAAAAAATAATTTAAATCGTTAGGTCATGTTTATTGGTCATATTATCAACAAATATGAATTAATATCAAAATAGGTAAATTTATCGTCTCAAGTGTTTAAAACAAAAGACTTTTCCCTTTTACTGCATAAATGTTTAAAGAGATAAGACACTCACAAATAAGACACTCACAAGAAGACACTCACAAATAACGGTAATATAGACAAACTGGCATGCAAATACATACATACATATGCAGTAAAAATATAACCCTACTTTTGGCAGTCAGGAAATAAATCATAGCACTCAGTACTAACTGAACCACACTCATAATTTCATCACAAGTAAAAAGTTTTAAATCATAGCACTCAGTACTAACCGAACCACACTCATAATTTCATCACAAGTAAAAAGTTTTACCGCCCAACGAAGTGGGCACAGGTCAGCTAGTTTAAAATATATTATGTGAATCAATACAACTGGTAAATGATTTGTATACACGCAGGTACAAATAGTGACTCACTCGTCCTGCCACTGCGCTACTATGGTAGTCCTGACACTCGTTACAATCTGCACCAGTTCTATTCCATGAGTCAGCGGTCTGCCGGCGAGCGGCGCGGCGCGGGCGAACTTGTTCCAGCGAAAGTGCAACGGCGGCGAGGTGTCTGTGTGTCGTCTTTTTTACCTCGTACTCCGTTTCGCCGACTGGATAAATAGAGAAACCCGTTTACATACGTGTTGGGCCTTTTTATTCATTATTCCGCGATTTAAGCGAGTCTGGTTATCTAACAATCATAACTGTGGCGTTGCGCACCGGTCACGCGATCTTTCACCGCGATCCGGGCCAATTGGTCAGTGAGGCACGAAGTGACGTCATCGCATCACGAATCGCGATGGCGAATCTTCTGCTGTTCAACAGAAGCTGATAAATCAACGTCGATGCGATGAGTAGCCTCGATTCTGTGCAGCTTGGGCCGGTATGACTTGATAGTTATTTTGCGTCGGTTCAACTTACCGTTTAACTCCCCTCAGATAGCCTCCGCGGACCCGGAAAGGATTCTTCCCCCCCCCCCCCCTCCATCCCCCCTGTCTTGCCTGTGTCGTGGGCATGGAATCGGATCCTCTGGCGGATAATCTTCGTGCGCTGCTTGGCGGTTTGCCGACATCGTTGTATCAGTCGACAGGCCCTTTGAAAGGCCTGTGACGTCTTCCACTATTCATTATGTTGGTGGGGCTTCTCATGAGCCGGGTCCATTGACCCGGCGTTCAGTTTGGGCATAGCGCCCTGGGCTGAGCGCCCTGTGCCAGATATCGTAATGAGGCGACTGACGGATCAGGCGCCGTACGGTGATATGGAGACGGGAAACGTACATGGCATCTTCTGAAGCGATGACTGCTGTGCTGCAGTACTCGCGCTGGTGGTCCGCTAATCTAGCAGACTGCGCGGGTACGGCTTCCGGATCTTTCATTTGACACTAAACACGATATAATTATGTATTTTTTTTTGACATTTGGAGATTTAGGCATTTAGATAACTGTTTACTTAATATTTGGAGAGTTTAGGCACTCTATGATACTCGGGAGAGACATAACGATTCTAACAATACCACATACTTCTAAACCGGTTCGGGCATTTAGAAATTATGGTGAAATAAAAACGGACGGAAAGCATACATAGATGAATCCTGAACACATTCCACTCCTTTTTGTTAGGCAGTTGGGTAAACGGGCATAGTATAAGTTTATATATGCGGCATAGTATGAGTTATATGGCATAGTTACAAGGCATATATGAGTTTTATACACAGTTATTCAGCATTAGAATATGCTTGATCATTTAATATAATGCAAATAAAAATATAAAAGATCTAATCAAACATAAATCGCAAATGAGCGGTATATGGAATAATAAATGAGTAAATTCAGATAAATTTTTGAATATTTTTTTTAATACAAATAATAAGCAAAACGGATTATAAATTAAATGCGACATGGACCAAGTTTTAAGTTCATTTTTTTTACAAAAGTATATTAAAAGTTTGTATATTAAAATTTACTTTAAAAAAATAGCTCTCAAAGAATTATATTCCTCGCGAGCTCCTACATATCGAGAAATAAATGAATGAACATAATAAGTAAAGATACACGAAAATAAGTGATAGACGAGTTCGTTCACATCGCGTGTCATCTCTCGATCAAAGTACGCGGCAACCCGTCTAGTTCACGGCTAAAGCCGACTTTAGCCGACCTCATCATCGACCGACTCTCGCTTTTTTGGCTGTGTGCTATCGGAATTTCATTCACTGAAAGCGGCCCGTCAAACAATAATAAATACTCCATGTTGCACTCGGTCGGGCGGCGCGGAATGTGGATACCGAAAAATAACTGGTTCCCAGCGCGACGCGTGCGCCGAGATTTTTTCCGGCTGATCGGCGCGAGAGGAAAAAAGGAGGCAACAAACGCGCAACCTGTTGTTGTGCGCGCCGCGGCCGCGGAATCAAATCCGGAAACGGGACGAACAGGAAGCGCCCGAACCGGCCCGTTCGGACGGGGCGCCCGCCGCGGCTGGTGCTGCGCGTGCCGCTTTGCGGGCAACCTGTTCTCTTTTGCGTTTCGGTTGACGAACCGTTATCTCCGGGACTTACTGGTGCCATGCAGCTCGGGCCGCAAGACCAATTTGTTTCATGGCTGGTCAATCTCATGGTTCAGCTCTCATCTGGGAGTTTCTCGAAAAGGTGAATTAAATGAATATATCCTCGGGCACGCTCTTATAGTGCAGGCAGCGTTAGAGTTGTAACGATTGGTCGTTCTCTCTCCCGTGAAGTGAACGCAGAATACTTGGACAAAACAATACACCGTCAAGCTCCGCCACATGGCCGTAAGAGGCCAACGCCTTAACCGCGAGATAACTAGGTGTGTTATCCAGCGGGCTTACACTGACGCCCTTACTTCCAATTGCGACCAGATTACTCCGATCTCTCGATTGGTTAGAAGTTCGAGGTCGCTTGCGCGGTCCTCTACCTTACGAAGCGGTGAAACGGTGTATACCGAATCTATCGCGGACTACAGCATCCTTTGCCCGGCTGTTCACCCAGGATCGGGTAGCCGATGGTCGTTTCAAGAGCAGTCGCCGTAAGGTCCGCAACCACCCCCGCTCTATAGGAAACAGTACAGCTTCCAGACTCCCCCGACTGTTAGTCAGAGTGCATAGTCGATTGGCTTACGCCGCACGGGGCGCAGACCGTCCAGGAGCGTCAGAAGGTTGATTCCTAGAGGAAACTAGCCCTAAGGCAAGAGTCCTGCCCGGGCTCGCACTTTATATGTGGAGGCCGCCGGATATGTGTTGACCCGTGATTGTGACCAACCCTGAACAGAATGGGTCTTAGTGGCCAACTCAGCAAGAGCCCATTAGCTCCCCTTGAGTTAGACCAACCCGAGAACACAATGGATCTTATGGCCCAATCTGCATGAAACTATTCGCTACCAAGCATAAGTGACATCAGGCCAAATTCCACCCCCGCTCTCATAGGAAAAATACGTTTCTAGACTCCTTCAGTAATTAACCGTTTGCACAGACTGCACAGGCGACTGAGGACGTTCCACCTAATTATTGCAGATAATAACTACCTACAGCTGCAGGGAGAATTCTTTGCGTCTTTCTAATATATTACCTCTTTGAGGAGGCTACCGGATGCGAGCCGAACCGAGCTGATCTCGAAGCAAAATTTAGACGTGCAGAGGAGGGCGGGATTATAAAATGGAGCAAGGAGATAGGAGGAAGGAGGGACTGACTGCGACGGGCAAAACAGCAAGTGTAATATAAATACATTTTCTTTGAGTAGCTCGATAATTGTAGAAAACTTTAAGAGTAATTTTGAAAAGCATTAATTTTGATTTCTAGGAACTCTCGTTGGAGTATAACCTTTACTACTCGTTCTTAAAAAAATCGTAGCAAAGATCAAGAACCCGAAACATGTTGCTGACCCTACGGCCACGTGTCTTCATATCTAAGCAACTACTGATCCGGTCAAACTCGTTGCGACCTCTATTTGATTCCAAAAAATTCAGCGCCGCTACCTTCCTCAATCCCGTTATTCTATACTGTTAGCCCACATCACCAAAACAGCATCCTTCTTTTTTTCTATCGATATTAAATAATTTTATCTTGTTTATTACAAATGTAATTACAAGGTTCCTTTTTTGAAAATACTCAAAATATATGTACCTACGTAACTTACATATCTATTTCCCTTTGGCTCGTATTACTCCGCCCCGTCACTTCGCCGCAAGAGCACTATGGTTGACTGTAAGAGATTGTCGTGGCGTGGTAATTGAAATATTGTGCACATTTGTAATTTTTGTAGAATAAAGTTTTATTATTTTTATTATTATTACTAATAATATTATAATCTGGTTCTATTATATTTATCAACCGCTATTTTAGGACTACATTTGTTTAGCCGTTTTAAATATTAGTCAGCTTGGTTGCTTCCTTTGACTAGGATATTTATTTTGACATCATCCACTAATAGAGATTACTGTTATTTGCATATGTTATCAAGTGGTAGGAGAAGCGTAATATTATTTTAACTCGGGTTCCAGGCATATATAGTGACATTTACGTAAACACTGCACGCAGTTAAAATTTGTTAAAAAATACTACACCATGCAACAGGATATTCTCACAACAAATGCATACAACACGACGATCCATTGCTAAAAAAATTGATATTCCTTGGACCACAGCAGCACCTCGTCTACGAATACTACAAACTACCTCCGCTGCAGGACGCAGGATCGACCGCCACTATTAGAAGATGGAATTAAAACAATTCAGACTAAAGATTCCTTTAAGAAGCAGAGACATATGTGGCTAATAAATGAAGGCCGTGAAAAGAGCCACAAATTATTTGACTATCTAGTATGATTTTAATTTTTTTCTTACTTTATTTTTATTTTTTTTTATTTTACTGAGTAGGTAGGTATCTATCTATTTACTATTATTACTATTATTATGTCTTATCTATTTACTCTTATTATCTATCTATTTACTATAACTATCTATTTACTATTATTATGATTTCGATTTTTATTTATTTACTCGATAATTTTATGATTATAATTTCAAATACTTCTTGATGATATTTTAACTTATCTTTTTAACATGTTTAATTTTTAAGTTTAGTTGTTACATTTTTTTTTTGTGTTTTATAGTTTTACATTCTTCCACTTATCTGTATGTTATATAATAATCTTTATTTTCACAATGCGCGCATGTACCACTGTGTTTAGGTTAGTTGTAAGACATTGCCATGTGGCAATAAGCTCGCCTTTTTGTATACTAATTAAGTGCAAATAAAGAGTTTATTATTATTATTATTATTATTAAAATATTTCCTGGTACACCTGCTTTAGTACAGGCCTAGGCCTAGTTAGGCGGTGTTGACGTAGTGACCAAGATACTGCAGTGTGCTCTATTTTTCGCTACTGGTCTAAACCCATTTTTTTTGTAATGCTGCAGGAAATTATATTTTATGCTTTACCTTTAATAAATAAATAAAAAATATAAATAAATAAATTTATTCACGTTTTATAATTTTACTTTTCACAATGTCAATTAATGTTCGTCCTTTCTGTCTTCCGCAGGCGACGCAAAGAGGGCATGGAGCTCGGCGGTGAGCAGCAATGGCGCGCATACTACGCCCCAGCAGGCCACGGATCAGCTCCTGGTGAGCATCCACTGGGATCAGCGACAATCCTCGAGGACGGTGAAGGACCACAGCAGCACCTCGTCTACGAATACTACAAACTACCTCCGCTGCAGGACGCAGGTTCGACCGCCACTCAGATAGTCACCAAGGATGGCAAAATAGCAGATGTCTGGCCGTGAGTATATTTTTATGCCAAAAAGCAAATTCGTCCCATTGTATGTCGCAGCTATAAATATTGGTAGGATAATATAAAGTTTACGACGATGCTGTTATTGTATTTTGAACCGATCCCATTCGGACAGCCGCGGCTGTGACGAATGGAAGTGGATGCGAAAAAACGGATTTTAAATTGACAGCGTTGCCAGTTTGTTATGTCTTTTCTCGATTGCTATTTCTCTTTATTTTACATCGTTTTTATACACTCAAAAGCAATGAATTCATGTCCCTAACCTAACCTTAATATCTTGAAAATTAAGAATTCACATAAGAAGTATTTTATCGAAAATTTAATACTACTAAAATAAAATTCATAAAGCTAATTAGTTGCTTTAATTAATGTCAGCAAAATGGCTAAAACAAAATAAATCATATTTTGAAAACTGAACTATGAATTCACTTCATCTGTTCTCTCACCATAAAAAAATATAACAAGCGCTCCTGGTATTCAATATTCATTAATAATATGGTAATTATTGAATAACATAGCACTTTTAGTTTCTGAAATATTCATACGTTTATGTTGGTGGTCCGGATCGGATTCATTGCTCTTGAATGTATTTATTTTCTTGATGCTTCGTCAGTCTCGAATGTTAGGTTCAGCTCCACTATTTTTACTTACCTCGAGCTTCCACGATATTGTCAAGTCTATACGATTTTTGTCTCACCTCTCCTCCTACTTAAGGACACGCATGTTAATTAATAGTTTCTATTTAAATATGAAATTCAATAGATAACCTAATCGATTGACTTGAACAGAAATGGTTTAAAACTACTATAATATACATATCCCATGCCCACAGGGCATATGTTTTAGTATTCAATACATTAAGTTTAGTATTCGTTTGTCGTTTGTGCTATTTTTTGAACTGAAATATTGATTTGATTGAGGGAAGATCGGATCATTACGGAGGAACCCTCCTGGGACTAAAAGCTGATATTTTATGAAATTTGAAACAAACACCTCTCAGGAGTCTATGTTTAAAACCTCAATGGATTCGGTTAAGCCGTTTAACCTGGAGGTTAGCAAACGTAGAGATATAGCATCCCAAAATTATTATATTCATAGAGAGCTTTTCCGAAAATACGTCAAAAACTTCCAGGGGTAATTCTGTATTTGAAACTGAATAACTTTTGTTTTACGAGGTTGTATTACGCTTTAAACTTCCTCACTTGGTTTAACTGTATCAACTATCACCGACTTGGCAACTCCGCTGCATCTCTCCATTCAGTTCTCACCCACCATATCCAACACAGTCGTCTCGCGTAAATCACCGTCGGATATTTATTCGCGGCCTATGTTAATCGGTTACTCGACTCCCGGGTTCATCTTTGGCCTTTTTTCGCCCGTCGCCGTCTTCCTGTCTCTCACGCTCGAGCGAGCGGCGACACCCCCCTCCGGGGCGCGGAGAATAACAAATAATAAAAATTTAAATTAAATACTCGATAAATCACGAGCCCGCATTTGAATATCTGCGCTCCCTTCCGCCTGATATTAAAATTGTTAATTCCGACGTCTATTCAGGCGAGAGACGCTGAGCCAGCGAGGATTTAACCCTTTCTGATAGCGATAGCTCTGCGAATGATTGCTCTTTTGATAAGCGTTTATGGAGTGAGTATTCGAATGGAGTGAGATGCTGAATAGTGAAAATTACGCTTTCAATGTACTGAGTACTCTCTATGTAAAATAAGTTTATAAATAATATTATAATTTTTTCACTTTCCAAGATGGCCTTCAAACATTTTTCGTTAGAGAGATATAAACTTAAAAAGGGAGGATTTATATTTTGAAAAATTATTTTTCATAGTAGAGAAGCTGCCTAACCAAACTGGTTATAATTATATATATAATAAGTTCTCATTACAATGAACATCACGGGACCGAATTTTTTTTTCATTGTAACGGAAATTTCGTTGTTAAAATACTTAATACAACAGAATTAAGTTCTCTTTTTACACAGTTCTGTCCTCACTGAGGGACAGTTTATAAGGCGTCTATTCCTTGTAGCCCTTGATTGTTTGTCTCTTCGTGAGGAGTAGATGTTCTGATTATTTTTAATAAATTCACAACATTCCAATATACACTGACAGGGTGCAGTCATCATAGCGCGTTGTTATAGAGAGGCCTGCAGGAAGTGTCTGGCGCTACTCCGTATGGAAGTCGAACACAGAACTTTTTTTTTTTACACGACTGTCCAACAAAAACAGAGTGTAATGTGTTTAGGGTTCCTTTATGTATATTTCCGTTTCTTTATTCCACTATAACTTCTAAACTCTCGAACCGATTTAAAATTATGTAGTATTGTTAGAACCATTATGTCATCCCGAGTATCATGCGGTATCTTAACTGTCAGATATCAAGTGAATAATTGTCTAAATATCCAAATCTCAAAATGTCAATAAATTAACTTAAATATATCGTGTTTAGTGTCAAATGAAAGGTCTAATTGAGTATCTTCCGAAAATTTATATGTATCTGTATGGGTAAATACATAAACCATATTTTTTCAAAATAAAAAAACGTAAATAAATAATTATAAATACAGTAGTTGACTTTTTGTAACGGCAGTCACCCTTTTTACGAGTAATATATTTACTTGAGAATATTCGTTGGACTTCTATTGAATTGCCCCACATTATAATGCCGTATTATATATGCGGATATACGTAGCCGTAATATACTTATGATATTACTAGTAAAAAGATATAAAAATACACTTACATACAGATTGTATAAAATTACATTAATTATCACAACTCGCTACTGTTATTTTAATAAACGCCACAATTATCTATGTAATTGAACTCGTGCATTATGTCATCCATGAAGCATTCGTACTCGTGTAGTAAATTATTTATTCAATTCACTGCATGTATGTAGGTATAAGGGGCCGCTTGTATAATAGCCGCTAATTAAGTTTGCCCTGATTATCTCTGCAAGTGATTGGAAAAGCTTCGCCCCCGCAATGCGCATGTGCATTATTAGACATGCAATTCTGCTTTTAGACGCTCGGCGTTGCGGCTTGAGCCGAATCATCGCCTATCAAGCAATCGTTGTGTCATATTTCGTTTATTTTCCCGTAAATACAAATAATGCATATGAGAATATACATATTTACATTAGAATTACAAGTGTAACAAGTTGATATAAAATTAATTTACGATTCAGGTCGTCATCGATGGGATACTGTACCGCACATTAACAGTGTATTCACCCTGCAGAAATGAGTCATACGTACGATAGTAGGTATTGGTCTACGGCCGTTATTTCAACAACATCTCAGAAATTAGGGATGTATATGCATTTTTTTGCTGAAGAAGCTCTTAGCGAATTCTACTGAAATAGCAGCTCGGCGGTAAACTACAATACAATGAACTACTCCAGTAGATAGGCATTCCTACACTTGGATGCGTCACAAAATTAAATGCTTAAAATTTCATTATTATTATAAATATGTTTATACCATATAGCATTTATTATTTATTAAAATCGTATTTATGTACAGGGTGCGGCATATCGTAATATCAGGAATTACGCCTTAACCATGGCCTTAGTTACCATGGCCTAAGAGCGTTTTAGTTTATAAATTCATATTTTTCTTAAAGAGAATATTTGTTGTGATAATTAATTAACTGTCCATATATTAGTGCACCAAATCAACTCCAAGCGTATTCGCAGGAAAAAAGATAACTTTGAAACCTTTTAGCTTATTCAAACATTTCAAGTAAAAGTTTTTAAAAATCCTTAAAATATTAAGGATTTTTAAAAGTAATTGGCAATATGAGTAATAATTCATATTGCCAATTATACACTGTATTTTTTCGGCTGTATGTTTACTTTTCGGCTATACTTTTTACAAAAATACATCTTGACCGTTAATTTTGGAATACTTAACTCTTCGGTTACGTAACGACCAAATTTGGTTGCACATCAGAACACCGTTGACTACGTAATGACCAATATTGGCGGCTTGCTCCCGGAGCGCACAGTAATATTATTTTCTAATTCAAACGCATCCTAAAATCCATACCAAATATCTCATTATTACCATAGATACATAGACGGCCGTTAGAATACTTCCGCGCGTTTTTTCGCGGATATTTCTGCTAAAATTCTATTGTCAAACATCATCATTTTTTTTCTCGAGAAATCATCAAAATTTTTATTGGTTTTTATGAGCTAATATCTAAATATTTTTGTATGTAAATAATAATATACCTTTGATAGCCTACCTAAAAATAATACCTTTGATAGAGAATCTAATAAAGATTACGATAGTTTTAAAAAAATTTAAATAGGGTTCCGTATTTTTCCGTTAGACATGTACAAGTTAGAAATGCCGAGTTTTTTTCACTTTTTCGACTTCTCTTATTTTTTCATAATTATCTAATTGTTTTACAAAATGAAATTTCAATATTCTATATATAAAATTTCAAGGCGATCATTGCACAGTTATTTTTTTTATGATTACTGTAGTAGTTCCATAGTTATAGTAATTTTTGTCGAGCGCGGCGATATTACAAGAAATTTCAATAAATTGCCGCGGTCTTGAAATTATG
Organism: Micropterix aruncella; assembly: GCA_944548615.1. Lineage (NCBI taxonomy): Eukaryota > Metazoa > Arthropoda > Insecta > Lepidoptera > Micropterigidae > Micropterix > Micropterix aruncella. The sequence goes on from OX155952.1 coordinate 40,616,383, forward strand.
CCGCTATTAGTTTTTGTTTAAATGTTGTGGTTTTCAAGCTTACTTTGTAAACATTAAAATTCTTTTCACTAGGCGCAGAGGGCGTTTGCGCTGATTATAGAAACTGTTGTAGCCCTGTCGGTCCAACATACCCACAACAAAAAAGTAATTTCCACAGAATGGAAACCGCAACTCGCTCAAATCTACACGTGCTGCAGTTAATTTTCAACTAAATTCGGCAATTTATGCACAGTCAAGCGATGACTCATGTCATTTCTTCTGATCGATACATATGCCGCACCCCACTCATAGCTATTACATCACCGCTCACGGTATAAAACGTAGTACATTTCAATCAATCGATATCATTCCCTTGGCGGATAGTTACCGCGCTCTAAGCATCATTCCCTTGGTGGACAAGTACACGGCTATATATCGTTTCCTTGGCGGACAGTTACCGCGACTACGCTTCATTATCAAGCAGTACCTGCATTACCCGCGATACCGATCGTCAAGCCTCGCTCCTCGACTACACACTACGGCGAAATAACAATCAAGGCGTTAAGAACTGGCGACTCACTTCAACCTTCTGATTAAATACTTCTACTTCGACATCCACGACTTTCATTCACGGAGAAAACTTCACGATGAGATCCACCCTTCGCTCACAATCAATTGGAGTCTAGTGAAGGGTGGCCACTCTCATACCAAACCTCCCTCGCCATTTTGGCGAGGGAGGTTTTATCTGCATTACACTCTCTGTAAGTCGATGATACGCATTCCGTGACTTCGAAATCAAATAGACGCACCGCGTTGCCTCTAAAATAGCGGCAATATCCATCATGAATAATAAATTCGTCTTACACTTGCTCGTATCATTATCACCTCGCAGCGCTCCCGCCACTTTCACCCACCGATTCCATTGCCTCCAAATCAAAATTTGAATAAAAATCGAACAAATATTGAGGCGAGTCGGTGAGCCGCCGCGCGCCGTCAAACCCACCTAATTGTGGATGTGGCCGTGTCGTAGACGAGCCTTCGCGCGTTTGTATGCTAATATGAACCTCGCCTCGGGCGCATTTCTCTGTGCGTGTCTCAAAATAAAAGGCACACATAAATACCTACGTGAACATGCATGAGCTAAGCCATCGACCCACGAGCAAGGGCGCCTCGAAAACTTGTCTCTAAATTATTATTTTATCAGCACTTTTCGCGTCTTTCACTATAACCTTTCCAGAGCTGAGAATTCCCAAACAAAGAAGCTATTGGTTCCTGAACATTGTTCTATCTTGTTTTGGCATAAAAGTGGTAGATACTGGTATTTTAGTCTTAGTGGATATGAATTTTCTAGGTTATTCGACTTTTGCGGAGGAGGGAAAGTATTATGAACGCACTTCTGTGTGTACGTCTGTGTGTTCCTCCACGATTGAGCTCAAATTCGGCAACATTTGGTCATGGCAAGAGTTGAAAATATTGTGGTTGAAATCGGTTCACCAGAGGGTGCGATAGACATATTTCAATCTCGAAATATTGGACTTAAAGACTTGAAATTCGGTACACAGTTGCGTAGTTGGGCCGAAACCAACTTTAGTTGGAATATCTCTTATACAAGCGACACAAATATTTTTTTAATTCCGCCGTATTTAACAGAATGCTATATTATGTTGGAAAATAGCAATTTTAGTACCACTGAAATACCATAAAAAACTACAAATATACTAGATTTGCGATCATAATGACTTGACACAATCACTATCAGGTGAGGGAAGGGGGAGGGGGGCTTTGTCTGCTTGCCGGGAGTCGAGGTTAGGTTTTTTTTAATGTTACCTACCCAAAATCAAGAAATACCAAAAGAGGCTAATTTCATAGGTATAAATGTTATGATATATAATATAAACAGCACCCCACATTTGTGTGTGTGTGAGTTAGAAATTTACGTAAATCCACACAATTGTGTCGGCAGGGTCTGAAAATTCTGATAAGGGAATATTCAAGAGGCCGACAATTTGTATGCGATATGATTGATGTGATATACAAACGTGCGAAGGATATTCTTAACCATAGACCACATGGAACACGTGTCATGTATTTGTTTTAGGACTAAATAAAAAGAAGTTCATCGTGTTTTTTGCGAATACAAAGAATGACTGAATCTGTGTAACAACACCGTAGCACATTAATTGGCCAACACTTCGATGAAAATCTTCTCGTTGATCCTGAAATAAAGCAGAACATCTATTGCCTTAGTATGGTTTTATTAGGATCTTTAAAGTTTTTTTATTTGTTTTATAAAACCCTCTTGCTGAAAAAAATCCATTCAAAGCTGTCTCAAAAGCGCAGGAATTAGAAATCCATTGAATATTTCTGCATGCTTGTCACTATTCTTGATCCCTTATCTTAATTTTAAATATCCAGGTCTTTCTGATCTGAAAGCATTACTTCCGGAGACATTTTCAGTTAATACCTTAAATCTATAAGAGTCTTGGCCCAATTAATCCACATACTACAGAATAAAAGAGTGTTGCAGAATGAAACCAGTTAGTGAGTTGTCAGAAGCACTCAAATTTATAGTCACTTCTTTTCAAAAATAAATATATATTTGCGAATGAGAGCTCACGTGACCGCCCTGGCCTCAACCAGGGTCTATCAATTGCATTCAGGGTAATTGTCGGTCTTTGTACGCCGTTTTTGCCAATGTCGACTTCTCGGCGGACTACTGTATGCAAAGCGGGCAACTGTCAGTCAGCAGACGGCCGACAGCCCAGAGGTCGCCGCCGCGCCTGTCGCCCCGGGCTTTTCACCGCCTGACAGCTCCGCGTCTTGACAGATCGAACCACGAGGTCCACGATTCGATCGAATTCAAGAATTCATCGAATAGTCTCGATGAAGTCATTAGGTTATTACGCAAGTCATTAGTAATTTCTCGGATGTGATAATAAAAACCAAGGATATATTTATGTTTCTAATACTGTAAAATTACAATACTTTTACAAAACGAACTGAAAACATATAGTTAATTAAATCTAAAATTACTTTAATATTCCTTGAACTTTGCAGAAACGAAGACGAGAAACATTACATCTGTAACCTGGTCATTAAGTTATATGTAGCATTATTTGAAAGTTTAACTGATGTAACATTTCATAATTATCTATTTTCATTCCATATTATAATTATATATCTATAAAACAGGTAATATTTTTTTTATTTCTCTACATTCCGCCACCCGATCCCGTGTGACAGCCGGGCAATAGAAGCCGTGGTCCGCGATAGATTTGGTTAATACCGAATCACCGCTAACGTGAGGGAGAGGACCGTGCAAACTACATACCTCGAACCTGTAACCAGTCGGTAGGTTGGAGGTATACTAATGGTTAATTCTTGGTGGAGATATCCTGCCAAAACTGGTAGTCAGGGGTGAGTCTGCCCACTGGGTCACCTACCCGGTGCCTCTCCGTAAGGCGTTGGCCTCTTACGGGCATTGCTGGACGGTAGATTTGTACTCGTCCCAAAGTCTTCTACGCTCACCTCACGGGAGATAGAACGATCGCTTTCGTTAAAACTTCCTGGGGTGACAGGTTCGCCCGTTGAAGCCGACAACTTCAAACTGTACAGCAATCTAAACGTCTCTGATAGTAGAATTTAGCAACGACAACGGGATTGTCATGATTTATAATTTATATCGAGTAATTAAAGTTTTTTTTAAAAAGTAAATAAATATAACACAATAAGAAGCGAGGCACGTTCTAAGTCTTCCCGAGTCGTTTGATTATAAGATTATGTGATATAAGATTTTTGGAAGTAAAAGTCTATAAAACGTGAGCATTGTCTTTTTGAGACTACCTCAGTACAAACTTCGGCATAGGTAGACAGATTCTACATATAATTTATTCTAAAATGTAAATTTAGAAATAACAAATAATTTTTTTAACATTGAGCCAATGCCAGAAAATTAATAGATCGCATAGTTCAGTGGCAATTTCACCTAACTAGGCCGGGACCTGTTCTAAGATAAACATTTAATTTTGTTTGTGCTTGCTCACTACTATTTTCACTAATATTATATTTAAAAATTAAATTAGTCACTAAATCAATTATGAACAAAAAAATGCAAAAAAATATATCAGTACTGTAAATTTAGTGTGAAAATAAAGTGAAATCAGAATAAAATATTTATTTACAATAAAATATTCAAATATCAAAATATAAATAAATAAGAAAAATATTCCTACAGTTCACTTATCACTAAGATTAAGATCTCTGGTTGTTATAATTTTCAGACGAAGTGATTTAAATTTAAATCTTCGATCCATTTTTGAGGAAAGCATCAAAATTTAAAGTTCAAAATTATGTAATATATTACATGCATATTCACTTTTAACTTAACATGTCTGGGTACAACTCCAGTTTAAATATTTAATTATTTTTACAACGCAACATAGGTGGTGGTTTTACGACCTCATTTTGCGAGGGATGTAAGTTTATAAGACACCCAGGAATAATTCCCTTGTTCGTGAAACCGGTTCTCCCGCCATTCGGGAGTCGAGCGTCCTCGGTTCGCACACAATCGGCCCTCACAAATTCACAAACCGAAGCAATGCAAAAAGAAACTCAAAAAACGTAACCGACTTTCGCGATAACAAAAAAAAGCGCTTTGATTAATTTGGAAGAGCAGCGTCTGACAGAAGCTGCGGCAGCTAGTGATGTAAGCTGATGTAAAATGATGGTAAAATGAGTTATTCAGTGATGGCATATACAAAGTCTAAGGGAATAATTTGGATTACCCTATGTGACTGCATATAAAATAATAATCGCCATTATTAAATTCTCCACTGATGTCATATATATATATATATATATATATATATATATATATATATATATATATATATATATATATATATATATATATATATATATATATATATATATATATATATATATATATATATATATATATATATATATATATATATATATATATATATATATATATATATATATATATATATATATATAATTTTTGAATGAAAACTTTTAAAACATTTTTATTTAATTGTAATTACAATTAAATATATATATATATATATATATATATATATATATATATATATATATATATATATATATATATATATATATATATATATATATATATATATATATATATATATATATATATATATATATATATATTAACTATATATAACTAACCCAGACCAATCTGGATAATCTCGAGCACCTACAGAACGTTTGCGTAAGATACATATTCAATCTACAGAAGTATGCCAATGTTTCGGAATACCGAGAAAATTGCTATGGATTCAGATTACGGGACCGGAGAAATTCGCACATCCTTTCGCTACTATATAAAGTCCTACAGAATCCTACATCTCCCTCCTACCTCAATGAGGCTTTTACCGGGTTGCAAAGTCACGAGTCTCTCACTTCATTTAAGTGAGAATAATATTGTACGTATCCCAAAACATAAAACCACAATTTTGTCCAACTCCTTCTCCGTACATGAAGTTTGACTATGGAATCAGCTTCCTTCAGCTGTTAGAGGTGCTAGCTCGCTTTTCACCCTAAAGGAATCTTTGAAGAGTGCTTCTATTCACAATTAATATAACCAGAATTTCTAAACTTTCATTTATTCCTTCCATTTCCTTGCCATATTTTAGCAGCTTATTTATTTATATATTAATATGTGTATGTAATATGTATTTATTTCCTTTTCCAATATTAATTGTTTTATTTGCTTCTGGCTTTAGATACGTAAAATAAGCATAACACTTCTTATAATTTAAAATCTCATTTTAAATTTTATCGTATGTTATAGTACTCCAATTTTGCCTACTCTTCTTGTCACATCAACATGTCGGTTGACTGAAAAATATTGTTTAACTAGCAATAAGCCCGCCATCGCAAGCTAAATGTTTTTATTTCGCAATAAAGATATTTTTTATTTATCCAACTTCAGTAGAAAACTGTTCTATCGTATGGATTAAAAATCGATCGACGCGATGGTTAGGCAAATCTAGAAATACAACTGTATCCGCCCTAATCTTCCTCTCATTTACATTTTTTCAAATGCCGATAAGCGTTATGGAAATTAGTGCGCATGTGCGCTCTTGTTCGTTCTTTTAGGACGGGAGCTAAAGGGGGTATTTATATATGCCCTACTGACGTCACACGTATGACGTATATCGATTTCCATTTTATATGAAAACACTGTAAGCCTAACAATGAAAGAACAATTTAAAGGTAACTTACATCAAAAGTTCGTCAGGATTTAAGAAATATATAAAATATAAACTAAATTAAAATGACGGTCTAATAAAAAGTTACTCCGAAGAAGAATAAATTATCAGAAAATATATCGTTACGATGGGCATTGTATTTTTTTTTGTACAGATGATATACTCGTACATGAGGGATAATGTTATCGGGATAACTCGTAAATGAGTTTAAGGGCCACATAAAAATTGCAGCATCAGCAGAAACTATATCTGAATTGATTCAATTCCATCGCAATACGATTTAAAATGAAGTCACCGGTAAAAACGACCAATGTCATTTTATAGTGAAAATAAGATAATAATGCCATATTGTAGCATGTTCTCAAACTCGATTCATTTGGGAACAAGCCACATAATACGAGCAAGTATAACTCGATTTACGAAAAAAGGTCATCGAAGGGAGAAGTAAATCTATGACGGGACAGAATGATTAACGTCCATGGTCTGACGGTCGACCTGGAGGCCTTTCCCGTCAGGACCAGAAGTGGGGTGTCTCGATGACCATCCAGTCGACGCTGACGAAAAACTATGATAGGAGATACTAATCAAGTCCAATGACTTATTAACGTTTCCGCTATTTTTCTGTGTATAATCAAGTATTTTTATTATACACAGAATATATTTTATTTGTAGGAACTGAATTATTGTTATTATTGTATTTTTTTCATATTTCATATTTCGCATTTTTTTCTGAGGTTTAATTTAAGTAAAATGTATTTTTATTTGAAACCCAAATATATTCGTTTCGCAGATAAAATATATGTATTTCTTACTCAAACCCTTGCTAAAATATCGTTTTTTTAAGTTAGTAAATTTAAAACTATTATTACCATAAATTTCAATAAGTTAATATTGATCGTTATTCCCCATAACTTTAAATATGACTTCCATATCGAGGATACAATTTAAATATGATAGTCCGATAAAGAATTATAAAGCAGGATCATGCTTTGGAGATGTATTAACTTCTGTGTGATTATCATGATTAACCCTAACATATTGTTATTTTCTCGACTACGTTTTCAATGTATATACATGCATGTCTAATGATATCTGGGGGGCGTCTTATTTAGTACCTACAGTTACACGTTTAAAATATGATATTATGGAAAATAAAAACAATTTGAAAAATACCTCTATTTATATTTTCTTACATAAATGTCTAATTCATCATATAAAAATCAGAATTTGTATTCAATATTATTTTTGTCGATTGTATATAATAATCCAGGCTGTATAGTAGGTGCATATAAGCTGCCGGTCGTTTTGAAGATCCGAAATCGTCAGAAGGAATCTCACACCTTATCTCGCCCTGACATCTCCCGGAGTAATGCGATCCCCGTCATCACCTCTGATCCCGTTCGCTGATACGAAAAATCGGCACGCCACTTTCACCCTTCTTGAAGAGGGCACAGTGGCGCGACTCGCTCGCCGCCGCGACGCGCTTTCGCCACGGATCTCAACCCCGCGTAAGTGGGTAATGAAATCTGGCATTGTGAATATTTTATCACGCGGAAAGGGTGAAAAGTAAACATTGCGAAATTATTGTAATTGCAATTTGAATCCGAACTGTAACAGTTTCGCTCATGTGCGACCCGACCCGAGCTACTGTTTGGTATGCATTTATTCGGCTGTGATATCGGAAGCCGTGCACTTCAATGTATATTAATAGTTTTCAGTTTTTTTATTTGCCCGCCAGTCTGCCCTCAAATAACTCAAGAACCACTCACTACAATGATTTCGATCGAGTTCCTGACTGTTTTATACTTGCTTGGTTATTCCCATCTTTCATATCAACATCGATTCGCTATTTTTACATGACCGCCTAAAATATATTACAAAATTTCAACAAAAGTGTAGCAGCCATTTCATGATAAAACTTAGAACGGGCTATCATAATTTAATGCGTATACAAAATTTCGTGTCTGTGCTGTTGACCGTTGAGGAGTTACCTCTTTGGAAGCCAACCCTAAGTGCCGCAGTCCTGTCTTGATGAAACTTTAAACGGTCTTTCGTAATTGAATGCATATACAAAATTTCATGTCTGTGCTGTTGACCATTGAGGAGTCCACTCGTAGGGAGCCGACCCTGGGAGCAGCAGCTGTGTCATGGTGAAACTTAGAACGGGCTATCATAACTGAATGCGTATACATAAATTCGTGTCTGTGCTGTTGACCGTTGACGAGTACCCTCTTCAAGATCCAACCCTGGGTAAAGAATCAGGAATGGTTACCATAAAAAATGCATTGTCATGAGAACTGAACCAACATGTAAGTTTTCAACTTCATATGATAATATTTGAGCAGTTCTCTCAATTCCCTAAATACATGGATCCCATCATCAGAACAGGATTTTGATAAAAATGGGACCAATCTGGAAGTATATCCTTTCAAATAAAAATAGCATTTTCCAAATCGTTCATAAATGACGAAGTTCATAAATAAGGTAACAAACAATAAAATAAAGATACAACCGAATTGATAACCTCTTCCTGTTTTTGAAGTCGGTTAAAAAAGAGTGTAATGTGTTAAGGGTTCATCTATGCATGTTTTCCGTTTCTTTATTCCACTATAACTTCTAAACGCTTGAACCGATTTAGAAGTGTGTCGTATTGTTAGAATCGTTATGTCATCCCGAGTAGCATAGGGTCAAAATAGCGAGTAGATGTCTAAATGTCCACATGTCCAAATGTCAATAAATTAACATAATATATCGTGTTTAGTGTCAAATTAAAGGTCTGATTGAGTACATTCCGGAAATATACATGTATCTATATGGATAAATACATTAATCACAAATATTTCACTAAACACCGTAATAAAAATAAATATAATTTCACTCTCTGTAACAGCAGTCGTGTTTTTTATTCTTTTTAATATATTTTTCGATATATTTGATTACAACGTCAAAAAGGATGATATGGAAAATGTAAGCGACAATGGTCTTTATACCCAAGGCAGACGTGTATGTACATAGACTGCATCTGCTTTTCACATCATACTGACGACACAGACATGATGCCAAAATGATTTCGCGTTTTTCGAATTTTCTTTGCCTTGAAAATACACCACAAAATGTTGTTAATGTTTTTCGATATTTATGATGTATAAATCATAAATAAAATATCAATAAATCGATAGGCGTATGTTTTAAAATGTTGCCTCTAGTAACTAGTTAAGATTATAAACAAACATTGTGCAAAAGATTATAAACAAACAACTTACCTATACCAATAGGTAATTTCAAAAGACAAAGCGACGACCACGTGGTACTAATTGCTATGCAACTACACGAGCAAACGAAAGGATAGGGTCGCCCGCCACTGGTGGTCCAACATCGGAGGAGACCTCAAGAGAGCTCGATTTTCCGAACCGACAACCCAAGGTCGTTTGACCTGGCGCAGAAAAGTGAGGAGACCCGACCCAAAAAAATGGGATTAGGAGAGGACGAAGAAGAAGACGGTTCTTACCTAGGTAATTGCCGTTTGGCGATTTTAATCCTGGATGGCTTCGATTTCGTCTGGAATTCCATAATGAAATAAATGTTATTTCAAAATTTTCTGTTGTATTTCCGGCGTTTACTTATATTTTCTTATATTATAATACTCTTATACTTTCGTGAGTGCAATCAGTTGAAAATTTGCGTTAGTTTTGGCCATGAGGTACTGTATCAGTGTTGGCCATTACAGCTTCTTGCAGTCACTTACGAGGTGATATAGGTTGCTTTGTAATCATATTGAGTTGTCAACTACAACGGGCGAGCCCGTCACCACAGGACGTTTTAACGATTAGTCGTTCTATCGACCTGCAGTGAGCGTAGGAGACTTTGGACATAACAATCCGACGTCTAGCTACGCCACAACCCGTAAGAGACCAACTCCTTACCGCGAGAAAGCCAGGAATTACTTCCCGGCGGCTCGAGCTACTCGCGCCCTTACTTCCAATTGTGACCAAATTTCTCCGGTCTCTCGATTGGTTCCGAGTTCGAGGTCGCTTGCGCGGGCCTCTCCCTTACGAAGCGGCGAAACGGTGTATACCGAATCTATCGCGGACCAAGGCGTCCTTTGCCCGGCTCTGAACCGGGATCGGATGGACAATGGTCATATCGAGAGCAGTCGCCGTAAGGTACGCAACCACCCCCGCTCTATAGGAACAATACAGTTCCCAGACTCCCCCGACTGTTAGTCGGAGTGCACAATCGATTGGCTTGCGCCGCACGGTGCGCAGACCGTCCAGGAGCGCCAGAGGTTTGATTCCCAGGGGAAACTGGCTCGCTGGCCAGAGTCCTACCCAGGTTCGCACCCCGTGCGTGGAGGCCGTCGGATGGGTGTTGACCCGTGAGTTTGACCGACCCTGAACACATGGGTCATCGTGGCCAACTCATCATGGGCCCGTTAGCTCCCATGCGCCCGTTAGCGCCCGTAGCTGCTTTGTAATCATTCAAAATAACGATTTTGGTAAATTTGTTATGTGAGGTCCGTTTAGACGTGTCTCTTCAGCGTTTTAGACAAAAAATTAAGAGTAGCCATAGCAGCTAAAATTAAAATATATTTCTTATATAAGCGGATTAAATGATTTCGATGAAAATTTGTTTAAAGATACCTTATAGACACATAGAATACTCTTACTGGTTTCGATCCGTATTTATCTACTCTTATATGAGTCGTCTTTTGAGTACCTATTCTTTTATATTCTTGGTGTACTTTTGCGGGGTTTTCTTTCGGATTGATATCAGTTGCATTTTATAGTCGAATATCTGCGCTTTGAAAAGTTTTAACTCTGCAGATACTCTAATTTCGATATAAGGGAATCGATTTGATTGCGCATATCAGTAATGCATATTATTATAAATCGATCAGCATGCAGGAATCGATTCCCTGTCCGGGTGCGAATGTCGGACGTGCGTGACGCGGTACCTCCTCGGCAGATCGCTCCTGATTACGTATTCATCCTCGTTGAGATGACAATGAAGTGTTTTGCTTGTCAACTCCTTTGTGCCCTTTCGCCGGCGGCACAATGCGCAGAATACGTCCGCACGCAGCTGACTCGCGCCCTACCTGCGTCTGCGCGTCCCCTGCGCGATGTGCGTAAAAAGGGGTGCCAACTTGACTGACTCGAACGCCTATACAACTCGATCCAGCGCACCAAATGAAGCGAAGTATATTCAGGCAGTAGCAAATACCTATAATCGAGAGTATATTTTATGGTACGAGGTCAGTGGAGCAAATCCGGCGTCATCTAATCTAGGTACTAATTACGCGGATTTTTTTCAGAATGAGCACAAGACACTCTTTGATATAGGTATACTTACTTATTCAAATATCCAAGATGCTTTAAAATGTGTAAATATATTATGTATTGCTATCAATCTTCTTTTATTTTTAATTTTATCATATTTATATTTTTGATATGTCATTGTCACCCATTGTTTTTATTGTCATTATAATATCAATATATGACAGTATCATAACATAATATGATATTATAATGATACTGTCTCAAAACTACTGTCTCGACACAGGCCTAGACCTAGTAAGGCAGTAAAATTCAAATGGATCCGTACTTTTACTTTCCTGACGACCTATCGGAAAGGAAAGTATTGTGATCGCGCTAAAAAAAAAATTTGAGATGAAGATGGGAATATATATTTTGAGACTCCCTGAGACGATTGAGACTATTTCCAGACCGATCTCTGTCTGTATGTATGTCTGTATGTCTGTATGTCTGTCTGTATGTATGTATTCTTCCACGATAGCGCCCAGACGCTTAATCGGATTGAGCTGAAATTTGGTATATAAGCTTCTGTTAACCGTCGGAGGAACCCATTAGTTTTTGGAGTCCCTACGCCCTACGGTTGTGGTACCTCCCATACAAATTTGGGGTTCCCGGCGAAAAAATTGTTTCCGCGATAGCGCCCAGACGCTTAATCTGTCTAAGTTAAAATTTGGCATAGAAGCTTCTGTTAACCATCGGAAGAACCTATTAGTTTTTGGGGTACTTACGACCAACGTTTGGGGTACCTGCCATACAAATTTGGGGTACTAGAGTAAAAAATGTCGCTGTTTTTTCGCACCTCCCCGGATACTAGTCAGGAAAGTCTTGGGGTGACACAACCGATTTTTTCCTATTAGTAAAGCGACATATTTGAAATTCTCTAATCTTTGGACCTAACCTAGTACTTAATTAATTGTTATTGACGTTTTGTTATGAAAAAATAAATAAATAAGAAAGAAATAAACGCAGACCTGACTGCTTAGTTAGTGACAGGATTCTTTAATAACTAACGGTATGATATTTCTGATCACAAACTGATCAAGCTGATATATGCCAGGAGTACAATCCTACAACTCAGTCAAAGCATTATTTCTTATTATGTTGTCTCCTTGTATGGCACTGAATAATGGACGCCCACTTAGAATACTTGTGAAAATATAGATGCATTTGAAGTGTGTCTGTACAGAAGGATGTTGATCTGTATCAGTTCGAAACTACACTGTGCTTGCGAGCCTTAAAACGAAGCCAGTGCATAATAAATTGCGAATGATTAATGAACATTACAAAATAATGTAATTCGTATTATATTCAAAAACCAAAAATGTATTCTTATAATGAGTTGTTTTTCGAAGCGAAAATACTACATATTGCTTTAACTTTCAATCGCGCGTAAGCAGAGACGTTATTTTATGTTGCTGCAAAAGTGATACTACGAAATGATGATCAATGTTCTTCTGGTTTAGCTATATCCTTCCCTTAAGCAACCCACAACAATAACGACAACAACAACAGTATCGATGAATATTTGCGATTAAATCGAATAGCTCTGTCTCTCTCTCATGTGCGTAGTTGCATGCTCATTTGAAGGCAGTGCTCTTTTCAAGAAGCGATTACATCTCACAATAGTCGTTCCCGCGGCGAGGGCGACGCCACGCCATCAAGATCCCGAGGGAGAGGCCCGGTAATGACGGTTCACGATTGATGCTGTCTGGACCGGGATGATGCCCCGTCGCGTAAAGGTCCGGTCTAATTTGATACATTAGTCGCTAAAACGGGATACTTCAGAAACAGAAACAGGAAGCAAAATCCATTTTATTAGGTACCTACTTTCCTATTGCCGCTTTTTTGCCGCGGCTACTTTGAACTTGCATAAATTCGGTGCGAGTTGAAATTCCAAAAGCCACGCTATTCTTTCTCCGAAACTAGTTATTTATTTGTCTTTCCGTCGTTTGTATTTTTATTTGTCTTTCTGCTCTGATATTTTTGTGTGTGCAATCATAGGAAATGTGAAAATTCGCATTATTTGTGTGTGTGAGGTCTCCTATTATGTTGTTAATCTATTACAGTTTCTTACGGTATATTACAAGAGTTAACTTAGACGTGCACTTTCAAATAATGATATAGAAGCTGGGCAATTAAATAAGCGAACCTTATCAATCGCTTTACCCAACTGCTTATAATCGACAACACATGACCACCTAACAGTTGCACAGTTCATGAGTTGCGTCTGGAGGCTTATCGTCACCTAACGGTACTCGCTAGACCTTGCTTCAAGGGACTTACATTTTTTCCCGAATTTTGGTAATTATTTACAGGGAAAAAATTAATTCCGAAAACGCCTTTAAAGCATTTATTTATTCCTGTCAAAGATATTTTACAACCATCTCCAATAAAATGGCAAAACTGCAAAAATAATAAGTGTCAAATTTCCGTGGGATGAAAGTAACTGAATTACATTGCAATTCTGTTTATCGAATGAAATAAATCTACACAGATATTACACGCACACATACATATAAACCCTTTATAATAGGGTTGGTTATAAGAGATTGGCATATGATAATAAGCTAGCCCATTGTGAAATTTCACAATAAAGAGTACATAGAAACAAACAAACAAAAGTAAATGTAAATTAAAATGTGAAGATATTTTTTTATTAAACTCATATGAATAACAAACGATTTATCCTATTTATATAGTTGTCTATTCATTTTTTTTAACAAATACTTAGGTACTATAGTATCGTAGCGTGTCTCTATAACAAAAACGCTTCTTCGACGCTTCGAAAACCCCTGGCGACATCAAAAACCCATCCGGACTTCTCCCCATTCGCCCTATAAACACTAACCCTGTCCGTAAAATCCCGGACGGATGGTAGCCCTTTACTATGTGTAACGATTTAGATATATTCAATATTTATTGAATTTATAAAACAAACTATCACATGAAGTATAAATGTACTACATATTAATATTCAGTTAACTGACATCATATTGTACATCAATACATACATATATTTATTTATTTATTTATGATGAAATTATGACTGTGGTTCGGTTAGTACTGAGTGCTATGATTTATTTCCTGACTGTCAAAAGAAGGGTTATATTTTTACTGCATATGTATGTATGTATTTGCATGCCAATTTGAACTATAATACCGTTATTTGCGAGTGTCTTCTTGTGAGTCTTATTTGTGGGCGTATTATCTCTTTAACTATTTATGCAGTAAAAGGGAAATTATATGCAGTAAATGGGAAAAGTCTTTTGTTTTTTTAATATAAAATACTACTTTTTGTGACTTAAATATAAAAGGTAGACATATGCTGTCGCTGACTTTTTTGTAGGCATTATCAAGCTCTACAACTTTTCTCTACAACTTAATCATATATCTCTCATCGTTAAGCCAGCGTTAGTTAGAAACGTTCTCGTTCGACCGCTTATTCTCCGGCTTACTTTGCAAATCCGACTACCACGAAAAAGTCTTTTTATTTTTCGGATTAATATATAGCCTATGGCACTCACAAATAACGTGTCTTTCTATTGGTAGAAGAATTTTCAAAATCGGTTCAGTAGATCCACAGATTCCTTCCTACAACGTCACAAACTTTACCTCTTTTTAATATTAGTATAGATTATTATACTACTATATATACTGGGACACAGAAGGAGCCTCCCCGTAGATTGTGCACATGTTTGACTGTCTAGTCTGCGATCATGAACAATCGGGCGTCCCTGGAAATGGTGAGTCTAGGTGAGACTCACTGGCCAATCCTTCTACCACCGGGCTAAAGGACACGGTGACAAGATGCCGAGCAAACTTCGTCCGCTGGGGCTACACAGCGAATCCAACATATGACTGTGGAACGCTGCAGGATGGAGATCACCTACCTATCCTGCCCGCAACTGTCAACCCCCATCTACAAAAGACGAACGACAAGGCCATCCAGGACGAATATTTTTGGAGAGACGTGTCCTAACCTGGCCCGGACCGGTTGACTAAGGGCCGTTTTCTAAAAGCGACGGATACCTGTCGGTATCGGTTTCCGTAAAACTGTCGGTTTGCTCAATATACAATACATTTTGCATTTCAATATGTAACCGATACCGGTGGATCGAACCGATCGGTTACAACTTACCGACAACAGTCGGTTTCCTTCATACAAAATGTGATAAAAATGTAATCGGTCAAATTTGGGCGTTTACTGGTTGGGGGGGGGGGGGGGTTATAGGAGGCTAGTAGGGAAATTTCCTGGCTGTCATTAGGATCCTGGCACCAGTTTGACACCTGTATGCTGGCATCAGACTTCCTCCAGGATTCTGGTACCATGCTGACACCAGGATTCTGGCACCATCCTGGCACCACGAAGCTGTCACCAGGCTATCACCAGGATGCTGGTACTGGTGTTATACCAAGATGCTGGCACTACTTTGTCTCCAGGCCGGCTTCAGGATACTGGCACCAGATTAACACCAGGATGCTGGCACTGGGCTGACACCAGGATACCGGTACTGATCCTCACCAGGCTGCCTTGAGGGACGGGTGAGGGGGGGGGGGGGGGGGAGGTGCGGGGGAAAGGGAGTGAGGGTTTTTGCAGGGGGAAGGAAATAGGGGGATGGTTAAAGGGTGTGCAAGGGGGGAGGGGTTGCAGGGAGGGGGGGCTGTACGGAAAGGGTGAATAGGGGGGGAGGGTGTCCGTAGGGGGGAGTGCGAGGATGGGGGGTACGGGTGCGGAAAAAGGGGGGAGGGCGAGGGGCGGGGAGCGGGTGAAGGGGGTACAGGTGGTTGGTTACGGGGGGGGGGGGGGGGGTGTTTGCTGAGGAAAGTAGGTGTGCGGGGGTGTCCGGGGGTGTCCGGGTTGCGGTTGGGGGGTGGGTTTGCGACGGGAGAGAGGTGCGGGGGAAGATGGTTTGGAGGAGAGGGGGGGGGGTGCTGGGAGGGGGAAGTTTTGCGAAGGGGAGGGTTGCGGGGAAAGTGTTGCGAGGATGTGTTGGGGGGGGGGGGGTAATAATCAAATATTGACGCCATCTGTTGGCGCTTAGCCGAGAAACGGAACGCTCCGCTTTAGCAACCCAACCGGGTTCTTTCGCGGGCCGAGAGAGGGCAGTCATCGATTTTATTTATAAAATTAATATTCAAATGAAATCAGTCCTTGGCTACTAGCCGGGAGTATTTGGGTGACACAACCATTTTTCTAAATTATTTGAACTACCCCTTCGGAGTATCATTTTGGTCATACTATGAAAATCATGAATGAATTTGTCGCTTTTATGAATGATCAATGTTAACGGAAACCGATACCGATCGGTATCCGTCTCTTATAGAAAACGGGCCTTAGTATAGTCGCCGCCATACAAACTGATGACTGGGCCAGAAATCATTAGAATCACGACATCCCTTTCGCACTTTCATAACGTTACGATCTCTCACTCAGATCTCTAGTAAAGGTCATGTCATATCGCATAAAGAAATATCGATAAAATATTATCGATATTGTCGATATTGTTTATTACACATTTAATGGATATCCGACCTCTTATTATCAACCTTCAAGAAGACGATAGTGACAGCGAAGACGAATTTTAACCCTTTATTTTTTTAAACTGTATTGTAATACTGTAAAATATAAAATATTGTAAACTGCTCTACGTAGTTATTTCGTGTTAAAATTCCATATTAACTATTTTATAGCATCAAAATTATGTGTTTACTCTCTGAATACCGTTGCCAAAAGCGTTGTAAAATACTCAGAACAGGCTCCGGTATACACGTAGTACACTGACAACTAGGCAACGAAATATAATATATCCACATTTTGAATTTATTTTGATTGACGAATTGATGTGGTTTGTTTGCCGACAGCATGTCTACCTGCCTACTTTTCTATAGTGCTTGAACCTATTAGTAATTAAATAATGTTATAACATATGCCTAATAAACCTAATAAACAAAATATAATAATTTTTTTTTATTTTTTTATTTTTATTTTTATTCTAACAAAAGAGAAAAACAGCGCTCGGGTCTTAAGTTAATAAATAATAATAACAATATTACGGCCAAAATAGTCTCCTGGTAAAATACAGTTAATGTGCGTGATGTTGCGTAATAATATTTATATATTATGTTATATTATCATGTTCTCTCGATTTCTGAGTGTGTATGATAGAGTAGGATGAGTGTGTTTATGTGTGTGATTGTGATGTGTGTTTAATGGGTGTGTGTAAGTATATCTACGTGTATGTGTCATAGTTGTGTATATATGAGAGTGTGTGATTCTGCACAGGTATGTATCTGTTCAAGCTTTTAAGGTCTGGTCTATTACCGCTCTGATAAACTCGTTTTTGCTCATTGAGAATATGTCTAGTTCCTGAAACGATTCATCGTAGGCTTCCATAATTCGATACAGAGTTGAATTCCTTGCTTGATTTGTATGGAGTCTGGGTACATTGAATACCCTTGGGTGACGAGTTCGGCGCGATGGGACATTTAAGGCTATTCTGCTTAGAATTTGTGGGCTGTCGATATGATGCGAAAGTATATTGTGGAAGAACGTCATATCAGTCACTTTACGTCGCTGCTGAAGACTCAGCATTTCGAACCTTGCCAAGCCGTCAGAATATGAGGTATATTCAGCGAGGGTTCGATGACACAAGTGCCTTACGAAGGTTTTCTGAATACGCTCTATACGGTCAATGTGTACATTGTACTGTGGTGACCATATGGGTGATGCAAACTCCATGATATCGACTTTTAAATAAATCTTGTATCGTCAAGCGACCTCCCTACGCTCAATGGCAGGTACGGGGCCGGTCATCAGTTTGTATGACGGCGACTATAGCATACTATATTATTATAAATCTTGTTGCAAAATCTGTATTAAAATAAATAGGAACCCCTCTATAAGGGTTAAAGCCAAATATAAACATGCAGAAAATTACTTGGTTATCGAGATATAACATACACACAATCACAACTCACCAGTATATCAATATGATACCTTATTCCAAAACAACGCACCATTCTCGACAAGCTATTTAATTTTGAAATTTTATTATTAATACGATTTCAACTATTCGTTGTAATTCTGTTTAATAATAATTACGTTAATTAAATCGTAATTAGAATATTTCCGTTTGGTTCAATTTTCATATTCCGAGGCCTTGATCATGCCAATCAGTGTGCCATTAAACGTCTATTAATTATGTATGTGTAATTTAAATACTCGTTAGGAAATGAGCGTAATAGACTCTAATTACCCAATGACTCCAGATAGCAAAATACGGCAAAATTATGACCCCTTGAATGAAGAAGTAAGGGATTAAGATATAAGGCCCTATTTGTAATGAGGAAATAGACAGGCGCCACCTTATATCAACGGGCATACGAATCGAATGACACATTTCTTACTTTCCCGACCCACCAACCGACGAGGACGAAAAATATTGTGAAAGCGACATTTTTTTTTTGAGCCCCACCCTTAGCCCATAAATGAACCGCGCTGCTCAGTCTGTTGCAACGGAACCCAACCCGGGTTCGTCCTCCGGCCGAGAGAGCGCACTCATCAATTTTATTTAAGATATTAATGTTCAGATGAAATCAGATCTTGGCTACTTGTCGGGGAAGTCTTTGAAACCGACGAAGACGAAAGGTTTTGTTAACGCACATTTTTTTCGAGGTGAAGTAAAAATTATCCATTTTGGACCCCCCCCCCCCCCCCCCGCCCCATGACGATTAAGATAATTTCCAGACGGAAGTCTGACTGTATATTCCTCCCCGATAGCACAGTAAACCTCTAGTATACTGTGCCGATAGTTCCCAAACGTTTAACCCGATTGAGCTTACGTATTTCCTTTGCTACTTGCCGGACAACCGATGACATAACCGATTTTTTTAACACGAAAATACTCATAACTAAAATTAGAGTAGGATGTAAGATATCCCAGGATTAGTAAATAAGTCCGCCCATTGTACAGATAGATATATTTGGTGTAATTGAGACAATTAATTAATTCATCTATTTCTATTGCTTTTGTTTTAGATGGTATTGTACAAACTACATCGTGCTTTCGGGCTCTTCCCAGTTCGTTCCACTTTTGCAATCCAACTCGAAACTGTATAAATATACCCGACGTACGTTTGGGATTTAGTGAACGAGATAAGGATGCGTTCAGAGCGTTGACTCGTTACCGTTAAAATAAAAAAGGATTTATGGTAATTGAAAACATGCTGAGAAGGTCGTAATTCGATGCGAGGCAGTAAAAATAATCTTAAATAATGGCAAACACGAGATCGCGCCGGAGACGATTGGAGGTTTTATTAAAGTGACCACAGATGATGTGATACGCGAACGTGTGACAGTCTAAACGTTTCACAGACCATGCGAAATGATATAAAAAAATACTACAAATATATATATATATATATATATATATATATATATATATATATATATATATATATATATATATATATATATATATATATATATATATATATATATATATATATATATATATATATATATATATATATATATATATATATATATATATATATATATATATATATATATATATATATATATATATATATATATATATATATATATATATATATATATATATATATAAATATATATATATATATTAAAATATATTGGTTATTTATCTTCAATTCTGCTATTTATTTAAGGCTCTACTTCAAGAAATGTCTAAATAAAACAAGCTCCAAAAAAACACGTGATTTATTTTTTACCTCAATTTTAGAATAAATATTAAAAAACAGCAATGAAAGTAGCTCGGCCGAAGTATATTTAATGAATATTTTTGTTTTTATGATATCGTTACCAACTCAGATGATAAGATCATTAAAATGCATCGAAGTCCTCATTTAATGACTCTAGGCGCGTTCATATACAGTGGTATTAGACAGCAGATTCTAAAGAAAATAATAGTACCTACATTAAATTTTATATTTTAAAAATCTTACGGATTCTATGAGTTCCACTGAACAGAACCGGTAAAGGAAACCTGATGGCTTTTTTGGTACTATTATTGCTAAGATATAATATAAATTTAGACTTACTCCTTCCGATATTACATTCCGTCCGGTTAATCTTGTTTTTATTTATGTCCACGACCTTCTGGCCATTAAACAAATGAAATTGAAAGAAAAGGGAATGGCAAAAACAAGTAGGGTAACAATAATTTGAACAATGTATTGAAGTGAATACTACAAAACATACCCTAGCAAAATCTTGACGTAGCAATGTATTCGACGTAGCCAAACCTCGGAGACCAAAATGGTCTCTCGGTCACTTCGCTCCATATCAGGTTCACTGAACCCGCTGCAAGTGCTGCCGCACCAATTATGTAGGATAATTCTAACTTTAATGATGCTCGCATAATATTGTATGTATACTTATGTCCGCATACGCGCTTTTGATGATCGCCAGTAATTTGCATAGAATGCATATTAGATATGTATGTATGTACGCAAAATAAGCAGGAGGCGCCTGGCCTGCACATTGCGCGACCGCGGCAGCATCACTACCACACGCAAATGCAAATTTTGTATAGAAAAAATATACTTACATACTTGTATAGCTGTGTGAATGTGTAGAGCGTGAACTTTGGTCACAATCGCTAGCTCAGGAGTTCTTAAATTGGGAAGCTGAACCTCTTGGTCGCCCATGGCATGCAGGCCAGAGGTCCGCCAGATATGTCTTCTTCCTACCGGTACTAAGGAAATTCGAAAAATCACCGGATCTGACACAGAAAGCCTCAAGTCAGTAGCAATGCGTTACACCCTGTTGCTCGTTACGGGGCTAGAAGCTCGTCACGTTTAAAGCGAGACAGTTACAAAATATATATGTATATATATACAATGTATATATATATATATATATATATATATATATATATATATATATATATATATATATATAAATATATATATATATATATATATATATGTATATATATATATATATATATATATATATATATATATATATATATATATATATATATATATATATATATATATATATATATATATATATATATATATATATATATATATATATATATATATATATATATATATATATATATATATATATATATATATATATATATATATATATATATATATATATATATATATATATATATGTGTATATATATATATATATATATATATATATATATATATATATATATATATATATATATATATATATATATATATATATATATATATATATATTATATACTCGAAATGCTCCTGTTTTAGTGATGTTTAATACCTTTAAAGCGCCTGTCACTAAGAGCACGACTTACGATCTCTTCAGATTGAAATGCACAGTAGCTGATTATCTAATTAGAATAGTACATAAAATATAGTGTACCTATAGCTTTATATAGGAAAAACAAAATTATAAAATAAAAAATACCTAAAATTATAGACGATTGCTTTAAAACAACAGGATAATCTAACAAATTGAATTTAATGAACGTAAAACCATCATAACAAAACAAAAAATATTTTATTTTACATTGCAAATAAGCATTTTTATTGTCAGTGTAAAATAAAGCCTCAGCCTTCTTTATAGTCTTCTATGTCTTCTATACCTATCCAATTTATCTGCTATACCTAACGAATGCAGCATCGGCGAGACAAACCAAAATAGCTCAAGAAAAATACCAATAATACTATGTCCAAAAAAACACAACTAAATCCATGATTCTTAGTATACCTAATTTGCGAGGAAACATGATCAAGGCCACACTTGGCCACTTTTTCTAAAAGTAATCATCAATATGTATGGACATAGCAAAAAAAATTAAAAACATGTTCAAGTAGATCGCGATCATTTTTATCTTGATCGTGTTTGTTGTCTTGTACAGAATGAGATTTTTCAAAGTCTTTGGTTACATTTAGTTGATTTACTATTATAGACAAAGATACTATATTTTCAAAATCCTAACTCAACATTGGAAACTGGATTGAACAATATTCAAAATAATCTATGTTCATAATTGGTTCCTTTTTTACTATGGGAATATATATATATATATATATATATATATATATATATATATATATATATATATATATATATATATATATATATATATATATATATATATATATATATATATATATATATATATATATATATATATATATATATATATATATATATATATATATTATATACTCGAAATGCTCCTGTTTTAGTGATGTTTAATACCTTTAAAGCGCCTGTCACTAAGAGCACGACTTACGATCTCTTCAGATTGAAATGCACAGTAGCTGATTATATGGGAGCAATCTCGCGAACGGCGGCAGAACAGCGTTAGTGATTAGCAAGACAATCGCTTAGCATAATCGTGTAATTATCGCTTTGCGAGCTTGCACTTAGCACGTGAATCAAACGCGAGCTTATTACTTGTTGTAGCTGAACGCCGCGCAAAAAATACAAACAATTTATTACTACACGAAACGCTAATAATAGTAGGAGAGCTCGGTGCAAGACTATGTACCTTAGTACAACGGCTAAAGAATGATACAGAAACATTCAGAGAGGTGTACAGTTTTTTAAATTTGAATATTCGCTATAGACAGTGGCATGTTAAGCATAACGGCATATACACACTGCCTACCCATTGGCAAAATCTTGCCGCATAATATTATTTTTACATATCATTATTTATACATTTTTCATATCCACTGTCTTATGATAGGATTTATCTTGACAGTCTGGAGTCTACCATAATGAATTGAGCTCTCTAAACTATGAAAGGTTAGAGGAAAGGATAATTTCTGAATCTTTCTCCTAGAAGCCTTGAAGTCATGGATAATGCGCAATATCATTGCAGGTAGATCAACCCAGCTCCAGTTCAAAATTTCCGGAAAATACACTTTTTAACACGGTAGCTTCATATTAAAAAAATACACAATTTGAGTGTATTATGAAAAAACACTATAGCATGCACATCGGTTTTAATACTCACTAATATTATGTGAGTTTTCGCTCCCAATATAAGTTTACTACTTCATTGAAAATTTATATGAAATCGATAAAATAGTCCTAGAGATGCTTATACATACCTATCTGCAACGAGCTCTTTGACTATAATGGCGGCTTATGTATGCTCTGTATGCACACATATTCTGCAGCCGTAATACATCAATGCGTTATGTAATAACGATAACACCTTCACTATTACAATAATAGTCACTACACACGACGATGGAGCAAGTAGAACGGGCGATGTGTTCCAATGCACATTCCGTCTCACCTCTGCGTTCGCTATCTATCAATTTATTTATTAATTTAGCGATTGAGTCGATCCACAGTGCATGTGAGCGAGCTGTGCTGTAAACTGGAGATGTTACATTATGATTAACATTATGTAATCATTTATGTAATTATTTATCACTAAACTCCCTCAATTTAGTCTCTTCCAGTGAAACAAAAAAAATATTTTTTTTTCAAATTTATCTAGTTGCACCAATAGAGTCTCTATTCTATAAATTCAAAGAAGAATATAGGCATATTTTAATAATTAATATTAACCTCTCGAGGACAGGCATTAAGCAGGCTTTGTCTTTTCTGGGTTGATATTGTTCCCTGTAGAAAAAATATCTCAATTTAGAAAACGTGGAAGACTGCAGTCGCAACTTCTGAAAGTGCTACTTACTTCGCATGAGCGTTTTCGGGTAAAAGAAACGGTGAGGATCGATTGACCGGTCTCGGTTCTTAAATCGTGAGTTTCATCACCTATATTTGCAGTTTTTTACGTATTTGATTTGACTGTAGTGCTAGACCGCTAGAAGTTATAACGGATAACACCACCAGGCCGTCACCGTGAGCTTCTGACTTATTGCTTATTTTGGACATTGTCTAGCTGCTTCTACTGGATTCAATAATTGTGATAAACAGTTGCGGTTTTCGTGCAAAATCCATTTTCGGATTATATGGAAATCTGATTCAGAATGCTTTATTTTGGTGTTGGGATAAAGCAATGAAGGCGTCGACGTCTTTTTTTCTGCTGGGCATTCATTTATCTCTTAGCGTACCGAGTACCGGCTTTTCGAGTTTCGTTACTTTGCATATTTTACTCAAATCACTTTATACTGTTTTGTTTGTATAATAATATTGTTAGGTCGAAAGCTGTTAGCTCGCTCAGCCGTAGTTTAGGACGGATCTGTTCCACTTCCGCCTACTTTAAATCATCATCATCATTTTGTTCATTTTACTTTCAAAATTTATGTTTTAAATATTGTTTCCTTATTATTAAATCTAATTATCTACCTATCTATCTATTTTTAGGTTATTTTTATTCAGTTTTATATTTTATTCGATGCGATATATACATACCTACCAACTTATTTTTTTTTAACCGTCTTTTTTTATAGTATTTTATTTATTTTTATTTTTTATTTAATTACGTAATTTAAAAACATTTACAGTTCATGGACATGTAGGTACAATGTAATAAACAAAATAACCAGTAGCAAAAAACTGAAAACCTGATATGCCAGAAACTGTTGCCAGATATTCCATTTCAATGTCGCCTAACTAGGCTATAGCCTGTTCTAAGGCAGACATTTAAATTAACATAATTTTATAAAAATATAGTAAGGTAATCGCCGTAATTTTAAGAAATAAAATTTTTGTAAATAAAAATAAATATTTTTTTTTTACACAGAAACATGAAAATAATCCTAAAAATTTTAATATAAATTAAAATAAAATAATTGAAAGGCCTACAATTCCTACAATTTAATAGAATAAAGAAATGGTTTGGAAATATAAATAATATAAAAGTCATTGTTTATATACATTTTCATTTAATAACTACAAACTGTCAATCAAACATCCATACAAACTGTCATAAAAATAAACTGTCAATTTAATAACTATCACATATATAAATACCATTCCATATATACCATTTAGACATTTATACTCAATGCTCTATCTATATTAATCCTCCCTTCCTTCATCAACCAAGACGTGACAGATTTTTAAAATGTTGTCATAGTGTTGATAGCCTTAATTGATTCAGGAAGGTGATTATAAATCCTAGGAGCGATGAATGAGTAGTGGCGCTGTCCATATGTGGTATTTTTACGTGGTATCAGCATATCTCCTGAGTGCACTGCTCTCGTAAATATCACTCCCTCATTAAAAGTTGGTTGACTTTTAAACCGCTCATGCAGTAAGGCCAATTTAATGTAGAGCTGTCTGATGTCCAGGACATTGCAATGACTAAAATGTTCATTGGTGGGGTAGCGATACGGTTTACGCGCTATAATCTTTAAGATACATTTTTGAGCCACTTCTAATGGGCGGAGGATGGTCGCCGCACAACCTCCCCATCCTATTATTCCATAACAGAGAATAGACTGAACTAATGCGTAGTATGTACTTTTCAGTAATCCCGGATCTAAAATATTTCTCATCTCTCGGAACATATATGCCAGTTTTCGTATTTTAATCGCCAGTATATCAATATGGGTCTGCCAGCGGAGCCTATTATCGATTGTGATCCCTAAATATTTGATGTATTGTGTTCTTTCCACTATTGGACAGTTACATTGCTTTGCATTATTGCATGTATGAATTTTCAAATTGTGGCATGTAGGCGGTTGCCCTTTGGCATTATTGCTGAAAGTAAGGTATTTAGTTTTTCCTATATTCAAATTGAGTAGGGAATCATCCAACCATTCTTGTACTTTTTTCATACCTATATTTGCCTTATTGAAAGCTTCAGTCCACTTGTCACCCTCAAAAATAATGACAGTATCGTCAGCAAATGTAGTTATCTGGCCTACTAAGTTACACAGGTTATTTATGTAGATGAGAAATAGAATAGGTCCGAGAACACTACCCTGGGGGACACCGAATGACAAGTATTCAGGCATACTTTTTAAGCCGTCTATGATTACTACTTGTTTCCTATCTGTTAAATAGCTGGCAAACCAGGAAAGAGTGACATGCTCGAGTCCCACCCCCGCCAATCTTTGAAGTAACTTATCGTGCGAAACCGTATCGAATGCCTTAGCAAGGTCCAAGAAGACCGCCATACACTTTCTACCCTTATCAACGTAACCATTAATTAAGGTAGTAACATTCACTATTGCATCCGTAGTGCCCATTCCCTCTCTAAATCCAAACTGATTTTCTGAAAGAATATTGTTATTCGTCAGATACTTGACGAGTCTTTTTTTAACGACCTTTTCTATAATTTTAGATAACGTACTAAGTAGGGAGATAGGCCTATAATTATTAATGTCAAGTCTGTCACCGTTTTTATATATTGGGATGACTTTAGCGCATTTCAATGCACTAGGAAATATACCCGTTTTAAAACTGCAGTTAACTATGTGAGTTATCGGGTTACTTAGCTCCATTTTTGATGACTTAAAAATGCGTGAATTCAGATCGTCAACCCGCAGACGAGCTATCTTTCAGTGAATATATAATTTGGGAAATTTCCTGTGGCGTTGTTGGTGTCATGAAAAGGGATACTGGAAAATTGACAGTTGGAGGGGTGCTTCCTGAATTTAAAGTTCTGTTCTGTATTTGTTTTGCCATTTTTTTGCCGACATTAGCGAAATATTTATTAACATGATCAACAAGCCTTTGAGGAGAAGAATCTCTTGTGACCGTTCCGCTTCCAATATTTAGCTTATCGACTGAGCTGCTACCTCTCGTTCTATTTGAGACCTCGTTTATAATTTTCCAAACCTCCTTAACATCTCCATTTGCTTTACTTAATTTATTTTTATAATACCTGATTTTAGTTTGACGGATTATTGTATTGCATATATTTCTATATTCTTTTGACTTTTCTCTCAAATCTAGATTATCAGGGTTGTGTCGACTTGCTAG
Organism: Micropterix aruncella; assembly: GCA_944548615.1. Classification (NCBI taxonomy): domain Eukaryota; kingdom Metazoa; phylum Arthropoda; class Insecta; order Lepidoptera; family Micropterigidae; genus Micropterix; species Micropterix aruncella. The sequence goes on from OX155952.1 coordinate 40,643,844, forward strand.
ATGAAGTTTGTCTCGTCTATGTATGCAGAAGAGGAGACCTTTTGTAATCCATGGCTTGTATTTTTTCTCTTTATGTTTTAGCCCAACAGTTTTTATTGAGCTATTCGACTGAACAATATTTTGAAGCTTACTAACAAAATTATCAGTTGCATTATTCACGTCAAATTTCTCGTAGACTGCTGTCCAATCAGCATCTGCGATGTCTCTACATATTTTGTCGTAATCAAATGTTTGTTTTAAGAAAGGTCTGTTCTTTTTATTCCTACAATTATGAAACATTTTGAATAAAAGGACATGGTGATCAGTAATTGATGTTTTGTAAACTACTGTGGTTGTTGGACTAGGTGTTCGACACATGCTGTGGTCTATACAGTTACTGGAGCTTTCAGTTTCTCGCGTCGGGGAGTCCACTAAACATTTCAAGCCATGAAGCGTAAGAAGCTCAAGATAATCAGGCGCCTGTGGATGTACCTTTCCACTTATTGGTATGTTAAGATCCCCAGTTAAAATTAGGTTATTTTTTTTAGAATTCTTTGCCAACAAATCATTAAGGTTCTTCAGAAAATTTGTTATATTGTAAATAGACGGGCTTCTGTATATTGCTATTATACCAATAAATTTGTCTAATTCAATACATAAGCAATTAGCACCAGGTAACATCTCCTCATTAACTGAAATATCTGTATATTTTTCACTGGCATAAATAATTACTCCGTCATTTTGAAGTTTATTCACCCTAGTATGAAACGTAGTGTACCCTGGGATCTCTATCGGAACAAAATATTTTCCAATCCAAGCTTCTGTTAGGACTAGAATGTCGAAGTTTAGGCTGAGATCCTGTAACATAACTAAGAATTGATCAATATTTTTTTGGATACTTCTGATATTTAGACAAAGCATTCTCAGTGACGAATCACCTGAAAGCATTCCTCTGCAGGCATTGACATCTGATGTCACAAAGTTCTCATGTGACGAGTCATGGGTATCAATAAGATTCACTATATTGTCCATTATGGAACCTTTAATCTTATGAAGAAATGAGTCAAATCTGTGCATGTATTAACATGACTAGGATTTGTAGTGGATATTGATGTAATATAAGTGTGAGTTAATAAATTTAAATGGGTCAGTATGGATATTAAATGGTCAAAATGCATAGAATAATCATATTTTTGTAATAATTTCATGGTATAGAGAGAGTCAATATAAAAATAATCGCAATAAAATAGAATAATCAAAAATGTCAAATTCATTGCGGAATCATACTTAAAATTACTTGAAATTTCCAATATTATAATAAAATTTACTATGAAGAATAAAAGTAATTTGGAATATAATAGAGAAATAGGGTATATAATATATTTTTTAAATATTACTAAGGGATAATACGAAACTGTGTTTAAATATTTCAGTATTATAAGGCGATTAGTTTTTAGATGTATACACAACAATACAAGTAAATCATAAAATTTATCATTCGAATGCAAGATTAATATAAAAAGACAATGAAAGCGATAAAAATTGGTTATTGACGTATTAGGTAAAAATGTTACTACTTCAAATCTAAAAAAGTGCTTTCATTTTTAATAAGAACGGGTTTTTCATTATCATCTTTGCGAATGAATACTCGGCCATTATTTACCCATGTATATTTATACCCATTCTCTCGGGAAAATGCTTTAGCGCGACCTAGTAGGAACCTTGTATTATGGGTGAGATTTTCCGACACGTATATTGGTGTACCGTCACCAGGGATTCCTAAATCACGTGTGTTCAGTTTTTTGCTATTGGTTTTACAAATGTTATTATGATTTTTTACAGCTTTTAAAAGTGCATTCCGCTTCATGTCATGGTGAAACTTTACTACAATACTTTTTGGTTTCTTTTCGGATTTTTTGTGGGTGGGTCGAAACAGATTGTCAATATCGTCCATTGATACTTCACAATTTACGAAGGATCCAATCTTCAGGATGATGTCATCTAGATTTTTGCATTCGTCAGGAACTCCTCTAATTTCGATCTCACGTTTTCTTTGTTCCTGTTCATAATTGTCGTTCTTATATTTCAAAAGCGATATTTCCTTTTGTAGCTCTGTATTGGCTTTTTGTAGGATGGGGATGTTCGCAATTCCTCTCTCCATACAAGCGATTTTTTCTACCAGGAAATCATAACGATTTGACAGAAAATCGGCTGTTTTTAAGATGTCATCATTTTGCTTTTTAATTACTTCTATTTTATTATTAAACTCGGTCAGTTTGTCATCAATGTACGATATTATCGTCTCCTTGAGGCTGCCTAGTTGTTTATCAATCAATAAATTCAGTTCATCAATATCGATGACGTTTGATTTTGTAGACCTTTCTGCCGGTGAACTCGTTGTCGAAAAGGTGGAAGGTGAGAGGACATTTCTTGCATCCCTAGGATCCAGAATCCTACAATGATCACAGAGCCACTGAGCCAATTTTTGTTCGGTAAGGCGAGTATAGTCTATTTTTGGCATATTTGCGCAAGTATAATGCAACTGTAATCTACAATGTGCACAAACTAGTCTGTCTTTAGTGGCCACTCGTTTGGAACATTTGTTGCAGTTCATATTGACTTTTCGGTGATGCCTGTAATCTTAATACTGTGCTTCTATTAATTTTATAATTATTTAATTTTCCCTGAAAATTATTCCCAAATATGGGGAAAATTTTCTCACTGACAACCCTGACCTATTGTGACAGTTATTGTAGCGCTGGCCGGTTGACACTAATCTCAAGTCGACTTTTTTGCAATGTAGGCTACTTGCCTGGCCTTTTGACTGGCCGGTTGTAACTAATTTCAGGTCGACTTTTTTTAAGTCGACTTCGCAATGGCGGGTACTTGCCTGGGGACTTGCTAACAGTTTGTCAATTTAAAAGTGCTGATTCTAACTTGTTATCAGCGATTTCAGCTTCGTATTCTTGAAGATCATGAATGCTTTCAGGCCGATCTTATTTTGAGACACACTTAATATTGACACTTGGCTTTTAAACACTTGATAAATAACTTTTTTGAGGACAAGAACACAGTCAATGTTTACAGAGAGTAGAGCTCGACGACGAGTAGGTACACTAGATGACCCGGTGAACTTCGAACCACCTAAAATTGATTTTAATGTAAATCTTCATAATCGTTTATTGATCCTAATCAACTTTCCAAATCCAATTCATTGAAATCTATAATATGACCGAATCATGTGCGGTTTGAGTTTTTCGACTTTTTCGGCTTTTTCGACTTTTTCAACTTTTATGTCTTCTTCGACTTTTCCGACTTTTTCGACGTTTTCGACTTTTTCGACCTTTTTTTTTTACTTTTTGACTTTTTTGACTTTTTGACTTTTTTGACTTTTTGACTTTTTTGACTTTTTCGACTTTTTCAACTTTTCGACTTTTTAAAATTTTACACATTTGCACGGAATGAATAACAGTTATGGATGGCGCAGCTGTCAAACAATACGATCGCCGCGAACGCCATCTATTGAAAGTGGCCTATTTCCTAAAATGACCAATTTCGATTTTTTCGATTTTCAGTTGTTTCTTTGAATTTTTCCTAATTATTTTTTTTGTAAACCACCCCTGAATGAAGGCAAACAAAATTAAAAAAGAATTATTCAAATTTGTCTAGTCATTTCCGAGATCCTGCGAGACTAACGCACGGCGATTCATTTTTATATATAAAAATAGATAGATAATATTATTATTTTTTAATTCTGGTTTTTAATGTTGATATTATTATTAATTAGATTTCTTTATTTGTATAATTCGCTATCAATTATTATCGTTCTATTTTGATAATTTAGTAATTTTGGTTGTGGTATTTATATATTGGGAATCTTTTTTAAACTTTCTCAATTTCAGATTTTTTAATTCTTTTTTTTCTCATATTAGATTTTTTAATATAAATATTTTATAATTTGATATGTAATTCTGAAATGCATTTTTTTATAATTTACATCAATTGGAAATATAGTGTCTACACTCGGATGGGGTTATTGAAAATAAATAACTTGAAACTTGCTCTCCGGTTGTCCAGGGGGCTCGTTCTCAAGGTTAAAATTATCACAACGAAAGCTTTAAATCAAAAACACGTGATGCGTTCATTCGTCGTGTACGATCAATCCGGCGGCTTCAAAGATTTCTCCCCATGTCACATTAAGAAATGATTGTGTCCACACTCTTAACGCCTATACTTGACTACGGTGATGTTTATTATATAGGGGCCAGTTAGGTTATTTTGAATAAGCTGGAGCGTCTGCAAAATATCTTACTCATGTATGTTTTTAATTTGCGAAAGTTCGACCACGTTAGCTGCTTTCGTGAGCAACTTCATTGGCTTCCTACTCGTGATCGAAGAAATGTGCATACCTTGTCGCTACTCTCCAACATACTCAATAACCCCACTTCACCCTCCTATCTCAAGGAGAATTTCCACCCTTTGGGAGGCCACGGTCTTCCACTTCGATCAAGCCGGGATAACACACTCGCCATTCCGTTACATCATACTTCTGTTTACACGCACTCTTTTACAGTCCATTCTGCTCGTTTATGGAATCAGCTCCCTCACTCTATCAGGCATGCACCTTCGCTGCATACTTTCAAAAAGTTGTTGAGGAAACATTTATTTTTACACAGCCACTAACCAAATACCTCACCTTGTCCTCTCCTTTATCCTTCCCTGGGCAACCTTAGCATAAGTTACTGACATATATCTGTATAGGTTTATTTTTAATTTAACTTTACTACTTCTTTGTGTATTGTACGGTGAAAATTAGGAATTATTTTATCAAATGGTTGACTGTAAGATATCGCTATAGCGATAAGTCTGCCATTTGTGCATAAATTGTCTTTATTATAAAACCAGCGTAATATTCATTAAGTTATGTTTTTATAGCACAATAAAGTTATTCTATTCTATTATTCTATTAAAATCTATCAATACACATTATTGATATTGCGTGACGTGCCGATTTTTTTTACTTTTTCATTATTGTACACGCGATAATATTCGAGCAATAGCAAACGAGGGAAATACAAACGAATAATTGATTTCGATAAAGGAATAGGTACCTACCATAGCTTTGATGTAAAATTTATTTAAATTTCAAATTCTAACTCAAAACTGAAGTATCCAAGTTGGAAGTCGCCGTTGTGAAAAACGGCCATTACATAGGTAAGGATATTTAATTTTAGTTTTTATAGCTCATTTAATCGTGCCGAGTGCAAAACATGCTATTTATAGACCTATGTTACATTGATATTAAAATTCACATAAAATGTTGAATACCAAATAAAGCTATTAATTAAGACTCATCAAAACACATTTTATTGCAATGTATTTTAAGTTGGTCTCTCAACTTAAATGATATGTTTACTTTAATATGTTGCCTTCTTTTTTAGTCTACTTTTTGCAAAAGAGTTTTGTTTTATCCAGGTTTAAAAAGCCGCTGCGCCCGTCTCGGATGTGTTTCAATTATCATTTTCTGCTCGTTGAATATTAATTGACTCTCATCATCAAGTTCACAACCGTAAAGCTATTTACGACATTATTGTCTGGGAAATAATACAATATGTAGGGTTCTACCTAGCAATTAATAGTGTTAGCATCATTCTGCAAGCGAAATGTTAGCGGATTTTCCCATGAGAATTTTTAGGTTTTTTTCATACTGGATTTGGATATTAGATGGTAATGCTCTAGAACGTATACTGCATGGTAACAAAGCTACAAATCCCGTTCATTGATATAGTTACGTATTTTTTTCTATTATTTGTTTTATTGTTGATTCTTACTGTCAGTTTCAGCAGGTCTTTCTCGCTCACAAAGTGGTTAGGATCGTGTTTATATGTACACATAAATACAGGGTATCCCAGAAGAAACTGAAGCGATCCACTATTTCCCTAAATTTTCCCATTTGTTTAAAGTAACTACTCGTCGAAACGAGTACGTAACTTCTTCTTCTTCATCATCATCAGCGCGCATTCGCCCACCGTTGGGCATACGCCTCTCCAATCACTCTCCATCCGGATCGGTAAGGTTGTACTGTTCATCATGATTGGAGGTATTTAGCCCGATACCCGCCACGTCGGCCACACGTCTTGGCGAGCTCCACACTTTCAGGAAAATATTTCTATTTCCTATGCTTGTGGCAACCTGGTCTGGTTACTTAACCGCTGAATTGCACCATATATTCACTATATTTATTATTTAATTATTATTTATTGTTGAGCAAAATTTCAAAATATATGTTGACGCTTAGAATTTAAATGTCAACTATTGAAACTATTCGTCAGTAACTATTTATAACACATATAATGTATTAATTGAAAAGTAACTATTCGTCAACAATTGGTGACGTTCAAAGCTGCTACGCAGTTACATTGTGTTCCCGGAAAACTGAAGATATTTTACACTTTGCAACTTTTTAAAGACTCATATTTTTTAGGCGTAGCTTTACAGACAACTTATTAAAAAAAAATCTTGTTGTATGGAAAATATTCATATTCGGAAATTGATATTAATTTATAAGAACCAAGTCAACATTTTTAATTGCATGGCTGGCTGATCACGAGCCCAGCATTCTTTAATCATCCTATTAAATATTGTGGAACATCGCAATTTTCCAGTAGGTATCTCGAAACGTCATCTTATAATAAGGAAATTTATAATTTTCTTGCTAGTTTATCCTTTTTATAATCAGAATGTTTTAATTATCTTCTAGGATACTAACTGTATGTAGGTAGATAATTAAGTAGTTTTATTGATTATATCTTATATTGCCATTATATTAATTTTTAAAAATACAAAGTTTCTACCTAAGTAGGTATAGGTATTAAATATAAATAAATGAGTTAATAGGTATGTTGAAGTTCCTCTTTACTGTATATGTATATATATCAGTTTTTGAAAAATTCAAGCTTTTGTAAGTGGAAAAAATGACAATTTTTCGATGTATGTAGGTATTTTTTCCTGACCACCCTAGAACAGGCTAGTACCAGTTGGGTGACGGAATGAAATAAGTGAAAGGTTAAGGTTTCGCCATTCGATTCCTGTTATTTTTGTAAGCAAAATCAATGTTTTTGCTAGTGGGTTTTAAATTTCTGAAATAAAGCTTTTGATAAGCTTTTAATATTCCAAATTTAATGGAGGGCGTCCTTCTCTTTTTTTAAATTATTATTAACATTGTAGCATATTTTTTGTAATTTATATTTAATAATGGTTAGTTTTATATTGTGGACACCTGTGGTTGTCAGCGCGGCGCGGAACATAGCTGTTTCCCAGTTGTCCGCTAACGGGCGACGGCGCTAGGTGCCGGGCCCGGTCGCCCGGGTGTCCCCCACCGCAGTCAGCGGCCACGTGCTAACCGTTGTCCCCCCACTCCGCAGGTCCGGCGCCAAGGCGGCCAATGGCAGCCAGGGGGCGGAGCTGGCCGAGCTGCAGGGGCTGTTCCACGCGGGCCTCGTGAAGCGCGAGCCCGAGGACCTGAGCCGGAAGGTGGCCGCCGCCGACTCGCCCGAACACTCCGCGCTCAGACAGGCGCGACACAAGGTGCGACGCATGCCTCTCACGCTTTCTCATACATTTATTACGCGTACCGCTGCGATCGCGCGCGACTAACATAGCCGCTAAGTAACTCATCCTAACATTATACGAAACCGGCGACTGACTCCGCGCCTTACTGTGACTAAAGTGATTGCGAAACTTGTGCTTTGCTGAGTGGATATAAAAAAGTGTTTTGTGACAGTGCATGACAGTGATCTTTCGCACTAGACAGTATCCAAAAAGGGCGGGAAAGCCCTACACCTACAAGGTACACTCTCGTCTTGTTCATTTCTAAACAAGTTAGAAATCCGTAATTTACACATTTTAAAAATATATAAAATAAGAGCTTCCATCCTTTTAATTGTTTTAAACCTGTAATATATCAGTATTTGGTATTTATGCAGTTTAACAGAATCTTTTACATTAAAGATGTTTTATCGTGACACCACTATTTTCATCACACTGATTCCAAATATTTAAATATCTTTGCTATATCCCTACTTATAAATTAACGAGATGTAGGTTAAGTTAGTATTTTTTTAAATTTTCATAAACACCTATATAGTGGTAGGTTGAGTTGTTTTTTAAATGCTTTATAAACACGTCTTTGGCGGTAGGTTAGTATTTCTTTTATAAAAACGATTTATAAAAACCTTTATAGCAGTATGTTGAGTTAGTTTTTTTAAAGCTTCATAAACAGCTATTTGGCAGTAGGTTAAAGAAGGGGATTTTTTAAAAATATGGCAGAGTTAGCTAAACTGCATAAATTAATATCAAAATTATGTTTGTTATAAATCCTAGTTTACAGTTTGCGGTAGATCAAGGTAGTTCTTTTTTAAAAAAAGATTCATAAACACCTATTTGGTGGTAGTTTAGGTTAGTTTTTTTAAAATACGCAATTAGCTAAAAACACTAAAAAAATCTAAAACACTTGGAAAACATAAATTCCAAGTATTTACGTATCACAATTTTACACAATGAATCATATTTTACAGTTTTTTTTTTAGTTTGAAATAGAATATTGATCATGGGTCTGTGCAGTGCATAATATTGAGCAGAATTAATGCTATGCCTCCGCATCAACTGTGAGAATTCACATCGCTCAGAAAACCGCTGTGAACCCGCTCTTTTCTCCGACTGAGCGTCTCACCTCATTATATCATTCAATTGTCTCATTCGCCTTAACCTTGCCCGGCGACAATTAATCTCGCACAATTATTATATAACGAGCCGGGCCGAATACTTTTACGCCACCGAGTGTAGACAATTAGGCGGGCGGTGGGGGCCAATTAACACCGAAATCTTCCCGCGCGCGCGCTACTAAATCTGCATATTTATCGGTGTTTTAACCTTCACGAAAAATTTAGTCGGTCGTTTCCGCGGTCCGCTTAACGGCAGCCATTCTATCTGACGACCGACGAAATGGAGAATTCATTACCGCCGAATCGCTGCGGCTATGGAGCGCAAGATGAGCCAACAAACCGCATCATCTATTTTACGCCAAAACCGCTAATTAAAAAAAAATATAGTTTACTATAAAACATCCAATAAATAGTTCAACAAATGTGACATTTCTCAGACTATAATAAATAACTGAAATATACTTTTTTAAAATAAATGCGATCATACAATTCAAACAATTCAAACATTTAAAACAAAAAATCACTAACTAATTTAATAAATGTGATATTTCTCTGACATTAAAAATAACTGAAATATACTATTTTTCTGAATAAAAACAGTCATAAAATCTGATTTTTAAATCTAATATCATAGGTATGCTGAAAGTAGTGACTAAGTCAAATTAACAACATTCCGAGATCGTTGTAGGTAATCAAAAAATTCCTCTTGATAAATCAGGCAAGGACTCCCTAATTATTTATTTTCCTTAAATACTGTGATGTAATTGTTTTAGTAGGTACTAATTATTTATTACTTTATTTATTTAATTATATATTTAACGCATTCACAAAGCATTTTTTTGCTAGTATTCATATCAATTTATATTTATTTCTTTTAAAAAAACACTGCCCATATGAGCGTTAGCATATTTGTACTGCTGCTGCCAAACTAAATGCCAGGATTTATTCCAGGGCACCAAACTCTTTAGTTTCTTATGTACATTTAGTCGGCCATTAAAAAAACATTTATATTGCCAAAGCCTATATAAATATGCTATAAAAAATGATAACTAACTTATAATCACAGTGGAAAATAATTAAAATAGAATTTGTAGAATATAAAATTGTGTTAAATTAAATAAAATGATAAATATTATTATATAATAGTGACCAACATTAAATAATGTAAATAGTCATATGAATAGTCAAGAATACTAATTAGAATAGTACATAAAATATAGTACCTATAGCTTTATATAGGAAAAACAAAATTATAAAATAAAAAATACCTAAAATTATAGACGATTGCTTTAAAACAACGGGATAATCTAACAAATTGAATTTAATGAACGTAAAACCATCATAACAAAACAAAAAAGATTTTATTTTACATTGCAAATAAGCATTTTTATTGTCAGTGTAAAATAAAGCCTCAGCCTTCTTTATAGTCTTCTATGTCTTCTATACCTATCCAATTTATCTGCTATACCTAACGAATGCAGCATCGGCGAGACAAACCAAAATAGCTCAAGAAAAATACCAATAATACTATGTCCAAAAAAACACAACTAAATCCATGATTCTTAGTATACCTAATTTGCGAGGAAACATGATCAAGGCCACACTTGGCCACTTTTTCTAAAAGTAATCATCAATATGTATGGACATAGCAAAAAAAATTAAAAACATGTTCAAGTAGATCGCGATCATTTTTATCTTGATCGTGTTTGTTGTCTTGTACAGAATGAGATTTTTCAAAGTCTTTGGTTACATTTAGTTGATTTACTATTATAGACAAAGATACTATATTTTCAAAATCCTAACTCAACATTGGAAACTGGATTGAACAATATTCAAAATAATCTATGTTCATAATTGGTTCCTTTTTTACTATGGGAATATATACATATATATATATATATATATATATATATATATATATATATATATATATATATATATATATATATATATATATATATATATATATATATATATATATATATATATATATATATATATATATATACAAATATATATATATATATATATATATATATATATATATATATATATATATATATATATATATATATATATATATATATATATATATATATATATATATATATATATATATATATATATATATATATATATATATATATATATATATATATATATATATATATATATATATATATATATATATATATATATATATATATATATATATATATATATATATATATATATATATATATATATATATATATATATATATATATATATATATATATATATATATATATATATATATATATATATATATATATATATATATATATATATATATATATATATATATATATATATATATATATATATATATATATATATATATATATATATATATATATATATATATATATATATATATATATATATATATATATATATATATATATATATATATATATATATATATATATATATATATATATATATATATATATATATACATATATATATATATATATATATATATATATATATATATATATATATATATATATATATATATATATACATATATATATATATATATATATATATATATATATATATATATATATATATATATATATATATATATATATATTCTTTGCCGAAGTGATCAATTTGTTTAATTTTTGATTTTTTCGCTTTAATTCGTCTCAATTGGAGGCATTTTGTGTTGCAAAAGGATTAGCTTGATTTTTGAGATATATGGATGAATAGTGATCGTTAGTCGACTGCAAAAGGACCTTTAAACTTACATTGCACCGTCGAAAGTCGTGCACATCCGTAAGTATATATCATTCAAATATTAGCATTTCCCGATCCAAGCTGGGATTTCCTTCGCTGCTTTTTAAGTAGCTTTTACAAATTTTATTTTAAATAAATATATATATATATATATATATATATATATATATATATATATATATATATATATATATATATATATATATATATATATATATATATATATATATATATATATATATATATATATATATATATATATATATATATATATATATATATATATATATATATATATATATATATATATATATATATATATATATATATATATATATATATATATATATATATATATATATATATCTACCTACCTGCTACTGAGTCTAAAGAATGATATCTCATGACAAGCAGTAGTAAAATGCTCTTATGAAACCAAATCTCAACCAAAAATTATATGGGTACGTCAAATTTATATGATAACATTTTTTTTAATATTCTGTGCTAATTAAACGAACTCATCATTGTATCGTGAGAATATTTCGAATCGTTGGATCCCTTGCTCATTATGTACTTCTCTGTCTGCAAATAAATCTCAAATACTAAACAATAATAGGCACTTACTTATGAAGTTTTTGAGGGATGGCAGAAACCAAACAACCCTGGGGTGGAGAAAAAAACGTTTAAAAGAATAACAGATATGTCTAATTATAGCCAATGTAACCATAACCTGACAGACATCATTTATATCTACAGAATAATCACATGGTTACATTTAGTTGATTTACTACTATAGACAAAGATACTACATTTTAAAACTCCTAACTCAACATTGGAAACTGTATCGAACAATATTCAAAATAATCTAAGTTCATAATTGCTACCATTTTTAACTATGGGAGTACATATCTACCTACCTGATACTGAGACTAAAGCATGATCGCTCACTACAAGCAGTAGTAAAATGCTCTTATGAAATTAAATCTCAACCAAAAATTATATGGGTAGGTACGTCTAATTTATATGATAACATTTTTTATATTCTGTGCTAATTACTCATCTCATCGTTCTATCGTGAGAATATTTCGAATCGTTGAATCCCTTGCTCATTATGTACTTCTCTGTCTGCAAATAAATCTCAAATATTAAACAATATTAGGCACTTACTTGTGAAGTTGTCGAGGGTTGGCAGAAACCAAAACAGCCTGGGCTCGAGAAAAAAACGTGTAAAAAAATAACAGATATGTCTAATTATAGCCAATATAACCGTAACCTGACAGATATCATGTATATCTACCTAAATTACGTCATTTGTTTTAAAATAATTAAACAAAACATTAAAAATAGAAAAAAGCCATCAATTGTTTTTCATTGAAACTACTTCAAACAAAAATAGTAAAATTAAATCCAGGTTAAAAAAATAATAAAGCTAATATACATGTAAAATTAAATACTTCCGTAAAATATATATATAAAATAAAATGTACCTGGGAAAAATCAATAAATCTCATAAACGACATGATAAAAATATAATTTAACGCATTTAATTTAGAACTGTTAACAGTTTTTTTAAGGTGTTTTATTCGTGTAAATGGTAGTTTGTCAAAATATTCATCCTAATCCAAGTCCAACATTGCAAACTGAGCATAGGGGAGGACTTAACTTATAAAATCTAAAATTTCGTATACTTATCTGGTTACCCTTGCGTCGAAATCTTTTCCATGTAGCCATCGCCGATATTTTTGCTAACCTAATACCAAAGAGATTTCAACGCGCGGTCCTAAAAATAAAGGGATATATTCACGCAGACGCACTTAACGTATCGCCCTCCCACTTTTATCTTCCCGCGTCATTAAAAGCGGACATTTAACTACATAATAATATTCAGCACCGTGCCAAGTTTAAATTGTCGTTTTTATTGGATGGTAAATTCTAACACCTGCAATACACTCTACTCCACACATTGTATCCTTCTAGACGTGAACTTATCTGAACTTTTGCTATAAACTCTACACGATTGGGTTATTAACTTTACTGTTATTGCTTGAGTACGTGAGATCAATAAAACGCTCCGATGCATCTTTATGGAAATTTCTCCGTTTTACGACGATGATCTAAAATACACTTTTAATTGTTCACCAAACTACGCTTATAAGATAATCAATAATCCCATTAGGCGGCACATTCTAGTAAACACGATCGATTTCACAGCGGGATTCTCATTAGGAATAATAAATCTTACAATCTTATTTGATTGGAATTAATAGCCCCACAGTAAAAAGAACCCCGAATTCAAAAACAGTATTTCCCCGAATTATGACCGATATGTAAATTGACCCGTAATTTACGCCTTCGGAAATATTAGCTAAGCGCGAATTTCTGTAACTTAGCCAAATTTATGATTTACATAATTTGATAATAGGTTGACATTGCGGATTTTTCGTTATCATTAGAATCATCTCCAAATTATAATACCTAAATTTATGAAGCTATAAAAATCATTAAGAATAATGATAGATTGAAGAGGTAAATCAAGTAGCGATTTAGAGGATAACGTAGGCGAGCCGAAATAATACACCACAGCACCATCTACATATTATTATTATAAAACTAACTGCTTTTCAACCTATTTGGTTAAATGTTAATGTTTTTTAAGAGACGTTCTCGCCCATTAACATAAAGTTGAAAATACCACAAGATAGAAAAGACCATGAGTCTCTAGTATTATCTATTGCATGTATAGTTATAGTAATAAAATTATTGGTCTAGGATTTTCTATGTTTAAAAATAAATTTTCTGTATGGTTTAATTGATATAAATAAAATTCTAATGCATTTATTTTTTTAATACAGAAACAACTAATCGTCTCAAAATTTACATGGTCAAACAGTTCAATGACTGTTATTAATGTAATTGCATTTATATTTATTTAGAAATAATATCACAAGATCGCAGTCTTGTTTTTATACTAATCATTTTTCTTATAAGTTCATTAACATTACGTACACATTGAACAGGTTAGTTAAATGAAAACTAATATGAAACCCTATCAAAATAAAAGTGTGCAGTAAATATTAATTATAAATGAATCCAATTTATTGTTGGAGTTATCGTTTGTAGTCGCGTTTATACACTGGTCTGCGTCTGCGAGAACCACTAAATATATATACATGCATCTTAATCTTAATTTTACGAAACTTACCTCATTAATTTTTTTTTCTCAATTTGCCATTCGAGACAGCAGTGTTTCGTTACGTTTATTACCTTAATATTACTGAATATATAATGTAAATGATTATGGCTTTACTCGGATCTAAATGTATAATATTGTGATCTACATTTGTAACACTGTTATTGCAATATAAAATAAAAGAAATCCCCAATGTTAGCAGCGTCGGGCATGGTCAGTACAATGATGAGTGACCTGCTGCTTTTCGTGATGTTTGTGATATAGCCGGCCGCCTGAAAAATACTTGTAGTTAGACAATAAGGTGTGCATTTAGCGTCAGGCATAATATTGAAAATAAAATATCTAGCATATAATATCTAACTAGTCTTGAAACAAATATATAATATGTGATTCCATATAGACACCTACGAGTTAGATTTGGTAAAAACAACGGATTTTTTGAAGGACATATAGGAAATTCATAGCAGGTGGTCTGGTCGCAGTTGTCATGCGGTTAATCTAATGGACTGTTCGCTGATTGCTGCTTCCAAAATATATCCATGTAAATACGTATAGTATTCAATTGTAAATTTATTATGAACGAATTTATTATGTCTCCCCTTTTAGTTGTATTGAAAAAATATGAGCTTTTATCTATCACTTTGCTATAGAGGAAAATATCAGAATAGATTTATGCAGGTAGATATTCCCTGGTCAGGTGACCAAGGACAAATCTACTGACTATTGCATAGGTAACCAACTGTATAATCACGTCAAACAGTCGCAAGTTTTCAACTTTGCCCCAAACAATAAAAATATAATTCGCCCTTTAATTAGGCTCCCATCGTAGGCCGCCAATAAATAGTAAATATAATTTAAATTATATTTAAATAAATAAAATAAATATTATATAAATTATAAATTTTAGTGTATTTTAAAGTCTCACTTATTTTAAGTTCTGCAAAAAAGCACTTCGACTGAAGTTTTGTGCGAAGATAATATGGAAAAAATGTGGAAAATAGCATTTTCTTTTTTTTATTTTTCCATGTAAATTAGTTAACGGTATTCAAAATCCTAATATATTTTATATAGCATAAGGTATTCATTCACAAGGAAATAATAGTATAAGCAAATTTTCAGATATGCAATGACACCTACGTTCACACTCATCCGGGTCCTGAGACACGTTCCAAAGAGCAGACAATATTTAATCCACCATGGATTTGTTTGTCGGACATAACAAATACTAAGTGATGATAAATGATTAAAAAATAACAATAAATTGAATAAAATATATAAAAAAGTCAGTCAAGAATCGTCAAAGTGTTTATTGCTTTTAGATTATTCGTACATGTTCCATTTACGACGGTGAATCAAATACAAAACTGTATTTTTTATAAGCCAATTGTGCCCAAATGCTTTGTTATTGTTCAATCCGATTATTTTAAATGTTTTTGCTTCTAAGACGTCCTTAAAGAGGTAATTAGCAAGTTTTGTATCAACCAAATATTGGAAGTAAAAAGAAATAGGAAATCGATGAATAAAATATGTTCTATAACACTGTCCCTAAAACCTACCCAGCGTTGATATGCGAGTTTTTGCTTTCAAACTCGAGGCATTTTGGGTGTCTTGTACATACGCGGAGTTGACCATTGAAGTAGTCAACTCTCCCTTATCATATTTTTAATAAACGAGCGAGAAAATATCATGGGAATGTCTTATATTCAAATGTTTATATAAATAGATTTTTAAAGTCGTACCTAGATCCAACGCTGAGTCGATTATTTTTCCTAATACGTCCAGGTACTTATGATTTATAATGTACGTACTTATGATTAATAATACATGTCAAAATAAGGTAGCGTGTTATAATGAAATAAAATTCAAATTAGATGAATTAACTTGAAATAATAAAACGCCGATTAAATATGCTTATTTTTAATTCATCATTTGTGTAGATATACCTTGAGCAAAGTAAATATACCTTGCGTATTTTCCGCACAATTAAAAAATAAATGTGGTAATTGTTTTTTTTTTCTTATATTATATTCACCTGCTGAAAGTGGCGGAACATTTCGGCTTTTGTCTAGAATATCCGCTAATTTGCTTTACGGGCAACCTTATTACCACGAAAAGCGCGACCCTTTGTTATCACAGAACACTGCCCTTGTATTCTTTTTGTTGAGGAAGATTCGCGAGTGCCTTATTATGTTTTTTTCATACCGAACGTCGATTTAGATGTATTCAACTATTCATTACAGATTTAATCTATCTATTATATATAATAATACTTTTAATACAGTAAATATTACCTATTACTCTTATTAAATATAATAATAATAATAATAATGATTATAAATAAAAATAAAAATAATTTTAAAAATGTTATCTTAAATTTTTCTTTGACACAACCTTGGCACTCCAGTGGGACTCCCGAAGTGAGCTCGCCTTAACACAGGGGTGCCTAGCAAAGCGGGCTCGGCTGCTCTTTGCTTAGCACAATTGAAAGATAATCATTTGCGTTTAATGTATGCACTATGTAACCTGGGCTCAGACAGATGTGTATATAACTTTAGAAGCATACAACGGAATTTTCTAAATTGTCAATTAATTTTCTGTTGTGCTCATGCATTTGAATGTATATGTCAAATAAATAAATTTAAAAAAAATAAATAAAAAAATCTATATATTATCTATATAGATTTATGTAATAGAATATGTGAGACCTCGTACGCGTCAAAAAATGTCTGTTTGTTTGTTTCAACTCTTTATTGTGAAATCACAATGGCGGGTTTATTGTCATATGACAATCTCTTACAACCAACCCTACTATGATGTTTTATGTATGTGTGCGTGTAACATGTGTGTAAGTGTGTGTCTTGTTATTGCATTCGATCGATAGAATTGAAAATGCTCACTAAAAGTTGCTTATTTGCTCATACTGATTCAACCACCTCAAGGTATCACTTATTAAAAACTTACCCTGCATGATATTAAATATATAAATCGCGTCAAAAAATCACATTCGACTTTTTATTGTTATTGGCGTATAATCACGCTCCCGATCGTTCTGTCCACTTGCTTTGTTTCTTGTAATTCTCTTTTCAGTGTAAATTCGTAGACATGGGTTGAAGATTTTATCCGGCGATACATTTTACATGCTTAGAGTAATTCCTCGCAATCAACTTAACACTGTGACAATTTTTATCGCTAGTAGAGTAAAGTAATATTGTTTCTGTCCCATTTACACAACAAAATAAAACATCTCGTTAACGAAGCTATTCAGTATATTCCATGTCCTAAAAAAAAAGATTGTTGGCATGTACGAGGTCTTACATATAGAGCGACGACATGGTATTAAATATATATTTGTACATATAGTGTAGTGCGTATGTATTTATTTATTCATAATATATTGGTAAATAAAATAGGTATGTGGGTACCTATCATCTTCTTCTATGTCTCATGGTTCTGTAATTTTATATTCGAGAGCAATTTTTTATTGGATTTTGCATGATGGTTAAACCTCTTTGTGTACCTTAACAACATATTATATCAAAATGGGGTATACCCCACATTTCGTCCCGATGGACTGGAATGTTTTATAGTTGATAGAAAATGTGAGATGAGCGTTCCAAAAGCTTGGACGTTTTTTTGTTTCTAAGCGCGCGTTTGGGCGGCAGGTGTTGTTGGTCGGTTCGGGCGGCGGCGGCGGAAGCGGCGGCGGCAGCGAGGGCGGCGCCGCGGAGAGCGGAGGCGCGCCGTCGCGCGCCTCGTCGGCGGGCTCGCTGCTGCCGGACGCGGCGTCCGCGGCCACGGCGGCCATGTACGCGGCGCAGATGTTCGCGGCGCCGGCGGGCGGCGGCTCGGCCACGCCCAGCCCGCAGCCCTACGCCGACCAGCCGCCCTACGCGGCGCAGTACTCGCGCGCGGGACCGCCGCCCTTCGCGCCGGATCCCTACTACCGCGACTACTTCTCCTCTGCCGCGCCCGAAACCGCCTACCAACAAAGGTATCATCATCGTTCTTTTAAACATTCTTTTATTTTATTTTTATAAATTTGAGTTCGCGGAAAGTTTTTTTTTTACAAAACAAGGAATACCTGTATGTTGGCATAAGTAGTTAGTAGTAGGTACATTCCAAAGGTATGGCAAAGTATAAATATACAATCCTGCTACACAATATAAACGCGAAAAATAAACTTCACAGTCACAATTGCAGAAATATTAGGAATTATGTAACTTTAAATTATATACGAATAGGTAAATAAAGGTTTAAATTAAATTTTGATTTCTCTATATGATAAACTCGACCATACTATGATAATTATAGGGTGAAAGTCAGTAAAGATTAAAAATGCTTAAAAATACTTGGATCATATCTTCTCTCATATAAAATACTTATTGCTAAATATATGTAACACTGTTGTTTAATTTATAAAGAGTTGAAGAATGTTTTGAAAATATTTGTTTTTTTTTAATTTCTTTCCGATTTCATTTTCGTAATGATAGGTATTATGTAAGTTTCTGAAAACTAGTGATGTTTTAAACTTTTCCAACCTTATTAGATTTAGTCGACCCTCGTCGATGTATTCATGCCTATATAAATTGACACCGGGATTTTGATATTTTAGGTCATAAAGCCATTTTGGCTAGTTTTTATCGATGATTCTCCTCGTATTATTCTTAAGATCTAAATGATTATCAAATACGCTTAAATCAGATGAAACTTTAGACGTTTATCTAGCTATTTTTACACCACCGTAATTTGTAACTATAAATACGAGACATATGACACATTTGTAATCATAACTTTTACTCAATTATGCGGTGTGTTGTTTTGGCGGCCGCCTTTAAGTCGGACAAAGGGAGAAACACCATAGGTTCTTTGATGTATTTCAGTTAGAGAGTAAAAATATACTACAGCCCCACAACCCCAGTAGGTGTATCCATACGAAATAAATTATTAAGGTAGTGACACATTTCTTAGACAATTTTTGTACTTGTTTTAAAATATTCTCGTCAAGGTTTTACGGTCGATCTTAATCCCTGAGGTATTTGATGGTATTGACACGTTTTTTTCTTCGTATTATTTCCTTCTTCATATCTGTATCTGATTGTTGTAGCTATATTATTGAACGTTGGGCGTTGGTTGCTGTCAGGAGTCTACACTATAGGGAATGTGTTTTGATTCGTTTACCTTTAGAATTAGCAAGTGTTTGTTTAATCAGTTTTTTATTTCATGCTTTGACGAGTATTTTCTATTCATTTTTCTTGTCTGAAGCTCTTATGGCTGTTCAAAGTTCTATTATTATTTGAAGCTCTATTATGAATTAATTGAAGCTCTATTTTGGCTGTATCGTCATCACTGTTGTTTAGTCAGTTTTTGTGTTTCAAGCTTTGTCAAGTATTTTCTATATTTTTTCTTGTTTACAGCTCTATTACGGCTGCTTGAAGCTTGACTATTGTTTAAAGTTGTGTTATTGTTTGAAGCCTTATATGAATGAATTCAAGCCCTATTATGGCTGTACCATCAGCGACGGTCACAGGTTTTCGGAGGCAAACATGTTGCGCGCGTAAATTAAAGTTTTTTGTGGTTTGTGTAGGGCGGCGCCCGCCTACGCGGATAGCGCAGACGCGGCTTCCGCGCCCTTCGTGGAGCGGTACGTCCGCCAATCGTACCACGGCAAAGGCGTCATCGCCGCTGCCGGACTCACCGTAGATTTACCTTCACCAGACTCCGGAATCGGAGCGGATGCCATCACCCCCAGAGACCAAAATGCCATACAACAGGTACTTATCTATTTTATTTCGCCGTTATAACAATTAGGCTGTACGCTCACATAACACTTATGCTGTACGCACACCGGTTTGTCATTTAAATTAATGCGTCCTCGTTACGCTTGCCGTGCACTGCGGAAAAATTCCATGGGTTTCATTTTCGGAAAATCTGTGAACTATAGAAAACGCTCCGCAGTGCTTGGTTAGGCTTAGAAACAATAGGAAAATTAAAAGAATGGATACAAAACTAAAAATTGTAATGTTCTATATCCAATCGATTATTTGTTACCTCTAATTATCCATCATTCATTATTAGGTCTCAGTACACAGCAGTGGCATGTCTAGTGCGAAAATCGCTTTTACAGAAGTTTTTTCGGTATCATTAAAATTATGACTGAAACATTACAAAAAAGATAATTTGGTTTTGAACCACTTATTTGATTTCTTTTGTGTTTACATAGCTGGCATTTAAATGATTGCTTGCATTAGAATATTTTAAGATGTTTTAATATTTATTCCAAAGTCTCGTATGCACACAAAAACAACACTTTAAATCTAAAACTTTCGAGTTTATTTGACATTTTATTTGAAAGAAAACGGATTCTTACTGCGTGAAACTATACTATAGATTTCCCGATATTTTGGTAAAGTTACATTTCGTGTCTTCAAAGGGACGATACGATGACAATACAATAAGGGGACCTCAAACGTATGTAATTAAGATAGCGACTTCGGAGTAGTTTTACTATAAATTTTTACTATAAATTTATAGTAAAAATTATTTTTACTATAAATTTACTATAAATTTTACTTAATCGATAGCTTTAATTGAAAGATCACATATTTTTCTACAACGTTATTTAAACGTGAAAACCTTTAATTGGCTCTCTGCTATGTTACTCCGGCATTGTTAAATTATAATTAGCTGTTGGTTTTCCTGAAAATAAATAAATAAATAAATAAATAAAAATCGTTCGGAGCGATATACACATTTTTGATTATTTCGTTTCCAATTGCTAGAATGTCCTAAACTTAATGTTATAGAAAAACAATTGGATATATTTGTCGAGTCGTTCATATTCTTTGACCCTAATTGTTAATAGAATTTAATCATCGTTTTGTTCCTAAATAATGACTATTATTTATTGTGTAATTATCATTGGTAACCTGATTGTAGAATGTGTATTTTGTGTGTAAACGAAGTTTTCAGTAAAATTGCTTGAAGACCAATGAGTCCCTTTGATTTTTTCTCGGTCATATAAACATTTCCAAACAGCAATAGCACCAGCAAAGATATCTTTATCGTCACACCGCGATTCTGTTATGTTAATTTGTCTTATAAATTGTATATATGCTCAGCAATGTCTTACCTAGACGACTAACCGATGTGCGTTTCGCCCTATCATTTCTACATTATATACATTTGGGTTATTCAGTCATCTTTTGATCTAGTGTGTCATCATTGTAAATAACTTAAATTTTCCGGTCACATATATTTTAAAAACAACATATATACTGAATAATATTTTAAAAATACCCATAACACACAGCGCAGCCAGATACAGATCGTATACATAGGTCTAATTGGCTGTGCGATATCGCTTCACCTTGGGTATGCTCGCAGAAATATATAAATAGAGTTAATTTTTTCACTGACTAATATGTGTTATTATGTATTATTCTGTAACTATTATCAAATATCTGCATGTCCAGTTTTTTTTGTACTTGAAATTAAAAAAAGTGAAAGTGAAATACACTTGAGAGCAAAAAAATCGCACATGCATGAATCTTCAACAAAAAAGAAAATATCTCAAAAATCACAAATGTTTATTAATTTTTTTTAAATGCAAATTCAAAGTTTATCACAACGACTATCCAATGGTACCTATTTTTCTCTTGAACCGTGTCAACAGAGTGCTTTTTGGGGATCAACATCCAAAGTACACGTTTTTTGTGAATCGGTGGTAAAAATCGAATTAAAATATAAAATCAGCAAAAACATTTTTAATAAGGTCTGTTGCCTCCCATATGAGAGATTCTCTTTGATTTTTTATTGATTTAGCAAGATTATATACTTTAATTGTTCCTGATATTATACGGCATGATATTCATTTAAAGTAAGCTTCAAAATATTTTAAAAAATAATTAAGCTCTAAGTAAAAATGTTACATGTGTGCGATTTTATTGATCTTAAGGGTATTTTGGAATTTCAGTAAATTCTGAAAATTTTACAAAATAATTTAATTGAAAATTACTCCGCATAAAAAACGAATAACCCAAATGTGTCCAATATACGTAAGCAAGTGTATAAACTCTTTAATCTTCTATTTTTAATCCTAAAGTAAATTACATCCTCTGCTATAGTGATATCATAATATTTTTTTGGATTAATTATTCATTAGTCATCGTCATGGAAAGATTTATTAATGAGGAATTAATGACGCTACCATTTTCAAAGGATGTAATTTATTACACTATAAGATCAGCATCTTATCACACGCTTATCACGCCGGCCTCGATACCTGTAAATAAATCTGCTTTTCTGTAATTGGAAAGATTTTCTGTTTATTGTGTGAAATCGATTTTTAAAAGTCGATTAGTCGATTCGCGAGTCGAGTCGAACAATGAGTAATACGCCCGTCGTCGATAACAAACCCCCGCATTCTCGAGTATGAAAAACAATAGCAAAAGCCTACTACGAGAGCTTTTCAGTAGGCGAATGAGCTTTTGACGATGTATCGTCTCACCGGTGTTACACGGTCGAAACAACCCGCTCTAGGGATGGTTTTGTTATCGATATTTTATCGTATGTATTCGGGAACGACCAGTTTTCAATCGTAACCCGATAAGTTAAATGAGTTAAGAGTATTTTTATTTATGATTTTTAACAACTGATATAAAAGATTTTATGCTGTTCTTATGACAACAGCAATACTTAGCGAATAATAATAACCTATGGTTATAATATAAAGAAAAAACTAAATAAATTATATTAGGTACGTCTACAAATTTAAAAAATCATGAAATATTATTAAGAAAATAGATTAAAAGTGTAATAATTATTAGAGAATTTAGAAGAGAAGAAGTTTAGTTTAGAATGGTCAATAGTGTTGTAGTGAATGACGATCAAAGGCAATTTAAAAAAACCTTTTTAAATTTACTATGTTAAAGTAGGACCGTTTAGGCATTATTTGTTCGAGTGAGAACAAAATATATTTAGTATGTAAACCTAATATAATTGAGTTGCTAAACAAATATATTTTCAATAAATTTATACGCCAAAAAAGTATCTCATCTTAAACGTCAAATTGACTATGATTTCTTTTGCCCCGTAACCGTATTGGGATTTTTTTACCAGACCTAATATTTATAAACGACATAATAGGTAGAATAACTCGTATGACTGTTACTACATATCAGAATAAATACGTTTAATTTGCCGATATAACAATAAATTCAAATAAAGCATGAACTGATTCTATATAAGACCCGAGGCGAGTTTGATCCCCATTCTTTGTCTGTCACGATCCTCGAATCGAATATTTGTGTGAATCGAAATGAATACCAATAATAGGTGAAGAATTTACGAAAAAGCTGCTTCTGCAACTTTCGCTTTCATTATTAGTAATTGCATTCACCTCCATCCGATTCCTTACTATTGCGAAAATGCTTCAGGGTGCGAATGATATTATAAAATATCCAATTTGCTCTATGATTCCTAAATATCTCTAGTTGAGATCTAATTTTTTATACTCATGCATCTAAATTTTTGTTCATTTCAGTAACATTTATGCACTGTTGAACATTTGTCTCTCGAATTGCTCTACATTCGAACCAGTCTATATACCAGTCCTTGTGGTTCAGATTTAGCCCGCGACAATTCGAATACCGCTGTATCATCGGGTAGGTTCCGTACTGACATTTCGTCGTCCTGTGCGTAAAACCCTCTTGCTTCGACTTCCCAGAACTAGCGATCTTATAATTAAATTTTTGTCGTCGGTTTAGTTTGGAATCGATACAGTTCAGTTCAGTTACCGATAATCGACAACAATATGCAAGTATCGACTCCCGCGCAGCGGCCGATCTTCGCCGCCGCCCCTATGCGATTTGCACGCTGGGCGTTGATAAACGAAAACAGTCCCAGCTAATCTGGAATGCTCAATCTGCCTGTCAAATAACACCTAAATCAAGTGCCCACTCGCGTCGAGTGCAATTCTCGTGGGCTAGTTGCACCACTTCACACCTCGGCGACTGACTAATCGCGTGTCGATTCCACTAAATCATACCCACCACTTGCGATAAAATACGCAGACTGTTCAAATTCATGAATCCTTTAAATGCATTGTCCAAGTTGTAACATACGATTGCGATATCATGATTGCATCATCACAACTCAATTTAGTCATAGATCAGTAATAAGAGATCATGCAAAATATACTAACTTCTGCAAAGAAACATTAATAAAACCGACAGTTTAAAGGATTGTTTATGTTATGATTGATTAAAATAATAATGCATGTAATATAATATGTGCAATACCAATCAAGCGATAAATAACAACTGTTTATTTTACGATGGTGCGTAATACGCTTATTAAAATAGAGACGGCAGTAAAGACGACAAAACATAAACGTTTACTTTACCGTACGTACTCAAGTTATTTCATTCCTTGAGGTAATACGATTATTATAATTCAAATCTATGTTACTCTGGCGTACACACAATTGGCTAGTAATGTCCATTTCCTTAATAATCTACTTTGTATGAATAGCATTATCTTCTCGTTCATGTTGCCCTATTGTTAAGTGAAATTAATACCGTATCATATATTAAGGCAAACAAACAGGATTTCAAGTGAAAATTGCACGCTTTCAGCATTTATTGGCCATTAAGCGCTTTGCCAGGGATCGTTAACCGAGCTCCGTCGTTTAACTCTGTCGTAAACTAGTCTCTCCTAAATCTCTCTAGACTCACGATCCCTGCTAGGTCTGCTCATTTCGCCTGGAAACGCGCCGATCGAGACATATGCAATAAAGCAGCCACAAAACAAGTCGAAATGCAATAAGATTATTGTTGCGGTGAGTGGAAACGCGTTAACACTTCCCTCGCTTATCTGCTCGCAACACGGTAGCACTCGGCGCGATCCTTGTACGATAAATCGGCTCGTTTGCGGCGCAATGAATCATCACACTATAATACAATACTACGCCGGAAACTGGTTCGAGTATGAGGTCGATACGAAACGCAAATCTTTCCAATTATAAGATCATTTCACTGTATCATCAACCGTGCATGGCTCGGTAAAACCATGGGTCCGAAGCGAGTTCTCTGGCGGTGGCGAACGCGCGTACTCTCGCCCACTTACCAGAGAACACCCTTCGCGCCCCCTCTCATCGCCATATCATGGACCGTGTTGCTATGGTCCAGCAGTCGTTTGACTACACGGACCTCTGCCAGCAGCAAGCGATGGCGGAAGCGGCGGCGGCTGCGGCGGCGGCCAGCGGCCGGGGGACCCCCGCCCAGTCCAGCCCTGGCGGAGGAGTACCTGCGAGATCGAGACCTTGGCACGACTTCGGCCGACAAAACGACGCCGACAAGATCCAGATACCTAAATTGTAAGTGCACTTTTATATTTTAATAGCAGGTAACATTTCAGAAAGACTTCTTCTTCGGGTATCGTATCAGATATCGAAATCAGCCAAGCACGGCTGCGATTCTCACCTCCATTAGCGATGAGCGATTCCAAAGACTTTCGTTCGTTATCGTGTCCGGGCCAGGTTAGGACACGTCTCTCTGAGAATATGCCACCTGGATGGCCTTACCGTTTGCCTCTTGTAGGTTCTGGTATGTGATGGGGTTGACAACAGCGGGCAATAGTAGTCTTTTAATAGAAATAAGGTAGTCTTCATCCTGCAGCGTTGAACAGTCGTGTATTGGATTCGCTGTGTAGCCCAAACGGACGATATTATCTTGGCATCTGGTCACACCTACCCCCAGTCTGTTGAGACTATACCAGGTTTTATAGGGAGGTGGGGTTCCGGTGCTATCTGTTCCTTAACATCCTCGCCAAGTGGACATCTCCAAGACTTTATAAGTAATAGTCCATTATATCGATGCATAGTCGAAAAACAGAAATAGTCGATTACTATTTTTACTTTGACAGCTACCGCGAGCGTCCTCTTGACGGAAGTAGCAGTGAGCAAAGTTGCCTATGAGGAGGGGGGGGGGGGGTATATCTTAAACTATAATATAGATGTCACACAGGCATTTAAACATTCAACTTTTATAATTAGGTTCATAGTATTTTGGTGACAATTGTTGGTTTTACGTTACTTTTTAGTCCTGGTAGGTTTCTGGTAGATATTTCTATGAGGTAATACAGAATAAATCCTTAAACCCTACTGTGGTTTAAAAACTTTTCAGTAAAACAAATAAATATTTTGATACAAATAGATCGTTACTTTAGGTACTCACAAATAAATAAAACAAACTGCAAATTTTTAATATTCGTATTATGTAATACTTTTAATGCGTGCCTATTATTATACATTAAAATACACCCTTTTA
This sequence comes from Micropterix aruncella, assembly GCA_944548615.1. Lineage (NCBI taxonomy): Eukaryota > Metazoa > Arthropoda > Insecta > Lepidoptera > Micropterigidae > Micropterix > Micropterix aruncella. Next base: position 40,670,849 of record OX155952.1, read on the forward strand.
GTATCAGTTTTTTATTAGTATAAAGACGATGTAACCACAAATAACCTTTCTCAATAACCACATTTCTCAATAACCACAAATAACCTTTCAATGGAATGTAATGAAAGTGGAGTAACTCCATTGATTGAATTCCGATATTCGATTGCGTGGTTACGAAATTCGATCGTAGTGTCTCATGTCACAAAACTTAGTGCCTAGGCAATTTCCGATTGTTAAATAACGACGTATTCGATTACTTACTACGACTTTAAAGTGCCGTCCAAGGCATGAATTCCGTTCGAAAGTGCTTCTAGGGGTCACGAATCGATTACAAACGCTACGTATATCGGCATTACAATCAAAATCATGCATCATTAAAAAAAACTAAAATGTCGTCACTACTATGATGTTTTTATTTAGAATCATCAATATTATCACCATCCTACTTTGAGTCATCAACATTTCTGTATAATTTATAAGGGATTTTATAATCTTGACTATTTATCGTGCGCTAATTATGCCACAAATTGTCGCTTACTAAAAGCTCCCTATGTGTATAGGCTATGTAACTCCGCTGAGCTGGTAAAGAAATGCATTCAACCGTGAAGTAGTGTCGCTATACACGATAAACCCATTAGCGTACTATCTTCGCGGCGATACGATGGACCACTTACTTCATTAACGCCCTCTGCTAATCGCCTTTCGACCACAATGGGTTGATAGGGACACTAGCACAATTATCAGGCCATTGTGGTTTCTATAAAGTCTGTGATATAATTGAGAGTGTTTTTTTTTCAAATTCCTCGGAATTGATAAATAAACATTTATCAATTCCGAGGAATTTGGGGAGAGGGTCGCCCTCGCAGCCAATACGCTGCTGTCGGTGCCGCTGGATCCCGTACTCCACGATTCGCTTCAATTCTTGACGATTTTTTGCCACCTCTCGAGCATTCCTAACCGATAATATTTGATTTTTAGTGTCGTCTTTGATGTTATTTAGCCAGGTTTTCTTCGGTGCCGATCGCTGAATTCTTCGTTCTGTCGGACGGTCTTGCCAAAGAAGTTTACGTGGCAAGCGATTATCGTTCATTCGGCAAACATGGCCGAACCATCGTAGTCGACGTTTTTGTACTTCTTCTTTGATCGTTGTTACTAGATCACATCTTTCTCTAATGGTCTCGTTTCGGATTCGGTCGCGGAGTGAGACACCGAGAATCTGCCTCGAGCATCGCATTTGGAAGACTTCGAACTTTTTGAGGTCCGATTGTAGTAACGTCCACGTTTCCGATCCATAAAAAAGAATGGGAAGAACCAACGTTCGGTATAGTCGTACTTTGGTTTTGATGGTAATATTCGTTCGGTTCCATATGCACCACTTAAGAGAGGCGAATGTTGCTGTTGCCTGACCGATCCGGCTATGGACATCGGCCGTCGATGCTACTTTCTTTTCCGTAACCAACGATCCTAAATACTTGAATTGTGGGACCTGTTCGATTTGGGTTCCATCGAGGTAAACGCTGGCCTTCGAACCGTCCGTAGTGAGCACTTTGGTCTTATCCGCATTTAACTATTAAGACACATAAGACACGCTATTATTATAATTGCACAACCGGAGAAAATATTACACTAAATAGTTTTTCAGTTTTCTCAAAACAAACATTCTATTAATTCTAACAGGTACTAGGGATGCTATCAAGAAATATACGATTATCTAGTTGCCGTAGCGGTACTTATTTTGACAGCCTCCCAGCGGGAGAATACGTTATACTGTTGCCAATTACACTGGGGTGGTGTTTATCACTCATTGCCGGTATGGAAATGAATTCTACTGATATGAATAACAAGGGTCGGGCATTCGAGACGTAGCGGGACGTGGGTTCTTCATGTGGGTCCTTTACAGTTAGAGCTATAATTATGGATGTCTATGTCTTGTGGAGTGGATTCAGATTTTAGTGATTAATTCACTTCAGGTCATTATATGATTAGTTTGTTTAAATAAAGTTTCAGTTTTTGGAAATAAGCACCTGATTTAAATTCATAAATTATAACTATTTTATGAATCTTTCAGTTATCGACATTTTAACCCTTTATAGCCCAAGATCTTCAAACAAAAAATAATGTTGATAATGAGATAGGTTTAGGCAAATAAAAAAACACGTATTTCTCAGAAATTCAAAAATATTTATTATTAATCATTTATTTGACATTTAAGGAAATGTGAAATTACTGTAACATTGATTTGAACGTATAAAAAACATTTATGTTGTATGGAAAAATTTGAAACAATTATTTTGTTTATTATAGCATAATGCTACACTGCATTTTTTGTAAATTGTTTGTGAAACGCCAGTGCACTTGGGAATCTTGCAACGTATCCTTTTTTTAACCCAAATCGGCCAATGACCGACCTGGTCTTGCCTTACTGCCAATGGAGGAACATGTTCCGCAGGGCCCTTATGTTTTTTGGCTTGAATTTCGTCTTCTAAAGACCTTCGACTCTTAATGTTAGGCTTCAGACCAAGCTCGCATAAGGTCTCGCCTATCTCAAGTCTAAATTCTGCTGAAGGTATTTGTTTTCCGTTGAGATATTTTGCCTTCCTTACTCTTCGGCATAATAACCAAGAATTTGCCATAGTTAGTTCCAGTAAATGTTAGAACATCCTAACTTGCCATCTTTTGCTTCGAAATTTTGAATGGATAAAATTATATTCCTACCTACAGGTTTTCACGAAAACCACACAATTGTATACACTTTTTATGTTTTTTTATCAGTCATTCAACACGTGCCTTAGTTCTAATTTATCACTTTCATAAACGCGCAACATTTTACTCACATAAGTCGCTTAGTTACGCTATCTATGATTTTTACTCGATACTAAGTGGTAGGGTACAATAGTGCTAGACGGATTCAAATAAACTAAATGAATTTAGTGCCTTATTTAGGGGGATTTTAGGGGAATTAGTAGTTTGTTACAGAAATGTCACATCAAGCTATAAAGGGTTAAGCATCTTTTATTTAAAACTGGTATTTTTGGCAAGAATCTCACTGAAATAGGCTAGTTTAATATGTAGGTACATCGTCGATTTGGTATATACTCGTCCAGTTTTCAATTTTCAAGTCGAATACTAGATTGACTTATTGTATAATTCTCAATGCTGCATTTTGTTTGCATGATTCGTGTCATATGCCAATCAATCCCATTAGTATAAAGTTCATTGATGTTAAAATTGCTGCAGTCAGTCGGTAAGGTGATCATACCTACCTAAATGTGATCTAGTGATATTTGTACGTGATCAGTGTCTTTGTTGCAATGTTTATTAGTCGATAAGAAGACTAATTCAGTCAAAATGGTTTGATATTCATCTGCTTGTATATATTCATGTCCCTGATGTATTTATTTATAGTTTCAATGTAACTAAAATTAATTAGTACTTTTTGTTATATCATATTCTATGTTCATTAGGACGATAACACAAACCTGATGATTGTGGAGATACAGCTGTGAATCAATACAGCAATCAATCAGCCTGTTGAATAATATATGAGTGACTTTTCTAAAGCTGATACTTATTTTTTTTTTATTTCCTGTTCCGGGAAGAATTCTATCAGCCTCTTTGGTTATAGCTCTCAAATCATGTTATTTTGTTGTTGAAATGGATGTCAAATACATGGTTAAATACCACAACTGGTATGTCAAAAGCAAAAGTTTCAATGTCTAAAAATAAAACCCGAAATTTTTAAAAGGGAATTACATATTGTATATTTTAAAGAAATATTTTTTATTGTACATCATGATCTATTTAATATTAAAAAAAAATATCAACCAAAATGGAAAAAAAATAAAATGGTATTTACACATATCTGCTTAGTTAATTTATATTTGGAAACTTTTCGTATTGTTTAGTTTTTATTGTTCAGTATTAGTTTGTATAGTTAGGTTGCTTATATCATTTACTTTGTTATTATTGTTGGAAAGTCTAAATCCTTCGTAGCCAGTAATATGTTTAAGGTGCTGGTTTTTAAGTAACGAATACAGAACAAGTAACCATGACAGAACAACCATGTCGATTTATCACTATACTTATGATTCTTAAGTATGTACATAAAACTTTGGTCTAGGAGAAAGGCCTCCAAAAATCTGCGATACAGTTGTCTTGCGATAGAATGATCCTTCTGAATGAAATGCATAACGAACTTTGTAGTCAAATATTTACATTGAACGAGGGTATACATTTTTAACATCCAACATATAGCATTATTTAATACCACACCATGGTTCTATCGCATTAATTTATCGGTTAACGTTCATGTACGTACCGGACCAGGTATAAAATGAAATTATCTCGTACGGTGCCCACGTCAAACGCTAAATATTAAGAGCGGACAGTCAAACACGGCGACCACGGCAATGCCATGTTCAATCTCCGGGGCGTGTATCATCTATGCCGGCAGTGCGACGGGGCACGGATCATCGGTTCCGGCACACTGACCGGATCACTGACCGACCGAACGGACCGATAGAATTAGGAGTGGCCAACCTTTTAAATAAAAATGTCTTTCCGGAAAACAAAAATAGTTTACTTATGAGTTCTCTAATGCTCTTACCTTAGTCATATTGGCTGTTTTTAATTTTATAAATCAAAAGACGTATATTGTTTTGTTAAGTTTTTATTATTTTTTAAAGTTTTCTGTAAAACAATCAATACAATTTTTGCATTTTTTTAGAATGCTCTCAGTGGTGTAAAAAGCCGTTATCCCAGTCTTCTTTAGAATTTTAATCAATGAGCAATTAGGTCACAAAATTGAGGCCAAAAATAACGGCAATCACATGGAACAAAATTAATTCAAATCAACATCTAAAAAGAATACCATTTTCAGCACTCGAAATTACTTTTTAAATACATATTGTAAATGTAAAAGGACAGTGTCATTTTGTTTTAATGCGTACCGGCGCACAGAAATGGTTGAAGTGCATTTAACCCTGATACGCAGACGGGTCTGGCAACACCGTTTCGATTTGAACGCATGATCTGATAAGTATGGAGCGGCACGCGATCATTCCGTCGTTCACTCACAAAAGACGAGCCGAACTTGTGTCGCTCATGTTTACAATGCGCTCCAATGCAGAGTTGCCATCGCCCTGAGCGATGTGACAGCTCGCTTACCCGGCTATTTACCATGTTATCAGTCTTCTGACTTCGGTTATCACGTATTTACCATTTAAGAAATAATAATAATAATAATAATAATATGAGTCCTTGAATTAAGTCCAATATATATCCATCCGAGTCTAAAACACATTTATATTACAACTGCGATCATGCCACAAAATGGTGATCCACTTCTGTTTAAGGCCGAATCAACCGTTCAGTCACAGTATACCATACTGTGCTTCAGTTGAGTAGATCGCAGTTCAACATCATTTTTGTCTTAATATTTCACTATCGCTGTTATTTATATTTTCCACTAGGTCGCTCTCCATTATTTCCGTTTCACTCCAAAAAAAACTTTTTTTTCTTTGTTCCTTGTTTATTGTGCTTTCTCTCATGGTTCTGAAGGAATAATCATACAATTCTATAACATTTAAACATAATATTAATGATAATATCATTAAAACTACCCACAGAATAAGAATATACTTTGAAATTAGCAGGTTAATAATATTTTAGTGACAGTATTACCACGTATATTGAACCAACAGAAACTGTCATCTTATCTGATTATCCGCTACTGATCATGCGGGTTGGTTGCAAGAAATTGTCGTATGATAATAAACTGTGAAGTTTCACAAGGAAGAGTAGAAACAAACAAACAAACTACATTACAACGGTCCGGCAGACTTTTAGAAGTTCGACTAAATGTCATTGCCAACCACAGACAATTTCAATCAAATACACAGCAATTTTTTTTTTTGACATCACTACGACAGTTATGTAGCAGTATCACCGATAACTATCGGTACTGTAATAGTTAATCGCTAGTTTATAATTGAGTTCCAGTCACTTAGTCTGCAGTTTAAACCAAGATTTGTTATCGCGGGTCTAACATGAAATTTTAGGAAAAATCATGGCAGGTTTTTCGCGTTTAAGCCACTTTAAGCACTTTCCCATAGATCGATCTCGTCTTATCTGCGATCAATGAAATTTTAGAGCCGGTGACAGATGAGAAGATACCTCCAATTTAATTATTGTTTGAAAGGCCGACGAAAGATTCATCTTCGCTCGGATGAATGTAGCGCCGCGGTCGCAGCTCAGTTTAAAATATTCAAAACACATTTTATTGCCTTTTGTATTTAATTAACTCCAGTTTCACACGAATCAGCGCCGCGTTCTTCGTTAAGATTAATCCGTTACCGCTAAGCTTAGTCCGTTAAAATAGCTTTAATGTAATTAAATTAAGGCCTTGCTCATTAAGTGTTATCGCTGTCGCCCCTCCCCCTGCAGTTGGGTAGCGTTTGTATTAGGGACGATGATGATAAGGATGTATTTAATTCGATAAGTAATGATCGACATGTTTGAGCGATCGATCACCTGGTGACGCCGTTGTCTTGAAGTCGCGGGTTCCTCCGCCCGGGTCGACCTATGGAGCATCGGTCCAACTAATGCGTATACGTCAAGATAATGAGCATCAGATAACTTAGAAAATGGTTAAGCGGCAGTTACGATACGATAGTACTTTGAAAGTACGTTTTATAATGATCGAGAGAACAAGACAGATTATCGGATTTTCTATTATTTAGAATCCTCATGAAGCATCGTTATTATGCAATTTGGGATTTACGCGTTTCGCGGTTCTGTATCGGGCTGTGTTGTCCTAATGCCGTGTAGTTGTGTTGTTCTAGTGCCGAGTAGTGAATTTCGAGAGTACTTTTCATATCTTTCTTTTGCAGATCTACGGTCTAATTGTTTACTTTAAATGCTATATTTAAACGATTCCATATAGTCAATAGCTAATAGTAAGTTATTCGTACGATAGAAAATTTGTTTATGACAAAGAAACACCATTCAATCAAGTAGGAGATAAATAATCAAAACATGTAATTATTTAATTACAATAAAAGAGTGGATAGTTGAAATTCAACTTAAACCTAAAAATGTTATTAGAATAATTATTAGAATATTTAAACAAATTATTCTAAAAAATATTTTTTTTCCCTATGAATCAACATAGTTACTTATTACTTACAAATGTATCTACATATGTAGTACGTATATAGGTGCCTATTTAAAGTATACATGTATTAGATACAAACATAATACTTATTACCTACTCATTATATTTTTACACTGGCAGATATTTTAGGAACAATAATTAGGATATTTATACTAAAGTGTATCGAAAATCGTCAAACTTATAGGATACATGGACAAAGATTTTTGCAATAGCTTTAGACGGACTTTGGGGAGAGCTATGTTTGATTTGTTTCTGGTGTCGTGACCATGTATACATGACTACATGACAGTAGTCTACAGCAGTATTAAGGGGGTGCACGAGGGAGGGGAGAGAGGGGGAGTAAAAACCGCCCCAGGTTCTAAAAGCCCTTTGTCCATCACTGGACTGACCCAGACACAAGCCAGCCAAGTGCACCAACTTACCAATAATTGTGATTCCCGTCAGCGAGTTGGCAATTCCTCATTAGGCGCCATCACCGTCCGACCGCGGCGACCGCTATGTTTAATACATCGCGCGCCGCGGCCGCGTCGAGACGCATTTGGGGGGCGTTTTTGCCGCCTCGTTTCGCCATTCCCGCCATCTGAAGCGTCCGCCATCTTGAGCGTCCACCATCTTGCGGCGATGCGTTCCAATCAGCGGAGACACGCAATTACCCTGACATGGCGTTTAAAATAATTGGCAAAGTGAAAAGTTACCCGCGGCGGACGCCATCGACTGAAAGTGGACACTGAATCCCCCCCCCCCCTTCCCCCGACTTGGACTGACGACTTGTCTATAGTAGCTTTTTGTTGCACGCTGACAGATTTATGGACGTTATAGTAATTCCGTGTCCGCGCGCGACATCCATCAGGGATAGATAGGACTTCAGCCTTCTTGTTTTATTTCTCCTCTAACGGAATATAACAAGTATTAATTATTGATCCTCTGTGTCTACTCTGATTGTCTCATTTCTTTACAAACACACTTTCAGTAAGTTGCCTCCTCTGCTGTGGTTTTTTGTAGAACGTGAAAAATACCTGTGTCGGGTCGCATGCAATCCCCTACAAAGTAGTACCACAAAGTACCATGTTAGCTCTTGACTCATGGAGAGTGAGCTAGTCTCCATAATGCCCTACTACCGACTATCTAATGACCTTAGGATGTGCAAAACTTTCGTTCTCTCCCCTCGAAGCAGCATCGACGTGTATTCCTAAAATCACTGCGCGTAGACTGTATCACTATCCCTCGAAAAATACTAAACATTCCCTGGAATTAAAACATCAGTTCGAGGCGAATTGGAAGCAACGAATACTGTTTATATCATCTTTTTGAGCCCGGAAAATCATCTTCATTCAATAAGAGTATAACAGCAGTATACACAGCATCTTGAGGTGTCGACTACAATGGGCGAGCCCGTCACCACAGGCCGTTTTAACGATTAGTCGTTCTATCGACCTGCAGTGAGCGTAGAAGACTTTGGACAATAACAATCCAACGTCTAGCTACGCCACAACCCGTGAGAGTCCAACGCCTTACCGCGAGTTAGCCAGGAATGAACCCGGCGGGCTCGAGATACTCGCGCCCTCACTTCCAATTGTGACCAGATTTCTCCGGTCTCTCGATTGGTTCCGAGTTCGAGGTCGCTTGCGCGGTCTTCTTCCTTACGAAGCGGTGAAACGGTGTACACCGAATCTATCGCGGACCAAGGCGTCCTTGCCCGGCTCTGAACCGGGATCGGATGGCCAATGGTCATTTCAAGAGCAGTCGCCGTAAGGTACACCACCCCCGCTCTATAGGAAACAATACAGTTTCCAGACTCCCCCGACTGTTAGTCGGAGTGCACAATCGATTGGCTTGCGCCGCACGGTGCGCAGACCGTCCAGGAGCGGCAGAGGTTTGATTCCCAGGGGAAACTGTTTCCAAAGTCCTACCCAGGTTCGCACCCCGTGCGTGGAGGCCGTCGGATGGGTGTTGACCCGTGAGTGTGACCGACCCTGAACACAGCAGTATAACGAACAAAATGTTTGTATAAAATGCATCCTTGTTTGTAAAACCCCTCCGAGCCATTATTTTTTTACGATCCACACGGTCAGCCTCTGACGACTTATTCAATAAAATATATATTTCTTAGTAGATTATTACTCTTGCTAAGGAGAGGCGAGATATCTATCCCTTCAAAATGTAACTGTAATGAAAGCAACTTTTTTCCACTAGTCACGACGTCTGTGTACGATTTAGATTGTTTTCTATGACCAACTATGATTTTCAAAATCTGCTCTTTTGGAAGCGATTCATAGCAGCACGATATATTTCATCACAACTGCAGCTGTGCACACAATCCAGTAGCACACAATCCTAAACATGAAAAACTAAATACAACTCTATTAATAAAAATATATAAGCTGTTGACATTTACATCACTCATCGCACATCATAATATTTCACGATTGGGTTGAATGTTGGAGAGTGGGGGTGGTGAGGTTAGTGGTGAGGACTGGATGCCTTACGCAACAAAAAATGTAGGCATGAAACGAATACGACAATAATAGGTCGTTAATCATACGACTTCATGAAGTTTTATTAGAGTAAGATATTTTTCGTCTATCAAATGTTAACGATATCTTTTAGTAAGGGGTGCCACCCTAAACATCACATTTGCTTTAACATAATAAAATGTATTATAGTAATTGCAAATGTTTTATTATTATTATTATTGTATATTTAACAGGCAGGCAGCTTAAGCGGTTGCGCCTGGGTCCGTTCTTGCATTACACTTTTTATGGAATAAGTCCAGTTTATTTTTAAAGTCATTTACACTTTTGGCATTGGACACTTCACTTGGTAGAGCATTCCATTCGTTTACCACTCAACTGCTAAAGAAAAGTTTCTTGGGATTTGCATGGAATGATTCACGCTGGAGTTTCAGATGATGCCCACGTAGATGTGTGTTAGTGTTCATGGTGTATAGATAGTCTGCAACCCAGTAACGTTATACGATGCAGTCAGGATCTTATATGTCTCGATTAAGTCACCCCATGCCCTGAGTTTCTCCAGAGTGGCCAAACCGAGAGCCGACATCCTTTTCACTTATGTTAGATGCTTCAAGTTAAAAGGCAATTTAGTCGCTCTTCACTGGACCTTCTCTGGAAGATTGATATCCTTCCTAAAGTATGGATTCCAGATCTGATAGGCGTGTTCCAAAATGGGTCTTACAAATGATTTATAGATTTTCAGCGTCAGTTCTTCTGTGATATGGTGAAATGCTTTATCTATCAATTGAACGACTACTTAGGTAAAGATCTAAAGTTTTGCGTAGGTAAATAAAGTTTTGTTTAATAGATATCTATATCTTACGAGAAATTGCTACTACTATAAGGATTTCTAGACTCCGATTTTTATAATAGCATATCCTAGTGTCAGTTTAAAAGTCAATAAGTTGATGATTCTTAGAATGGGGGAATCTTTAACATAGTTTTTCAGAGAAATGCAGCAGCTTTTCATCGTAAAATAAAACTCCGCAAAAATCAACCGACTGATTTTTTGGTGAATTTAAATAAAAACTAGTAAACTTCAAAATATTCCCAATTCTTTTAATGCTATTCAATTTTTTGACTCTGATATTAGGTACCGAAATATTTTCTTTTTTATAACTATGGCGATATACATGTAGATAGACTTTTTGCTATGGCGGTATAGATATAGGTCTACATCATATCTAATATATTTTTCCACCTATGCATATATGTATAGCAGAATCATTTCTAATAATCATCCTCACGAGAAGTGCATTTTATCTGTCACTTTTGGTCTATAAATCAAAATCGTCTTATCGTAAATTTACTTGTTTCCCTTTTTGGTTTGCTTTGGCCTTTTTATTTTCTTTCATTAAGTTATAAATAATTATGATCACAATTATTATATCATATATCAACACACTAAGAGAAAATGCCGATCGTGAAATAGACTGTACCATTCTAGGAGGCCCTCGTTTAATGCTCTCGAAGTCGTCGATCGATCCGTCGATAATAGTGAGTGACACAATTTAATCGACAAAGAGTTAAACGTCTGTCGCAGTTTAATTGCGCTCAGCGATCGTTTTTTCGTTTTTGTTCGCGCTCTCCGTGCGGTGCGCTCTCGATATGGTCGCGGCATATCTGAGCGTTCGTCATATTATGAGCGATTTCTTTCGAGCGTCGTTATAAATTCTCCGCGACGGAGCGGCCATAAAAGGACAACGGTCGCGTACGCAGAAGCGCTACTCCTCCTTCTAATTAGCTTAAACAGACGCAATTAAGCGCTAATTACAGCTTATGGGCGAATTTCATAAGCGGACCTCTCGTTAATGCGCGCCCGAGGATTTTAATTAGGTTTTCCGCTTTCGTCGATGGAGGGGGTGTTTGAGCTTTTTTTAAATTTTGGGAATCTTTCCATTGAAACAAAAATATCCAATATAATTAATAGATTTTCACTAAAAATAGAATATAAATATTAATATTTTCACAACATTTTGTTGTGAAGCAGATTAGGTGAGACTTGGGTAAATTTTATCAACTAGGTTTTATGTCTTTTCTGGGGTATTTAAAACATAGTGACTTATTTAAAACATAGCGAGTACTTAAAAAGTAGTGACTTCACATTCATCTTTTTTTTCATTGATTCAGATCGTTCATTTATTCTTAAAAACTAAAAGACGCTAAAATTAAATACATAAATAAGTAAACAAACAAATGTATACAAAAAATACAAACAATATGCTTACAGATAGCTTATTCTCAAGCATTGCAGGGGCGAAGCTTCAGAGGCAATAGTGGTTGTGGCTCCCGAAAGGTGTGAATTAATCGGCCCACCTCCCCAGTGAGGATTCGTACGAAGCTCGATGTGTGAAGAGTAAGGCTAAAAATAGACAAAGTGGTATAATATACCCGAAGGAGAATAAAAACCACGAAGGTGTGATGGGTGGTGTTGCCAAACGCTAGAATAGTTTCCAGCCATAAAATTATTAAAAACGGAAAATAACAATTTCTTAGATCAAAGGCTCCCAAAGTGTGTGCCGCGGCACCCTGGGATGTCATACAGAGATAGATCAGGCGTACCGCAAGGCCTTCATGTTCTATAATCTAATCTAGTTATAAGCATACTAAAACAGCGTCAAAAGTGACATACGAGGAAAGATAAGGAAATATTGGAATTACCAAGATATCTGCCTTATCCGCAGAACGAGAACGGTCGTTGCAAATCTACTCCAACGCAAAGACTTAGACAAAGTTAATCCACAAATCACGACAACAGCCCGTAAGTGGTAATTGTCCAACACTTTACCGCAAGGCACTAGAAAGAACCAACCAGCGGACATCCTCGCGCCCATACTATCAGATTTGGACGGATTCGTTCATCCTGGAGTTCCCCCCTCCCCCCCGACTTCGATGACAAAGCGGCACCATGGGCTGTAATTGCGTACAGTAGGTAAAGGTTCGCGCAAGTGAATTCCAGCGGTGACCAGTGTAGACTGGAAGTCCTCGAAGTGTAAGGACGGTTCCTTTCAAAACTTGAAGGAAGCCCCACTTACCCGGCAGTTCCCAAGATATTTCAGGTTAGGCTCTGCTGGGAAGTGGCGTAACCAGTCTCAAAGACTGCGACTCATCTGAGACTGAAAAGACGACAACGATCGTTTTAACACCCTGAGATGGCGGGTTCGCCTGCAGCATCGAAAAACCCAAACAAACTTCTTTACAGGGTCGTCGATGACTTGGTCTTCCATTCGGTAAATTCAAACATAAGAAAAGCGATTGGCCCGTTCTATGGTACCAAGATCTTCTTACTTTTTCCAACGATGTTAAATGGATATTCTTCGTAGCAGCGATATGCTCGTCCTCAGCTATTAAGAACACATACTTCTATCACAACGATCATGTTGTGATGGAAGTCATGTTGTGATCAACGCAGCATGTTGCGATCCCACGAGAAATTCGGATCGCAACATGCTGTGACGACATCAAAATCTGTTCACTGCAAATTGCAATGGGTTAACTGAAATTAACGCATGCGGTATAGAACACAGTATAGTTTTGAGTTGGCTGATTTTCAAAGTGGACATACCTGCTGTAGAATTTCTTCTGATCTCCGGTACTTACGTTCGTTTCCAAAGTTTTAACGGTCGCAGTAAGGCGGTTAAAACAAAACGCGCGCACTCTTCATGCGGTGGATTTGCATAAGAGATGTGGAGTGCGCAAGGAGGTAAACCAGCGATCGGACTGTGACAGTCGCTGATTGATTCGGCGACGGACGCGACGAGGAATGGAAACGCGCCACTATTGTTCTCGGCGGCCGGCCAATAAGAGCACAGAGAGCAGATCGCAGAGACCTTATCGATTGCGTCGAAGCCGAACTGCGCGAGCCGCTACTTTACATAGACGGCCGTGCCCGGTGGTACACATCCATGGATGAAGCAAGCAAGATCGCTAGCCATCGGAGAACCTCACCGAGTTACCCTAGAGGTGTAACTTGTAAATGTTTCAAAAGAGGCGGTATCGATAACTCTAGAGCTAAAAGTGTCGGATAAAAAACGCAGATGCGAACATGCTTAAGTTTGAGCGGTAGAAGGCTATGGTCTTTTATCCTTCTGGCTTTATTATGGCTTCGACACTCAAAGAAGGATAATTTAGGAAGAAGCGTGATTTTATTTTTATTTTATTTCTGGAAACACACAGCGCATACAATTGACATACGTGTGCATAAACATAATGTAGAAAAAAAGAAAAACATTACGCCGATAATCGTTTCCTACGAAAGTAACAGATTTCCGCATATTACGCATTTGGATTTCAGCATATTTACTTAAAAAATAATTGTAATTAAACTAAGTTCATATTAAATATAAAATTAATATAGAAAACCGATGGGAGAGGTAGGAAATTGGAAGTGATTAGGAAGAAGGAGTTAGACGATGGTATGTGTAAATGTATATAAGATAGGTCGTATAGTGGATATATAGATACAGATATTTATTGATGTTTATAGATATTTATAGATATATAATAAATATTAATAGATGTTTATAAATATTTGTAGTAGCTACTGATATGTTGCATGAAAAGTATATAACTAAGTACGATAGGTATTATCAAGCTCGGTAGGTGCAATTGATTTGAATAATTCTTTAACGAACGTCGGTTGGTTGTGATCAGGATAAGTGATCAGGCTTATCTGCGATTTCTATCATGCTTTCACATGCTTAAATGTTTATATTGTTACCGTTGGTAAAAATTTTGGGTTTTTATAAGCAATCAGTCTTTCATATATAAAAAAATTTCAATGTTATAGATGGCCAAATAAATTGTTATTAGTTTCGTCGTCAATGCTATCAGCGCCAGCTGCATTTCGCCGGTGCAGACGGGTTGCCAAAATGTACTATGGAGCTGAGCAATCTAATACCATATGTCAATAGTAGTACCAACCTTTGGAATAAAATCTATAGTAGGTTATATAGTACCTTTGGAATTATGGATAGGTACTTACAGCAAAAAAAGAAATTGTTCAAATGCCGCTAGACGGAGCGTCGTCTCGGGAATGTCGTAGAAGGTCAAAATTCTATTCAAAAGCCCGGCATTTCTATCCATCTCCTCGGGCATTCCCGTTTTTTGCCGGCGATGCGTCGACCGATACCCCATCGCTACGACCGGTAATTTACACATCACACATTCGCTGAAGCCGGCAAGCTTCCATTCGCGGAGCGCAGCAAGAGGTGCCTCTGGGCGTCTCAGCGGCATCCCTCCTTATTCGTCTCTCCATCCGTCCCAACACGGTCGCCAATAAATATAGAGGCATTTAGAGTATCTGCTGCTGCTTAGGTGCTCGCCAGACCGCTCACCATTGCCTAGTTAGACGCCATGAATGTTTAACTACAACCGCGTGTGCCATTTTACATATAATTCAAATTTATTTTTATTTTACTACGTAACTTTTTATATTTGGATGTATTTTATAAATATTTACGCATAATTTTATTATTTAATGAATATTTTGATTTCTACATAATTTTTTGGATTGTTTTTGTTTTATTTTACTGCAACGATTTCGTAGCCATTTTTTTTTTGGTAGTAGTCTTTATTTACAGAAAAATATACAAATTACGTGTCACAGTTCCCCACTAAGGCTATTGCTTTTTCATTGGGTAACTAACAATAATGTGTTCATATTTGACTAATTCTTAGCTTATGAAACCAATAGCTCAGAAAACATATTTTTCATAAAATTACATTTTAAATTGCTATTATATAAAATGGGTGTCTTCATTGTAACAGGCCCTGCCTAGTTACGATTAAAGCATAATCAACTTGTTTAAATAATTATTATTCATTTTCTTTAATAAATCGATACCTCCTATGTATAGTATTGTAACTATTAAAAATGGTATTTCTGTTTTTTTTTCATAAATCGCATTTATTTATGGTATACTTAAAACTAATTTAACAAAATTCCGAAATTCGCACTATAAGTACCATTTAATCTGAAAACCGGAATTTCGTTAAATTAGTATTAAGTATAGGTACCATAAATGAATGTGATTTATGAAAAAAAAACAGAAATACAATTTTTAATAGTTACAATACTATACGTAGGAGGTATCGAAATATTTAATTTCTAAAAATGCTTAAAGGATTTTTACGTTAAAATGTCTTAAAAATGATGCTAGATATGGTAAGGTAATTGCGCCAAATGAGCGACAATTTCTATGGAAGTAATTTAAATCTCCAATATTTCATCTACAAATGTATAGAGCGCCGCCATATTGATCTCGCTTTGGTGCAGAAGAATGATGAAGCTTTGGTGCAGCATCGCTCCGGCATTCGTGGCGGTCGGTTGTCATGAAATGCGTACCTACGCGCAAATTGTACCAACGATTTTTAATTTTCCGGATTCGACACGTGTCCGTATACGGGATCGTATCATAGAGACTAACAGCCGTATTCACAATCGACACTTAATTACTATTTTAAAGGAACGAGTGTTTTCAAGTACCACAGTCTAAAATTTCTATTCATAGTCGTTACTTATGTGCTACCTTCAGTGAGTATGCACTCAAGGGACCGTCAAGCAATTGAATCTGCTTCATTCCTATTACAAGGCATAGATAATTTTCGTTGGCTTTGCACGAAATGATTGTGCTGTATGGTTGAAAACATCCCATGCGTCAGCTGTCTGTGACTGACATTTGCTCGCCGGTCTCAGTTTTAAGAGAATTGTTAAAAACTTACATTATGTGGGGATTGTTGTAATCCCTCGCGTAACAACGCGGTAAATTCACCGCGGAATAATCATGCGGATCGTCTCTAATCTTTAAAATGTTAGCTTTTAAAATCGGCCAAGTTATAATCAGCCATATTGTTAACAAAATCGTGGATTTAATTTACAAAAAATAGGGAGGAGTTAGCGAAATGTCCTACTCGATGAAGTAAGTTTGAGACCAAACTTAAATTTAATAACAGTTCAAAACTTAAGGAAAGTCGGCCATTTTTACTCCCTTGGCACTTAAGTGTTGTCAATGATTGCAAAAATATACGGAAGATATCTCCCCAAGGGCGCACCCAACAGGCCTATTTAAGTGGCTATTGTGGTTTCCGAAGATTAATGAGCCAAGTTCGGGCACACTCGAAATGAGGGACCCTTTAAGTATCGACTGGGAATACGGCTGTAAGTATTGATCCCTGAAGAACACGTTTGAGGCTATTTCGTGACGCGCACTTGCTATTTTCGACTTGTACTATATAATCTGGTTGCGTTCTTGAAAATAAGATTCTATGACTAGAAGTTCCTTATTCTTAATGCCAAAGAATTTCATGCTGCATAATTGTCCCGGGGACCTATTCCCGAATAGTTTATCGTGCCAAATTTGTGTCTTGTCGATTTGATTGACAAGAGGTTTAGTGCACGTAGAACTTTAACCCATATATGCCCAGTGATTCGAAAACAAAACAGGAAGTAATACTTTGGTAAAAGCATCGGAAATCCTTTGTAAGTTAAGTAAAATCCAAAAAACTCATCTATCGCAAGAGTGCGGAACTATCCCCTATTAGTAACGCAGTTTTAGCAGCATTGACAGTTTTGAGTGAAATAGTAAGCGGTGCAAGTAGTGTTCGCGTCGTGGAAAAATCATGTCGTCTCCCTTAAAAACGTAAGTAATTATAGTTGAGTAAAGCTTTGTACAAGTATTATAGTATTTTAATAAATTTTGGTGAATTATGGACTTATTCGTGTTTTTAGAATTAGTTAATAGTAATCTATAAATACCTATAATGTCCTTATAACTTCCGTGTTTCGAAAACGATACGTCAGACAAATATACAGCGAAGACTTGTACTAAATCTCTTTTTTGTGTTTTAGGCGGATCAGGCACTTAACTAAAATATCTAGATATCAAAAAAAATATATAGTAAAAGTAGTCAATACTGCTATAGGGACCTATCAACATAAACATATATGAAAATAATCAAAATCGAAATCCCAAATAGTTCTGGGCATATATGGGTTAAAGTGGTTTTATTGATAGACTACAAGGCTCCACTGCATACAATGGTTCCCGCTCTCGGCGTTATTTAATTTTCTAATCAAATCTATCGTGTCTGGTAGAATCTACAACTTCAAATTAACTAAGATTAAGCAGCCGAGTTACTACTTCTCATTGTCGTATTCGTCACGTCCCGGTGTCCAGCGACGGTCGATAGCATCTGGAGATTTGCTGCGCGCAGGGTTGTTTGTTGTATTCTGTTGCTGACCAATCAGTTGTTGCTTTACGGTCGTCGTTCGCAGTTGAAATTATCTAGCGCCGCCCACGCCGCGCCACTCGCTGGCGCGCTCTCGGGAAACGCCATGCATCTTAAATCATAAAAGAGTGGAGGTATAAATAATGATTTGCGATACGGAGGCTCCGGAGCGACCGAGGCGCTCGTGGGCGTCGCTTTTGTCGGGGATGCTATTTCCCATCGGCTATTGTCGCCAATTGGAAATTAGTTTATTTTAAACTAGAATATAAGCCCGTTCAAAACGGACTGCTAGCTAATAATATTTATTTATCTAAAAAGGCAAGTTTATTCCGAGGTAAAAGAATTTTGTTTCAGCTAACCCATATTGTAGTGACAAGATTTTCGCCATCTGTGCTGATATAAAAATTGAATTAAAACTATCTTAAGTCTAATCTAACACCATTGATTATATAGCTTTTAGATTGATCAACGACGTACTACTATTTGGCAACCAAGATTTTAATTCGAAACGCAATGGGTAGATGGCATAGTTTAAAAAGTCAATAACCCTTTAATTTGTGAAGTAAAACCTCGCCCGTACCGTTTCGAACGTGAAACCGTCGAGCGTGAAATCGGCGTGAATCGACGGCCTTGAGAAAAACGTCCATAAGTTATAAACCACTATACGGATCATAAAAAGAAGAACTGTAAAATGATCGCATTGAATATGATTTTTTTAACTGCCCATTAGACATCTTGCCGTAGATAGGCGATCGTCCCGAGCGGGACGTTACACATTGGAGGGGCTTCTATTATTATGTTATATTTATAATGGCGACTTTCATAGTATAACAATATGACGGTGCACTATAGATGACACTCTGAACATGCCTATACGATAAAAAATAATAATATAATAAAAATCGATTTTTTAAATCGTAGCTTTAATTATTTTAATATTTTTAATATTAAAATGTTTTTATAGAATATTTCATATACAGGTTTCAATACGTAATAATTTCGCACTTTAAGTTCAGATAGACTAATAGATGGCATTCTACCTCTCCGAGAGCAAACGGCATATCACACGGTATATATTGGTATTTTTCATGTACCTACGTCTCTAATTATGCTAGAGAGCACGTTCCAATTAGTAGAATTTATTCCCATATTCGGAATGTCACCAAACGTTGCCAACCGTAAAATTTGGGTCGACGCTGTGAGTAATTTCATAAATTTTAATCGTTGAAAATATCAATTGGCAACGTTACTACCCGGCAGCAGAATATAACATAGAATCTATTTATTTCTTTCGAGCACTCACGGACCTATTATGAACAAGAGCTTTATCCTGGATTTCCGCCTTCATATAAAACATGGACCGATCGGGATACGATGTTATTTACTACGTTTTCATATTGTTTAATCGTTACATTTCTTGCGCTTACGTTCTCTATTTCACTAGTTATTACTATGTATAATAAAGTAATTACTACTCAATGATTTGTCACTGATATTAAATTTCTAACTAGCATTGGAATGTTAAATATTTGCTCGCGAAGGCCGCTTGGAGTACGTTTTACCGCTAGACAAAGCAGTGGCGTATCTCTTTTATCAAACACTAAACGAGCGTTATTAATTAGTTTGTGTCATTCTAACTGTTCAATGCTGTGGGCTTCTTAAAGGTAAATAGGTTGACGGATAGGCGTTCCGACGAGCTTTCTTTCTTTTCCTTTTCGATCCAAGAACACATCATAAACGTGGCGCTCAATCAACCTTAAGGCCGTAAGGACGTTAGAGGCGGTAAGTGGACTGCACGTAAGGACGCTCAAATGCCAAGGTGCAATATGTGAAGCACGGTCGAGGCCGCCGCAGCTACCGCCACTGACGCAACGAATTAGCCGAGATAGCAGCCGAGTTCCGCAATGCAGAATAAGTATTATTATATTTCACAACGGAATTATTAATGGAGTTATTAATTTCAATGGCGATTCTAGTCGAAGATAGGCGCGAAAGATACAAATTGTGCGATCCGCAACGATTACCGACGAACAATTTAATATGTGGCTTGACATTGGCCGGATCTGACCGCTAAGGTCCAACCGCTTGCGGTTGCGACTAGACTACAGATATAGACTACAGAAATAGGCAACAATATTCAAGATATTTCTTTACCATAGTCATAGTTTATTGATCCCAAAAAGTTATACACTGTGGAATACGTAATTTTACATTGGTTCGTAACTATTCATAACTTCATTATAAAAACATAGACTTTTATATTAAGGCAATTTATGTGCTTTTGGTTGAATTACAAAAAATAATCAAGATTTATTTTTTTTAATTTAATATTTAAAGAAAATAATCAATAACTTTTTCAAGAATAACACCAGAATACTAAGTAGATTTAGTAAATAGTATCATTATCTTTTAAAATCTAAGACAACCTTGCCAAATACATCCAAATTATAGAGAGCATGCATGGCTAGGTTTTTTTGTGCATTTCTTAAATGCAACCTCTTGGAGTTTTTTTAAATATCTAATGGCAACAGGTTGAAAAAATTATAGTGTAAATACAAAAATGATCTTTACTATAAACACAGTCGTACTTTGGGAATCACGATGATTTATTTTTTTAGTGTGTGTTATATTCATGTAAACTTGAGTGCTTTTCCTGCTTTTCCAAATTTGCTTTCGTTCCTAGTTATAATATAATAAATTAATTTACTAAAATAAGAGACAACAATCACCAAAGTTCACTTGTAAACTCAAGAGCCACTTCAAGCCAGCGCAAACCTTTATGAGATGCAGATTTTCAAAGGTTTTTTCCGTAATTAGGAAGCTGGCCGGAACCGTGTCGGCGAAACACGCCGAAAAAAGCTGTCGGCGAAATGGCCGCGTCGGCCGATTAGCATAATCGAACGATTCGTAGGCGATTGCGTAATATTTTTAATCGGAATGGGCTCGCGCTGTTTGCGCAGCGCGCCAATGGCTGAATTTATTTCGGCCGTAAACGCTTTGTCCCGCTCCCGCGCCGCGGAATCCCTTAATGGAATCCGTGCGTTTTTATGGGCGACAGAGGGAGATAGCAGACAGGTAGCCGCTTCTGTCTTATCGGACCCCGGATGAAATATTTATAAGGGAGTTTTTCTTCAAAAGCAATTACGTAATCTCTTCGATTACATTGCATTTAGTTGGGCATTTCGATTTCTAATTATTTTTTGCAACATTGCCACGAAGACATTTGGGAATTGTGCATGCGTTTCTCAGTAAATGTAATCGATTTTATCATTTCTTCTAGGTACTGCCCATACGGCTTCAAATATAACTTAGAAAGCCCAATAAGCAGTTCACAAAGGCGAGAAGACGACAGAATAACATACATCAACAAAGGACAGTTCTATGGAATCTCACTCGAATATGTTCACGATCCAGACAAACCCATCAAAAATCAAACCGTCAAAGTGAGTACTATTTTTTTCTAATTTAGATATAATATTATTGCAATGTCAATTTTGTTTCATCGGCCTAATTTCAATGTCAAAGGGTATGTGTCTCTTAGATTGTCAAGCTTTGAACCACCTTGCCAATTAAAATGTGACGAGCGGACATTTCATGTGTCGACAGGACAAGCAACGTTCCTTCAGATGCTACGCTTATTGCACTATAAAATGTATATATGTAGGTCCTTCGTGCAGGATTAGCTATCAATCAATCATGGTTTATGGTCTTTAAAACTCTTACAGTTGTGCAGACATTAATTTACAGCATAAATGATGTTAGTTAAATACTATTTTAATTAATTACAACGACCAACACGCGAGTTCACAGATACATCCAATCGAATACTGTAGATAATGTCAACAAATAAATATAATAAAAAGAATTTAAAACACGACTGCCGTTACAGAAAATGAACTATTGTATTTATAATTATTTTTATCACGGTTTTTTATGAAGTATATGTGGTTTATGCATTTATCCATATACATAGATACATGTATATTTCCGGATTGTACTCAATCAGACTTTTTATTTGACACTAAACACGATATATTTATTTTAATTTATTAACATTTGGACATTTAGACAACTACTTTTTTGGACAGTTAAATCAACTACTTATTTGGACAGTACCCTATGACACTCGGGATGACATGACGATTCTAAGAATATCACACTCTTCTAAAAAGGTTTAAGCGTTTAGAAGTTATGATGAAATAAAGAAACGGACAACATTCATAGATGAACCCTGAACACATTACACTCCTTTTTTGTTGGGCGGTCGTGTAAAAATGAAATCGAGTCTCACCCAGATATTTAAATTATTTACATTTTTATTCAAATTTACATGGAAGTCAAAAAGCTCGAATAAAATAAAGAATACCAAACGACTTTATAATCAATTATTCTCAATATCAATTTTCTTTGTTACTATTGAGAAAAAATGAGGATGGTCATAAAAAAAACGTATTGAAAATAATGAAAAGAAGAATGATTATTCTGATACTTCTCTTAGTTGTAACCACCCACCTATTCAGCGGCAAGGGCATCAAAAGAATACGTAAAATACCGCGATATAAATATAAATCGCTTTAATTCGATTCTCAAAGTAGCAAAATATAATTTTACAATTCTAATTTACTGCTGATCGCTAATATATGCAATGCGTCATATACGATACTTTATTTATTGTAAAAAATGTAACATTAATTAAGAGTCTCAAAATATCGGTTCCTCGTGAGGCCCCCCGCCGCGATAGCCGTTACTAATTTTATGCGATATATGAAAAAAAAAACAAATGTTTACTTCTGTCTCACAAAACACATCCCTATTGATAGAAAGGCGATAGCAGATATTCTAGACTGCCGTACTTTTCAGCAGCTAACGGTTCCATGCAGATTGGGCCATTATAACCTGCTATTTATCTTAAGTCGACAAAGCTCACGGTTCAGCTCCCAACCGGTGGCCTCCCGAAGAGGGAAGAACCTGGAGACCTTTCTGTTTCCCCTGTCACGGCTGTGTCATGACATGGGTTCGGATCCTCTGTGGACGACCTCGGGCGCTGCTGGGCAGTTTGCGCACCGTGCGACGTCAGCCAATCGACAATGCAATCCGGCGTATAGCCGAAGGGTCTGGAAATGATCCTATACGTTTCATAAGCAGAGGCGGCGGTTGTTGACCTGATGTCAGCTACTCTTGAGACGACCCGGTGGCAACCCGATGCCGTGTGAAATACTGACAAAGAGCGCCACGGTCTGCGATAAATTCTAGTTGAATTTCCGCTAACATCAGGTAGAGATCACGCAAGCGACTTCGAACCTTCGGCCAGGCTGGAGGGCAGAGAAATCCGGGTAGATCTAGTAGTAAGGGCGTGAGGTCTGTTCACTGTGCTCTAACGGGCATGTTGGCGTAGTTAGGCGGTTGCCTGTTTCGTCTCTGCGTTCACCCCGCCGTTGAAGAATAATCCTAATATCGTTATATCTTCCTGTGGTGGTGGGTTAGTTTCCCTTGGGATGGTTATTTTTCCCTGGGAATCAACCTTCTGGCACTCCTGGACGGACTGCGCACCGTGCGGCATAAGCCAATCGATTGCGCACTCTGACTAACAGTCGGGGGAGACTGGAAGCAGTACTGTTTCCTATAGAGCGGGGGTGGTTGCGGACCTTACGGCGACTGCTCTTGAAACGACCATCGGCTACCCGATCCTGGGTGAACAGCCGGGCAAAGGATGCCGTGGTCCGCGATAGATTCGGTATACACCGTTTCACCGCTTCGTTAGGGAGAGGACCGCGCAAGCGACCTCGAACTCGTAACCAATCGAGAAACTGGAGTAATCTGGTCGCAATTGGGAGTAAGGGCGTGAGTGTAAGCCCGCTGGGTAACACTCCTGGCTATCTCGCGGTTAAGGCGTTGGCCTCTTACGGGTTTGTGGCGGAGCTAGACGGTGGACTGTTTTTGTCCTAAGTCTTCTGCACTCACTCCAGGGAGATAGAACGACTAATCGTTAAAACTTCCTGAGGTGACGGGCTCGCCCGCTGTAGTCGACAACTCTAGTTGTGGTGGTGGGTTCAGCCGTAGTAGATGACGATTCCAAAGTGCCGTACTTTCCGTAAAAGGGTAGGTTTTGCAATCGACGTTGGAGATAGCGTCGCGTCGGTTTGACGTGCGGTTTCCTGCTGTCAACGCACGGAAAATAAAATCGCCACCGATCGGAATAATTCGACTCGATTATTCCGAGTTATTCGAGCGTACGGATGGCTACTGAATTCGATTGCGAACTCCGGCGGTGAGAAGATTGTGGCAGGTATCCATTACGCCTTTTTGTCTCTCGCCGTTCGTTGATAACAGGCGGCCAATGTGTTAATGGCCTAAGTACAGTGTTTACCGACCAGGCTGCAATCACGCGATATGAAATAAACTATTTTAATACAATCATCAACCGCGACTAGAAATAAGTCATTGCCAGATGGTGAATTAAATTGCAATTAGATTTTTACGAGATTTGGCACGAGCCACATCATCTCGACTTGCTTAATTTGCTAATTCTTAATTTAAATAAATGCTAGATAAATGAGGAGGATCAATTCAAATTAGCTGATACTTTAAATAGCGAGAATCGCAATCAATGTTTTTTTTTTTAAAATATAAACATCAGGTGATGCACAATATTTCTGACTTTCGCATGTATTACAATCGTCTTTTCATATTTCTTAAATGACGCAACACCAAAGAGTGAAGAGTTATTTTTGGCATAAACTTCTATGTTTGCTTGTTTTTTGGTGAATTTAGAAGTTTACTAGGTTTCTCCAATATTCTCTAAGATATTTCTGTTTATCAAATGCGACTCACACATATCACCTTTTATAAAAAGGCATATTCATGTCGGTAGTCAATTATTTCATTCAAAATATACAGTCCTAATTTAATTACAATAAAAACACAGTAATATAGTAGAATACGTCATTATGTAGAATTAAATAAACATGTACCTATCTAGCTTCAATTATACATCGTGTTTTTTTTTTACTATTGGCATCCTTGTAGTGGGTGGATCAGTACGAGCAGAAAAGCAACTTTTAAAAGAAAAATAGACCTTTTCATTTTTTTTGTAAAATTTTAACAACTTGGCTGTTAAATAAAAGTTTTGACAGGCGTTGCGGGCGCTGCGCCATCTAGCGGTAGGTGAAATATTGGAAATATTGTTTATTCGCTATAATTCATCTACCGCTAGATGGTGCAGTGCGCTCAATTCTTTTTATACATTTTTGTGTAAAATAATTTTCTGAATTTTGAAATACATATATTTTTTTTCCCAATATTTTTTATCAAAGTTGCTTGCTTGCTCGTACTAAATCAGCCACTACAAGGATGTCACTATTAAAAAACTCATCCTTTATATACCTACTGTAAAGACGAACTTTAATGTACATATTTGTATATCATATTTTTGAGATACCTACCTAGGTATTTTGAAAAATTCAGCGCTAATTGTTACTATGCTCAAATTAAATAGGAATCGTTAAATGGTAATGTAACTGCTACTGTAAAATATTCATATAATCCGTAGAAGGGGATTTCGATAACAACTTTTCTATTTATCCGGTATTTAAATACCCTATCATCTATATAACTGTTTGGTTGACATAGAGGGATTCTACCGAATAATTTGTAGCCTATATACCAAAAAAACTTTTGTGTTTGTGAGGCCCACTGACCCAGGTTCTCGCATTGTGGGATGATGTTTCCTATTTCGCTCAAGACCAGATATTCATCTTGGCATGTCAGGCACCTGTATTCCGCCGCTATAAGCCGTATACGCGGTATATTTGAACTAAGTGCAACAATCGTGAAATGGTTCCAATCATTTATGATATTACTCTGTTTTTTATACTATCAACGTGTCATATTTCATTAGCAAATTATATCAGCTAGTTACTTCAATAATTATGCTATCTACTATATATTAAAAATGTATTTATAATGAAACGTTCCTTATCCTAATTCAATTTCAATTTATTTTTTCTTTTGTATCAAGTTCTCTTATTGCAGTGATTATTATATAAAAATGATTAATACGCCTATCTAAAAACTGCGTTGGTCTAAATGTGCCGAAATATATGTACGACATACATGCAGTTCTCAAAAGTAATATCTATCTATATATACAGATATTTATTAAATTGATATATGTTTGACTATTTTAAACTAATTCTTTAATTTTAATTCCTTCTTTAATCTATTTTTCTTAATGATATTTCACGATTTTTGATTGAATGATTTTTATCTAATTTGATCTCTTTTGTTTTTTTAATTTTACCTTAACGTGTGCACAGGTAAAATATTTTCTGGTACACCTGTCTTAGTACAGGCCTAGGCCTAGGTAGGCGGTGTTGACGTAGTGACCAAGATGCTGCAGTATGCTCTATTTTTCGCTACTGGTCCAAACACATTTTTTTGTAATGCTGCAAGAATTTATATCTCGTGCTTTACTTTTAATAAAATAATTTTTTAAAAAAATATAAGAGATGTCTATCTTTATTAAATATAGGTATCATCATATTTCTTCAATACTATATAAATTTTTCGTGGTCTGGCGCATGTATAGGATAGTAGTTTTCATTCTGTGTTATTCAACGATTTTTTACCGATATGTCCTGCACTCATGGTTTTAATTCGAGATTTAGTAGGTACCCATTCTCCGCATCGCTTAATTTATGTTGGTATCTCACGCCGATCGAGTGCAATTGAACTAACTTCGGGGCGTAAAATTCATTCCACTGCAATCGAACCCGCGTCCGCGGGAGGCGCCCACGTCGAAACATAATATTGCCGTACCGCCGAACGCGCCGATTGGCCCATTTATAAGCAATGCTGGCTACTGCATACAAACAACCTGATTGAGCAGCAGCGGTCTGCAAAGCAAAATAAGCTGCGGCCTTTAGTTCTGTAACAATAACTGTTGCTGAATGTCGAGAAAATAGACCGTCGATAAGTGGCACTTACTATGCCATTACTAAGTACTCTGTCTACTTTTATGCTTGTTTCTAGAGCTGTAACTATGTTAAGTTTATAAAGAAGATTATAAACGTATTTACCGCATCAAGTTTGTAGATTCTGCCATCCATCGGGTGCTAAAAAGTTCACGCGGTAAACTCGTTTATAATCTTGTTTAGAATGTGAAACCACCACGAAGCCTTTGATTTCATATGTTAAATTCGATTTATTTCATTTCCTGTGTGTAGTCGCCTCACACTCAACATATAATTTGAGCTGTTGTCTTACACTTTAACTGTCTCATTTGAATGTCATGTTTTTTCTCACAATTTAATATTGCGATTATAATTTTTCATTGCTAGAAAAATCCTCTTGTTTTCGTAATTTTTAGCGGGTATCCTTTTTCGTGACTGGTTAAAGTAAAGCTAAGTAGACGCTTTTCTGGGCGAGTCGCTTTCCCAAGCGAATAGAAGAAGAGGGGGGGGGGGGGAGAATGCGCGAATTAAATTGTAGATTTTTGTGTAGATTTATGTGCTATCATTAGTGTAGCTTTGTGCTATCGGTGTTTGCGTATTTTTCCATTTCATTAGATTATTTTGCTATTGTTTCGTTGTTAGGTTTTAGGTTTAGGTTTGCATATGTTTAGATACATAATTAGGGGAGCTACCATAAAAGCCAAAAGCAAAATATTTCGTTTGCAAAAACGACTCTAACGATTTTGATATATTTTTCTGTAGAGGTTTTCTTTATGTATAAGTAGTCATAAAACGACCTTGCAGGTTGTTCATATGAAAACTGCCGTTTTTAACACGCTTTTATTAGGTCGACCTGTATGTAACTATGTAATGGAATCTAAGGTAAGTAATTTAACCATCTTCCAAGGATCGTAGCGTCATGAAAATTGGCAGCTGTATGTAGTTCTGATGACAATACAATAATATGGTACTGTCGAACTGATCTGATGATGGAGTCGGACGATATATACTGGAACTTCATGATGGAACATCGTATCTTAGCTGTGTTTGGACTTGTTAGAAAAGTCTTGGAATGAACTTTGACCACGATTAGGTTTCAAGGTCTGATGATGAAGCCGGAAGATAGGCACTGGCATTCCATGATGGAATATCGTATCATAGCCGTGTGTATGTGAATATCGTATCATAGCCCAAAAGCGTGTTTTTAGTGTCTTTTTTAAACTATTAATTTATTATACAGTTTGTTTATAGATAGTTTATCGAGTAGAGTATCGGATCGTGTATTTTTCTAAATTAAATCGATTGCTCGCAGCCTCTCTCGTCGGAGGCTGCCTTGACTCCGCGCGCGTATAAAATTATCGCGCACTTGTCCGCGCGTAGTAGAAAGCTGGAAAGTATTGAAAATTCCCCCGATAGAAATGTTGAACTTTCCAAATGGCTCGAACCTTGGCTCCGTCGCGCGGCGACTTTTTTCCCCGGCGCTTTTCCACAATATAATTGAATATTAATTCGCCGCCGTACGCAGAAATGCCAATCAATTACGGGCGACTTGTGTTTATCTCCTTGTGAAATTCTTCCATAACCAGTGGACACTTGCGGATAGCGGAACTTGTTTTTGTAATACATTGAACGCGGTCGAGCGACGTGAGCGATCAATTGCGATTCTGTGCGGTTCTTTCCAATGATTCATCTGTGTCTGTCTGTGGAGCTGGTGCTGTGATTCGGATGATCAGAATTTAGAAAGCGGGCCGCCGAACTGGATCGTATGAGCGTCGCTCAGCGCCCAGTTTAGGGGCGATCGATTCCGTTAATTATATTCGCCTGCGAATCCGATGTCGATTTTGAATTCCGATTAATTCGCGAGACGGCCCATTAAGCCGGCAACACTCGATCATAATGCATGGTACATAATTGTAATGGCGGAAAAAATGCCCGATTGGTTAATGTCAAGGAGGCAATAAAACACAACGACGCCGACTGAAAACACCGTCAATCACCTTTTTTGCCCGCCGGCGATGAGCACGATCGAACGCAGATAAATGTGATTGTGTCGCCTATAAGCGCGATTCGATCGTTCGCTTATTTTCCATTTTTTTGCGAACCTTAGGTCATATCGCTCGCGACCTTGCTTCTTAATCGATATACATAATTGCCATCTCTAGACTCAGCGACGTGTTAATGGTAGTGTTTGTCGAGCGGTTATATTTTTCCTGGATACTGTTTTTTTTTTTATTATTATTATTCAGGAAACATACAGCTGTTTCAATGCGTTATATACAACGTTATTAATTTAAAGGATAATAGGCAAAAATGCCTGGGACCACCTTTCCAATAATAACGTTTTTATGTACCATTAGAAAGATCTACTTATCTTGAATTTTTATGTTTCGGAGTGTTGATATTCTGAATCTTCTTAAATATGGCTAATTACATAAAAACCCCAATGCCAATTATTTATTTAAAATATATTAATTCCAGGGAAGATCCATAAGATATAGTTTATTATGATGTACGGTCAACGTTGACCATGTTGAACAGCTGACCTTAGCATATTACATACGTCAGTAAACAGCAAACTGTACAGTAAACTGTCGAAAAACTTGAACATTCTTAGGAATGCTCAAGCTTAGTCACTTGGGACGGTTTTCGTTTATACAGTTATTACAAATACATTGCCTGGATGTGTTAGGTGCCCTAGGTGTTAACAGGTAATTAGCTATAATATAATAGGATAAAACTAAGAAACAGCTCATAATTGAGAACAGTAGTTCTAAAAATAAATGTTCTATATAAAGACAGCTCTATATAAAAATGCCCTATATAAACATGCCCATTCTCTTTTCTCATTATGCTTTCTCATTATATCTCATAATGCTACTATATAAAAATGCCCATCCTCTTTTCAAGGACGAAGCTAATTACATATTATGAAATCGATGGCTGTCGCGGAAGTCTAATCGAAGACTGCGTTGTCCAGTGTACGCTGGATAACGGCGGTTGCAGCGTCGCCGAAACGTCGGGTGCTACAAAGTTTACGCTGTAAATTCGATTTTATTTTATTTATTATTCCATGTTTCTACTTAAATATTTAAATTATTTTTTGAAAATTAACACACATAGGTCATAATAAGTAAATAAATTTATTGTGTATACATATTATATAATAAAGTCATACATACATGTTATTCATTCATGAATATATCCTCTTATTATTGTATTGCAATTACAATGCCGTCATTATTTTTTGCTTTCTTGAGGGATAGATGACGTGGTGATACGTCAATATTGCCGAGCTGCGGTATTATAGATTTTACTTACTCTATAATTGTAACAGTTTTGTGCGTAATTAGTGCTAACCTGTGGATGTTGCAATAGCTCCGTTCGGCGAATGAGTCGCGATGGTACACGAAAAGACACAATTCCAAGCAGATCAGAACAATCGATGCAACCTATCAACATTTTAAAAAAATAAATACCTACATAAATACGTACATAAACGCAAGATACACAAATACATGCGTACGCTGGAGATCAATTAAACGGATTCGTCCGACGTAGCGCGTCCATTCGACGTGGTGCTCATAACGCTCCACCTGCTGGGCCGCGGATTATACGTCGGATAACATTCAAACGTCAGCCTCGATGCGAGGGTTTATAAGACTGGAGTGCTGCCCTCCCGCTTGCCGCCTTAAAAATATTTACTTACAAGCGTCGCAAATCCAGATGTGACACTTGAAAGACACTGAGACCTCTGCGCTGTGCTCGCGCATGTATCATATACATACGTAAGGCCGTTGCCACAGCGATGCAGCAGTTGATACATAAAAGAGCAAGAATTTCGTGACCAGAAAATCATTTAGGGAAAAATACAGTTTTTTTTATTTTTAGCTCACAAATACCGCCTTCCTGAGCATTTGTTCAAAGTAGGGCATTTATTTAAAGTACAGCAACTCAGAAGTCAATGAAGCACCATCCTAAAAACGACCACAGCATTATGAACATGTTATTGAATTATTCTTTAATTAGAGTTTTGTTTTTTTTGGCCTAATTAAAAGGCCCTAATTGAAAAAAAATATATCATTATAAGATGTTTTGTTATTAATTAAAATATTCACTATCGCCATACCATATATTGCGCCATTGCGACCATTATATTGCTCGGCACATCCGATGCGTCATAGACCGATGCGTGACATATATGGAGATGCTGACGCCACGCGTTCGATTATACAGCAGTTTGGCTTATATGGTTTGAGTTCTTTATTTGCATTCACTGTCTACTGATGAATTTTCAGCTTTTCCAAAACACTTTGGGGGTACTAATTACAATTACACCTTTCCTAGTACGTTAGCGCCATGTGTCCCGGAATCTGGCCTGCTGACTGTATCCTGGCATTCTATGGCCAAAATACTGTCTGATCTGAAAGTATCAGCTTTTCGAAAACTCTTACACTTTGTTGTCTCTGGCTCTTGAACTATTATAAATGAGCTGACCAGATGTTGCTACTTAACCTTAGGGTTCCAAAAGCTGGGAGCTGCCGTGTACAAAGCGGTTCGAACCCAGCGCTAGCCTTTTGAAAAGTACCTGTACGTTCATCGTACTACTAGTTTTCCCTTAATTTATAGCTTTTTTTAAATGAATTACTTTACATCGGGACAACTTTATGTCTCTTGGAAATAAGAGACCGGGCAAATTTTAAGCCGGATTTACCCGTTTTGACAACGTGGCGGAATTATTTCCAATGCATATTCATAAAATATATTTTAATTCGCCAATTAATCTCGATTCCTTATCTGGCGGGCGTTAAAAGAGTGAACCGTTTCACAGGGCGCAGAGTCGCGTTTTCGTGTATTATTTTGTTAAAGTGGTTATCGATAGAGGCGCCAATTAAGCGATTACCGCGGCCCGCTGCGGAGCGCCGACAACAGACTCCATTGCCGAGAAGAAAAATAATTGCAGGCGATATTTCATGGGAGATTAAGTTGAAACGAAGCGGCGCAAAATAAAGCGGAGCGAGCCTTCCCTGACACCCCATTATACTTTCAATCGCCCCGATATCCTGTACACGCGATTAAGTCAATGCACCACTCCAGCCTGATTGAAATCTCTATCGTGGGCTTATATTTCTCCATGTGGGTAAATATATTTAATTTTAAAGACTGTTTTCCTCTTCGAATTCCGAACACTCCGCTCCTGTGTTGTGGGGTGAGTTTCAAGATAAAAGTGGACAATAGATAATTATACAGATAAAGCAGAAGGCTTGATCGCTGAAAGAAAAGCAACCGAAATTAATCCGATCACACAAACGAAATCGCTGCTACAGGCACAGTTACTTAAATATTTCCCAATAAAGCACACTCATGTACCTGGATTATTTATTTATTTATTAAAGAAAACATAACACAGAGTGCTAGAGAAAATATTATTATTACATTATAAATATAATAATATAATAATAAATACATATATCCCTGGTCGATAACATATTTTTAACAATTGATTTATTCAATTGTTTCGAATAAGAACAGTGCCTACAGTAGGGGTTAGGAAAAGGAAAAGGAAGGAATGAGTGGTAACCAGTCTCGCGCAGTGTTGATATAGAAGGGTGAGACGATCCTCCAGCTACTCCTGAGAGTCCATTGATCGTCTAGTTGTTCTAGCGGCGTGCTTGATGGTCCAATTCAGGTTGTATGGCCTCTCGTCGTCATGATCTTTAGTCGGATCACCAATTTCGCGCGGTGTTGTTATAGAAGGTTGAGACGATTATCCAGCTGTTCTGTTCCTGAGAGTCCGTTGGCCATCTAGTCCTTCTAGCGATGTGCTCGATGTTTCGGTGACGACCATAATATGTAAATGTATCAAAATTTGAATGCAACAGAGGAAGGGAGGAAGAAAGGAAGAAGAAAGTAAGGAGGAAGAAAGAACACAACATGATTTCTAAATTAAGATAGCTCACCTATGCATATTTATCTCGATACATCGGCCAGCTTGAGATAAGTCGCTGATTTAATTTGTGTAGATTTACTGAATTCAATTCATTATACCTAACGCAGTAGAATTCCTATTACCTCATAGTTCTTCAATAAAAGAATTGGAGTATCTAGAATTTTTAAAAATGCCTGAAGCGAAATTTCGCCAATGATGCTATATATGAAGTGACTGACTTTAAGAAGCTGACTGACTTTGAAAAGCTTCGCGTAAATTTTAATGTTATATTATGTTTTCAATTTTATTACTATTACTAAATATCGGTAATTTAGCGTAGGATTATTTATGATTTTTTCTCATTTGTTATGATTTATGAATATTCTATTCTTACTGTTTTATTGTTGATTTTGATGACTTTATTAACTCTATTTTTAATTTGTTAAATTTTTATTTAATACTAACCATTTTTTGACTGTCTCAAAAATGTTTTATTACAGTTATGGATTGCACTATTTGACATTACGTTCAAATTGTTTTTTTTACTTCTGGAAGTTTTTGCACAATTACTTGTTAATTATAGGCAACTACATTTTCTATGTTGCCTATGTACATATGTACATAATATTTTTAATTAAGTTGAACATTACTAAATAAGTCGGGATATAGGTGCTTCATTTAGTCTAAATACTAGAAGAGGTAGTTAATTACACGTCGTGAGTATTATAGCATTTATTAACTCTCATTTAGCATTTATTAACTTTATGACGTATCTCAATATATTTTACTATGATAATTATGAACTGCTGTCTAATGTTATAATAAATGATGATAATAGTTATTGGTGCTGTTAAAATTGGCGACCATATTTCTTCACTTAAATAACGCATCAGTGGCGTCATCTTGTTTAACGCATCATAAACAATCGTTACGAGTACATGATATGTATAAAACGTTAGCACGTTTTGACTCCCAATTAGAATGTTTAACATCCTTGTATCCAGATGAATGGCTATTGAAATCTCAATTACGCCATGCATGAACATTTCAAGAAACACGCATGTAAAGCAAGGCAAGTCGCTGCGTGTCGCTTTATCGCGGCTATCTCGCGACAGAATCATCGCAACGCGGGTAGATTGCGCATCTCGGGGATAAAGGATGGTCTCGGAACAATGCAAACATGTCGGAGGTGGTCTAAAGCTTCGCTGCGCCCGAGACGCTGTGAAAATTCTGGTTTATTAAGTTGTTGCAATTTTTAGTCCAGATTTAATTGAAATCTAGTCTACTGAATTGCTGTTTATCTTTATCCGCTAACGATTTTTATTTTATTTTAAAGCAATTCAGAAATTAAAATTACAATTTGAAATATAAAATAAAATATTATGAAACTAAATTAAACTCAATTATTATATTATATTTCTAGTCCGATGTCACCCAATCAAGCAATGTCTTTTATTTGGGTTGATATTCTTTTAAACATAGAAATGCATTAATTAGGGTGCGAATACGAAAATAAAGTAAAAGGTTAAGAGCAATTTTATTGAATACACAGTTAAAAATGAATAAAAATATTATAATAGCAATAAGAAATTCTGGATCACAAATAAAAAAGTTTAAATAACTACTAATAATAAGAGCAGTTAAAAAAGTCGTAGGTATAACATTGTTACATGTGAAAATTCATAATAAAGAGTCATTCAGAAAATTAACAATAAATAAATAATTTAAAAATAAACATAATTTTTAAATAATATAATTAAGAAAATAATTGTTACTAATTGTTGGGAAAAAAGTGAGAGTAAAAGAAGAATAAGAAATAAGAATTATTAAGAGAAGGTAAGAGTTAAGAAATCGAAATCACAAGTGTTTCCATCTTTCTTGTGAAGAGTGGTAGTTGGTTAAAGAGCTTGAAGCTTAAATATCCAGACACTTTAAACAGGTATAATCATAATCATGGTAGTTTTATATAAATAATGGTCATAATAATAAATATTCATAATCAAATAATAATTATATTTATATGTAAAAGATATAATAAACAAATTATATAAGTTATAATAATTATGAGAGGTTAATAGAATCATATTTGACATAGTCATACTCATAGTTTAATCAATTATAAAGTTAAGAGCAATTAAAGTAATTATAATCATCATAGTTTTTAACTGATCATAATAAAATAATCACTTAAAAACCTCAAAAAAAACCCTTTTTCAAAATCCAAAGAATGTTTGCACGTCTGAGTAATTTTTCGCGTGGAATCAAAGCTTCCTATGGAAGAGAAAGTTATGTGGTAATTTACGCGTCGCCTAGTAGTTTAATCGCAAAAGACTGCCGGGTAAGCATCACAAAGGGTGTCCCGCAATTATAGCCTATCATATTGCGCGGTGGTGACATTTACAGCTTTCGTGGACATAACGTCACCGTCTATTTACTTTCCCTTGGAAGTTTGTCACGCTGCTAAAACTGCCTTGACATTTAAGTTATGCGATAAGAATCGCAAAGTTACACATTTAAATTAGATCAGCGCTTATAATCTCACGTTATGCAACTCGCGCGTGGGCAAAGCACGCCGAATTTCAACTACTGTACTGTAATACTCAACATACAATATTTTAATTTTGAAGATTACATTTCATTTTTTTTTATTTTATTATTATTCAGGAAGCATACTCCATTTCAATGCATTATATACAAAAAAGTATTTTTTATTAACAAAGCTAATTACAATGATATTATGTTTCCAATAATTTTTTTGAAAAATACACACATGTACGCGGAAGGTACATAGGAGTGATATAAGTAAATAAATATAATGTAAATATATGTAATATACTAACACATACGTGTTATTTAAATATAATCATGAATACATATTGTCATTATTTTTATATTGCAATTACTATGACATATCAATACCGTCCTTAATCATTGCTTTCTTGTGAGTGATAGATGACGTTTTAAATACGTCAATATTTGTTTGTTTGTTTCTACTCTTTATTGTGAAATCACAATGGGCGGGTTTATTGTCATATGACATTCTCTTACAACCAACCCTACTATGACGTGTTTATATGTATGTGGATGTGTAATATGTGTGTAAGTGTATGTCTTGTTATTGCACTCGATCGACAGAACTGAAAATGCAATTCCGGTAATTTTATCCTGACGGAAAATTGTGACCCAGCCGGGAATCGAACCCGGGACCTTACAATGTAAGATCAGGTGACCTCACCACTATGCCAATATCGCCGAGCTGCGTATTACAAATTGTACTTATCTTATAAATCTAACAGTTGTGTGCATAATTAGTGCCAATCTACGGAATGTGAAAGGAATAGCTCCGTTGGGCGAGTGAGTCGCGATAGTAGGTACAGAGAAAGATACTATTTCAAGCAGATCAGATCAATCGGTGCATCCTGACAATAACTTATTGAGAAATACCACTAATCTGCGCATTTTCTTCTTGATTGTTACGAATGAGGCACAAGAAAAGTAGCTGCTTCGTTGTAATTGCGAAAGGATACAATGAAAATGATAATTTAAGTGTTTCAAGAACAAATTTTGAATATCTTCAATTAAATTTACGTGAACATTATATCTAGGAGGCATGACCGTTTCTTTCCCACGAGTGCACTAGATTTATTGAAGTAATAAAAGTAATTTAAATCAAATAAGGCACCATCCGTTTTTTTATGAATTCGGTCGTAAAGCTTTATCGTTCGAATTATATTTTTGTTTAACACGATTATCGGGTGAGAATATGTTTATTTTATGAAAAAAATACATGAAATCGATGAATAAATAAAGTGAAAGAAAAATTGACGCGTTAACGAACTCGTTAACAACCGGACATGTGATAAAACGCACAATTACAATAAGTTAATAATTGTACGAAATGCTCGCGCTTGGATTAAACATTAACATTGTGTTAAGGCGGCGTTCTGCCGTAGTAATTACTCGTGGCGCCGTTTATGGTAAAAGCCGGTGTCGTTTGTCTCAACTTTTTCTCGCCGTCCGGTGGCCGGTAAAACTCGCGGGAAGCGCGCGTTAATTCTGTAATGGACCGCTGTCGAAATTTTCAGCGGATTTTTTCCGGACACCATTCCGTGTTTATTTATTTAATTAATCAGTCATCAGCCGTTTTAAAATGTCTTGTACGGCAGTTTATTTGCCGTTGACGGCAGTATCGTTGCGGCATACGGCAGTTTTTACCGTATACGGCAATTCGCTTGTTTTTATGTAAATAAGTCAGAATTGAGGTGTTATGTTGAAGTGACGCTGGGAGGCGTGCGGAAACGTTCGGGTTGCGTGTTGAACGGCCGCGCACGTCAGCGTACTGCGCTCGGTTGAGCATGAATCTTCCACGTTCCTTTTCGGCTTCATCACACGATGCAACCTTAATATTTCTGATCACACGAACCGTCTTGTATTTTTTTTGTACGCGCATGGCTTACCTTTCTCTCGTGAGAGGCGCGTTAGGGCTTGCCTCAACTGCCTTGGGCCCTAGCCTTCAAAAATGTACACTTAACAGCTTTTTTATGAGATAAGACATTTTGTATTTTTAAGTAAACATAAAAATTTGATAAATTACATATAATGCGATTATTGGCAATATGAATAATATGTAGGTTCTTTAAAAATCTTTTAGTTTGGAATGTTTCAATAAGTAAATGGAATCGAAACTTTCTTCAAGTATTCTTAGAGTTAATTTCGTAGACTAGTATATGTACCACTGATCAGATTTCACAAAAAACTTTCCGCAATAAAAAATAATTAACATCTTCTTAGTATGCGCTGGTATTTTTATTTTCAAAAACTTTATAATTTCCTAATCCATATATTAAATAAAGCATACATTATTTTCAAAAATCACTAAAAATAAATAATATTTAAACATTATAAGAAATAGAAGTGTTGACTAATAAAAAGTCATTTTTTAATAATAATCTAAATTTCCGAAATTACGTTTAAATTCCGGCTTTATAAACTAAGATGTTTTTGAAAATAAAGCTGGGATTTATGTAATTTTTTTTCTATTGTATGGTACATAACTTTAAAAATAAAAAATGTTTACATCTCAATTAAAAACTGTTGAGCGTATTTTTTCGAAGACTGACATTAATCTTTTATAATTCAGTGTTGCTTTTAGCAAATTTCGAGTTTCTATCATATTGTTCTTATTTTGCTCCACCTGTAATGGATTATTGCTAGTCGACTTATCGGCAATAATATGATAAGATTGTCACCCGGGAACGTCGTTAGTTTGCCTATCTTCTTTGGAGATCTTTATATAGTCCTTATCTTTGTCAGTAATCTTAATCATCAACGATTTTGATCTCATGGAATGTTCAAATACTAAGTCAAACGATTATCGCGAACGTTTTATTGCTTTTCATGGGATTTTGAGTAATAAATGTTGAATAGTGAATTTATTAAAAACGTATATGTGTAGATGTTACTGTATAAGAAATGTGCACGATATTTAAAATATTTTTTTATGCTTGAAATTATGTATCCCCTTTATCAACTTATAGATTTCTTTTTTACAAGTAAGCAACACATACAATATAAATGTATAGGTACAACCCACAAAAATATTGTCTTTTCTGCTGCCTACGTATCGTCGATAAATGGTTATACTTCTCAGTGTCACAATGTCTAAACTCCGTGTCAAGAGATCCCCGAGATTAACACTACTTCTACCAGCTTTTATTCTATGGCTTCATAATCATTTTAATAATTATAATGGCCGAAATGCAGCGCATTAGAACTCTTTTTGTTTTAATTCGTCAAACGTCCAGAAAGTTTTGGTAATCAATGATTATATAAAATATTAGATTGCTCAATGCCGTACTTCGTTTCGACAACTAAGATTTTACTATGAAACGCAACGTGTAGATGGCACTAATAGTTCCAAACAATGATTAATCTTGTCTTTATTTTCAATAGCCCAGTACATGGCGTGCT
Source organism: Micropterix aruncella (assembly GCA_944548615.1). NCBI lineage: Eukaryota > Metazoa > Arthropoda > Insecta > Lepidoptera > Micropterigidae > Micropterix > Micropterix aruncella. Next base: position 40,709,588 of record OX155952.1, read on the forward strand.
AAACACGCCTATACGATATCCTATCACAAAATAAAATAATAATATAATTACAAACGATTTTTTAAATCATAGATTTTATTATTTAATATTATTCACATAAATAAGTCAATTTTGTTTTGGTATACAGATGTCAATATATAATAATTAGGCGCGTTGATGTTCAAATCGACTAATAAACCATTCTAAACTCTCCGTATCATTTCTGTGATGTAATCAGCATATTATATTAAAGTGGGATAGATGGCGTTATAGTTGAATGATATTATTGTTATCATTAGTTAAATTATTGGGTTTTTACAAACAATCGGTCCCTCATTAAAAAAACATTTATTGTCAATGTTATTATAGATGTACAAATAAATTACTATTAGTTTCACCGGACAATACTATCAGCACCACCTGCATGTCACCGGCGCAAAAGAGTTGCCAAAACGTACTATCAAAATGAGCAAACGTACTATCACATTAGGGAGTTAATGGGCCCTTGCTGAGTTGGCCACGAAGACCCATTCTGTTTAGGGTTGGTCACACTCACGGGTCAACACCTATCCGACGGCCTCCACGCATGAAGTGCGAGCCTGGGTAGGAATCTGACCCTATAGTTAGTTTCCCCTGGGAATCAACCTTCTGGCGGTCCTGGACGATCTGCGCACCGTGCGGCGTAAGCCAATCGACTGTCATGCACTCTGACTAACAGTCGGGGGAGTCTGGAAGCAGTACTGTTTCCTATAGAGCGGGGGTGGTTGTGGACCTTACGGCGACTGCTCTTAAAACGACCATCGGCTATCCGATCCTGGGTGAACAGCCGGGCAAAGGACGCTGTGGTCCGCGATAGATTCGGTGAACACCGTTTCGCCGCTTCGTAAGGGTGAGGACCGCGCAAGCGACCTCGATCGTAACCAATCGAGAGACTGGTTACGTAATCTGGTCACAATTGGAAGTAAGGGCGTGAGTGTAAGCCCGCCGGGTAACACTCCTGGTTATCTCGCGGTTAAGGCGTTGGCCTCTTACGGTGGACTGTTTTGTCCAAGTCTTCTGCGCTCACTCCAGGGAGATAGAACGACTAATCGTTAAAACTTCCTGAGGTGACGGGCTCGCCCGCTGTAGTCGACAACCCTAGTAATCACGTTGAGAAATCTATTACCTTATATAACCAATGGTTCTATATTCTCTATTGTCCATATACGACAGGGACGCAAAACTTGCTAAAAAACAGCTCCAAAGTGAGCCGTCATAAAGAAAGTGTTACGCCCGAATGCGAGATGCGTTACATTAAAACGCTAACCTGACACCGTAAGAGTGGCATTATCTCACAATCCGCACAGTTTAGCATCGAATCTGTCTCGCCTGCGGCGTGTTGATTGATAGTGGTTGATGATCGGCGTTTTTACTCGTCATTCACATGCAAATTCGCCTTCAGCCCGAACGGCACTTCGAACGAAAAAAATGGCAGCCGTTAAATCGGGCCACCATTAGCTGAGCAAATATGGACATTAGCGAGGATCGCTTCTCACGAAATTCTAAGTGTCAACTCTTTATATTCGCGCCATACACGAAGTGTGGAATATCGTGATATTTTCATTTGAATAGTGAGACATTCGTTGGAGTGCACGATGTGTAAGGTAAATTATTCCTGATTAAAGTAAACAAAAACTATATTTTTTAAGTAAAGTAAAGTAAAGTAAGGTACATTTATTATTTTCAAAAACCCGATCTGGTTATAGAAATTACATAAAACTAATGATTGAAAAAAAACATAGAAATTAAAAAATAACAAAGACATAAAAACTAGAAAAATAAAAAACAACAGAAATAATTAAAAAACATAGAGAATCAGCAATTCAATTACAAAAATATATGAAAACTAGAAAAATAGAAAGCATCCAAAGAGTTCGACATAAACTACATTTAATAAGGATCAAACTATCGATCAACAATCAAGAAATAGAAAAATGCATCGACTCTCCAAAGAACAAAAAATCAACTGGTCTCGATGATATACCTGTTAGCGTAATTGAAATCCATAAACGTGTACTGGCACCTTGTCTAACATATGTTTACAATTTAAGCTTTTCAGAGGGAATATTTCCAGATTGTCATAAAGTAGCCAAGATTACACCGATATATATATAAAGAAGGGTGATCCCACGAGCGTATAAAATTATCAACCCGTAGCCCTACTGAGCAATTTCTCAAAAATTTTGGAGAAGGTCATCGAAAAACGACTAAATGGTTTCCTTGAAAATTTTGTGGTCATTTCAGACAGTCAATATGGATTCCGGACAACAAAAAAAAACAAAAAAAAAAATCTACACAGGATGCCGCCCAGTCTGCATGTTTCATGATTGAGAATAGTCGAAGTATGCGCCATATCAGTCATAGTGTAGCTATTGGTAATTATTTTTTTGTTGTAAAAAACCATTTGCCAATATCATGAATTATCTATGGCGTTTCATCTCTTTCGATTAGTTTAACAATTCTCGTATCGGCTCTCGCATCTCAGATTGCCTACTTAAACCAGTCAAAAGAAGAGCAACCATCCAACATTAAAAGGATATCTAAATAAGACCACATCGATATTAATTATGTTTTATAATGGTGTTAAAACAAGTAAATATATATAAATAAATTAATAATTAAAAAAAAAAACACTAAAAACACGCTTTTATAAATGCACGTAAAAACCAAAAAATCCGGCTTCATCATCAGACCTTGAAACTTAATCGTGGTCAAAGTTCATTACAAGACCTTTCTAACAAGTCCAAACACGGCTACGATACGATATTCCATCATGGAATGCCAGTGCCTATCTTCCGGCTTCATCATCAGACCTTGAAACCTAATCGTGGTCAAAGTTCATTCCAAGACTTTTCTAACAAGTGAAAACACAGCTATGATACGATTTTCCATCACGAAGTTCCAGTTCATATCTTCCGACTCCACCATCCGATCAGTTCGACAGTACCATATTATTGTATTGTCATCAGAACTACATACAGCTGCCAATTTTCATGACGCTATGATCCTTGGAAGATGGTTAAATTAGTTACCTTAGATTCCATTACATAGTTAGTTACATACTGGTCGACTTAATAAAAGCGTGTTAAAAATAAAAAAACACGACTGCCGTTACAGAAAGTGAATTATTGTATTTACAATTATTTTAATTACGGTTACTTAATGCAATATTTGTGGTTTATATATTTATCCATGAAATTTACACAAGAAACTAAACTACCGCATTTTTAATTATTTATATTACGGTTTTTTATAAAATATTTCTGGTTTATGTATTTATCTATTTAGATACAATTATAATTCAGGAATGTACTCAATCAGACCTTTTATTTGGCACTAAACACGATATATTTATGTTAATTTATTGACATTTGGACATTTAGACAAAATTCTTACTTAATATTTGGACAGTTAATATACCACATGACATTCGGGATGACATAGCGATTTTAACAATACTACACACGTTTAAATCGCTTCACGCGTTTAGAAGTTATGGTGGAATAAAGAAACGGAAAACATACATATATTTTTTGTTTGGCAGTCGTATAAAAAAAGAGAATTCCATTACATACGTGGGGTGTCAACAATAATTAGTATATAAATGATTCACTTGCACGACCATCGCTATCTACGCGATGCACGCTACTATTTTGCAGGTACTCTCTAGCATATCAGAAATAAATTATAATAAAAAGATATAAAATCGAAGAATGTTATTTATTATAAGTTATAAACTTAAAAAAGAAGTAATAAATTCATTTTACTTGTATTAGGAGTTAGTTAGTTAATTTTATAGCGGTTAATTTTTCCTATCACCTGGCAATAAGTGGTTTTGAAGGATGACAGGATTCAAGCCCCACGTTGGGCGCCATCTTCATATGACTAGTTACAGCTAATGATAGTAAGAATATATAATTCCTTGAAATCGGTTTCTTTGTACTCGCTTTTTTTAATAAGGTACTTAAAATTTGATTATATTATTTACAATTTCTCAATTATTTAATTGCATTCAGATTCAGGCAAAAATATCATTATCTTTTAATACAGTAGTGTGCAAATTATATGAATACGTGTAATAATTTTCAAACAAGTATTCAATGAACATTAAAACTGCATACGTTTAATATTTACATTTTTTACATGTATTCACATTACTTGACATACTACTGTACCTCGTATGTCTTTTTACTCAATTTAAATTTGAGCTGATTAGCGCTCGGCGAAGTTCTGCATTTTTTGCAAAGCTGTCGAGATGCCTTTTTTCAAACGCCATTATTCTTGCTCCCACAAATTAAGAAAATACAACAATTTCGATGCACTCTCACCAGCATTTATTCTCCGCACGTACCCGCATGTTAACATGCTAACACAAAACAAACAAATGATGAATCACTCGACCCATCCGACAAAACACGATTCGTGATCCCTCGCGCGATCCATTCAAATATCTCACACGTTCGACGTTCGCCTCAATTAATCACTTGGGATGTTCGTCGAGGTGACATTTGCTTTCATGTTTTATGCAGTGATATTAATTGCGCATTTTTTGGCGTGAAAACGTCGCTCGCAGCGGAATCGAAATTTGCATAAGATAAATATAGTATTCCGAGCGCCTCGAAGGGTTACTTTCGATTACATTTACGTCACTCCGAAACGGTATTAAGGCCCAGTGACAGCCAAAAGGCACTTCCCGCGAACGTGATCCCGCATTATCATTTTTAAAAATTGTCATGGGGAATAATATCAGTATCAACTTTACCAAATATTTAGTAAATTCATTTTAAAATTTACGACAAATCTATGTACGAAATTTGTTAAAAATGCTCAAAATGGTTTTTCTTATGTGGATCATAATAATCGCTAGAGATATAAAATGAATAATCTTTCGTTGGTATCAGAGTCAACGAGTTGAAAAGCACTTAAAAAAAATGGAAATGTACTAGTTTTTTAAATAAAATTCGGTAAAAAAGACATTTTACGGATATCTTTTATTTAACTAAAAAAAATAATCAATTTTATTGAAACCTAATACATTTTATCGACTATTTACAGAATTTTAAATTAAGAGCATTTCAAAAATCTCTGATTATTTAGAGGATTCATTAACTTGTTGACTTTGGCCAACTTGTTGAATTGCCACTGGGATATGTTATATTAAAAATCCGCATCTGAAAAATCTTGTAATTTTGGCTTGTTTTTATCGTTGTTTTTTATTTTATTTATTAAGAATGAATTTCTATAAACATTGATTTTGGCTACAAAAATAACAGGATCTGAACGGCAAAATCTTAAACCTCATGCTTATTTGTTTCTGTCACCCAACTGGAACTAAACCGTTTTAGGGTAGACAGGGCTCTAATTGTGCAATGAATTATCGATACTTTGTAGGAATTATTTAATTTACTTTCGAAAATTGACATTGACCAGCCGACGACAGAAATTCTTAGCAGGGGATTAAATTATGTACCGACACCGAACCGTTTGCCTGTGGAAAGTATTATCGGTGGCATTGAAGAAGTCATCTCTCGTAACAAGATCCCTGCGCCAGAGGCCGACTTACTGCGACAGGATGTGGCTGTCTTTGTACGCAAGGCCAAGCTCCCACAGTCGAACACCACAGCCGCCCAGAGAAAAAGCTTAAAATCTCTGCGGGACAATAAGGACGTAGTTGTGTTGCGGGCCGATAAAGGCAACGCAACCGTGATACTCGATACTGTGGACTACGAGCGGAAAATTGGGACGCTCTTAGAAGACGCCAACACTTACGAGAAGGTGAATTACAATCCCACGAGCAGAATTACCAGGCAAACGAGAGTTTTAATCGATAACTCTGTCACTTCCCTCCCAGAAATAGCTTATCTCACTAAACCACGTAACGTACAGCCACCGAAATTATATGGCTTACCTAAAATCCATAAGGATAATGCACCATTGAGACCGATTGTGAGCCAAATCGACAGCCCCACATATCCTCTGTCAAAACACTTGGCTGGTGTCCTCCAACCGCTTACGGGCAAAACGACGTCTTACGTGAAAGACTCGCGACATTTCGTAAGCATTATTAGAAGCTTAAAACTGGCCGAAGACGAAATAATGGTGAGCTTTGACGTCGAATCTTTATTTACGAATTTGCCCATTTCGGAGTGTCTTACGGTGGTGAGAGATAAACTAAGGTCTGAGGACCTCCCTATTAGCTACGCCGACATGCTTCAACATTGCCTGACATCCTGCTACTTTCTATGGAACGGCGATTATTACAAACAAATCGACGGAGTAGCAATGGGATGCCCCGTATCGCCGATAGTTAGTGACCTATATATGGAATATTTTGAGGAATTAGCCATAATAACCTCCAAAATTAAACCCATTCTCTGGCTTCGCTACGTGGATGATACCTTCTGCATCCTGAAAGGCAACATTCAAACGGTGAAAGAATTCCTGGGTCATCTAAACTCCATACACCCAAAAATCAGTTTCACCTATGAAGTAGAGAAGGACGGCTCCTTACCAGTTTTGGATGTCAAAGTGACGAGGAGAAGTGACAATACTCTCGGACATACGGTATATCGGAAGCCCACACATACGGACAGATATTTGCATGCAAGCTCACACCATCATCCCTACCATCTACGTTCAGTGCAAACGTCGCTCGTGAATCGAGCACGCGATCTATGCGACACTGAGCATTTTCCGAAGGAGATCGAACATGTCAATGATGTCCTTAGGAAAAATGGATACGGAAAATATCACGAGACACGCACACGATCTAATACGGACGAAACTCAAAAACCGAGCAGATCAAGAGCATTCTTACCATACGTCAAGGGCGTGACTGATCGAATAAGTAAGATGCTAAATAGATTCGATATAAAAACGATCTTCAAACCGACCCAAAATATAGCTCGATTTTTGAGGCCTGTAAAGGATGTAATACCACTGCAAACCCCGGGTGTGTATAAAGTCGAATGCAGCTGCGGTCTAGCCTACGTTGGACAAACGAAACGGCCCATAGCCACGCGACTGACAGAACACATCAAAGCTGTTAAAAACGTTCAGCGAGAAAAATCGGCGATCTGCGAACATATATTGGATAGCGGAAGTAACCACTGGATGCAGTTTCAAAATCCCATTGTTCTATCCAAGGAACAATTCTACTTTCCTCGCATGATCCGGGAAGCCATTGAAATAAGAAGAACTCCGAACTTCAATAGAGATGACGGCTACAAACTCTCTTCTACGTGGAACCCTCTTCTTAAAATGTTCCCGCCGCCGAACGCCGAACGCAAAGACGTAAAACAGGATACAGTGAGTGTTGTGTGCAAGACGGATTTTAAAAATTCCCGCGCTCCGAGCCCGGCCCCCCACCACCGTTATAACCTACGCAGTGGCGGCAGCGGTTTGCGGCCTACCCGCAAAACAACGGACTGACAGCTCTCCAGTCTACCCTAGACAACGGCGGCTGCAACGTCACCGAAACGTCGGGTCCTACAAATTTCACGCGGTAAATTCGTTTTCTATCCTATTTATAATGTCAAACAACCGCGATAGTCTTCGATTTTACAATGTCAATATTCATTAAAATTAATAACACAGATACTTGAAAGTAAATTGTTTAAAAGTTGTAAGCTATTTAAAATTGTACAGGCCGGTGGCGTAGTGGCTAGGTCGCCTGATCTTAAATTGTAAGGTTCCGGGTTCGATTCCCGGCTGGGACCATTTTCCCTTGAGATAAATATTAGCGGAATTGCGTTTCAATTATGTCGATCGCATGCACACAATTACACATATATTACGGGCACACATACATATAAAGTAGTAGTAGGGTTGACTGGTAAGACTAAGGCTGCCGTACCCGCGCAGTCTGCTAGATTAGCGGACCACCAGCGCGGGTACTGCAGCACAGCAGTCATCGCCTCATAAGGTGCCATGTATACACTCCCGTCTCATCCTATCACCATAAGACGAATGATCCGTCAGGTGTCCCATTACGATACCTGCCACAAGGCGATCAAGCCCTGTGAAGACCTAAATGAAAGCCGGGTCGATGGGCCCGGCTCACGAGAAGCTCCACCAAACAGATTGAATAGTGGAAGACGTCACGGACCCCTATCAGGCTCTTGTCGACTGATATTTGATTGATTGATTGGTTGTAAGAGATTTTCGTTTGACAATAAACATGCTCATTGTGAAATTTCACAATTAAGAGTAGAAACAAACAAATTGTAAATTTGTACTGAAATGTGCGGTGGGTCTGATATGACAAGACACTGTATTCTCTCTCGTTCTACCAGTGCGGTGCGGAAAGAACTCCACAGCCGATCGTATCATAAATAACGCGTACCATCAGATATCGATCTCCCCTTATCACACCCCTGATAGCGCGTTACGCTTGCACAATGGCATTAAGCACAATTATGAGTGTTATAATATTGGCGGACACGCTCTGCACCCTCGCGTTATTTCGCGTTACGTCTGTTAGGTAACGCGTTCGCGTTAAGTTTGTTAAGTAACGCGAATCGATCGTCGATTGCGCCAGCAATGCATTCCGATCGCCTGTGTTTATAATTAATTAATCGATTGATTATGGTGTAGATTCGCGCCAAGTGTTTGTAACGACGCAAGAAAAGCGTCTCAATAACTTCATGAATAACTAGATTGAATGTTGCATTGCTCCGGCACAAAAAAGATATTGATTGCACGGAGGATCGACGGAAGCATTGATGTGTATGCGTCGAACAAGTGTTTTTTTTTATTATGTCATAATTATGATGCACTTATTGAAATAAAATTTATTTGAAAAATAAGACAATGTAAACGCTCGCCCAGAGAATCAAAAATAGGAGTAATACAGACGATATTTCAAAGGAAATAGAATTCAAATTGACATTCAATTTTTTTTTAATCTCTGAAAGGTAGTTTAATAACCAAGCCATCGTAACTAGGCTTCGCCCCTTTCTAGGTAGGCTTAATGTGTAATAACTGATTTACAATATCAGTTATTTATGTACATAGTATGTAATGAATAAAGTAATATAGTGTCTTTAAGTTTTTTTTTTTTTTTTTTATTTATTTTATAAAATTATCCAATACAATAAAATTGATTTTGACAAAAAATGTAACAAAAGTATAAATAATATATTTTTTCTTTTTTTTTGCGAAGCAGGTAAGTTACGTTTGTGTGGATTTTATCACCCCACTAGATTGTATATCTATTCTGGGGTGACAGTATTTAAGACATAGTGACTTCACTTTTTTTTATTTTCTCCTTCATTCATTCCGATGGCTCATTCATTCTAAAAAAAAGGGTTAATGTAATATATAAATGCGTATATAATTAAAGAACTAATATTAAATAAAGTAAATGAAAATATTTAAGTTTATAAATAAGTAAAATAAATAAATTAATAGATAGATAAATAACTAAATTGGCCAATAAATTAAGTAGCCTAAAAAGGTTTCTTACTATGCACATATAAAATTGTAAATCTTATTAATTAATGTAATATTATCAATTTATTTTAAACATAATGAACTTGCCTATTTTTTCATACCGATTAATTCGCTTCAAGGATGCCGGTTAATTCAAACAGAACCTGTACATACATATACACATATACATATATACATAGGTACGTTATAGATATATATTAAATAATACTATATAGATTTAAAAAGTCTGCGTTATTTTGGTATATAATTATGCTATTGATGTCTCTGTTTCTTGTCGACCTATAGTCAAAAGTGACTTTGTTAGGTGTTTATTTACTCCGTGACTAGTACTAGATTTTAGTTTTGCAGAATAGACACTATTCCTTTTGTTGCAATGTAAGAAATATGTTTCTTTGTAAAACTTATTCTTCATTTTGGAATTAAAAGCTTTACTGTCTGTCTGTTTGCTTTTACTTGTGTAAATATATGGTGTGTTGTATATATATATATATTTATATATATATATATATATATATATATATATATATATATATATATATATATATATATATATATATATATATATATATATATATATATATATATATATATATATATATATATATATATATATATATATATATATATATATATATATATATATATATATATATATATATATATATATATATATATATATATATATATATATATATATATATATATATATATATATATATATATATATATATATATATATATATATATATATATATATATATATATATATATATATATATATATATATATATATATATATATATATATATATATGATGAATCTTATGATCACAATATGCTACAGTATGCCCATCTAGACGACGTTGCCACTATGCGACAAGACGTGGTTTCCACAACAGACACATTTTTTGGTTTAAAAAAATCCTTTTCGCAAAATCGAATGATGTCCTCCTCAACGTGATCCGACGACGGCGACCTCTTGGTTGACAGGACTTCTTACGAGTCCGGTCCGATGTTCAAAAACTAGAGGTCATCTGCGCGTGAATAGTTTACAGTGAGTAAGCGGTTGCACTGGTGCAGACTCACTCTCTCGTCCCTGCAATCCGTGCGCCAATGGAGCGGAGATCCGCTACGATTGGAGGAAAGAGGGATGCAGTTTCTGGCCGCTGGTTTTTAGCCCTCAATCGGACGCCCTAGGCCTTCCACGATGCCGTGCTATCCCGCCGCTTCCGCCAACATCCGTCGCTTATAAGCTGTCGAGTTGCCTTCTTCGCCGGGCCAGTCTTCGTACACTATGCAGCAGGTATCCGCAATCAGACCTGTCTGCCGAAGCGTGCAGGCCCCCCTCGACCAGGTTTAGCCCACGAGCCGAACGTGGTTTACCTCGGCGTGGCTGCTGTGTGTACAACAGCTACTTGGAGCCACTGGTGAGAGATTTGTAGAACGCCTGTGGACCAAAGTGGTTCTCCACCCTCCGTAACGAGAGCCGGCTGAAGTAACCTGAAAGGTGCTACCACTAGACTTTCTACTACAAAATCGAATAGGCAGAGCTTGACATTAGAATTTTCAATAACTTGCAAATTTAAATCGCCGAAGCGAATGTTTATCTCTAATCTTGCCAGTGTGCAATAGATCAAAATCAATTTTCGTTGCGCGATTCGATTGAATCTTCACGCGGCGCGGCAAGCGTTCCGAATCAATTCGCTTCGGTCGTAAGACGCGACTTGCAAAGCCACGGCCCTCCTATCAAACAACATCCAGCACTGCCCAGAGTACTACATTAAGCGGCTATTAGCCCAAGCCATGCAATCACAATCTAATATTAATAATCTAAATATTTAAGTCTCCAATGAAAAGATGGAAATCAGTTCTATATAAAAGTTGTTAGTCTATGAAAGTTCATGTCTTTACAAATAGTTTGATGAAATTACGAATATTAGGTTGATATACAAGTATTACCCATTTGGTCCCCGCTTACCAGGACATATTACCAGGGACAGAGTATTTGAAATAAATTTGTGCTTTAACTAAACATTAAAACAAAAACCTATTGCGACAACACAAGCAAGGCTTCTTCTGTACTTGTTAAAATTGATTCTCTGGTGCATAGGCGTAATTTAATTGATGCTGCGTATATTTTCAAAACACTCATTTTTATCTAATTGTAGAGATCTAAAACTTAATGCTCTATCTTAATGCACCAACAAGAAATTATGACTTGTTACGATTTCCTCGTTTCATTAAAATTCCATGAATGGAATTATTACTCGCTGCTGTGATCTTGATGATAAAAACCCAGGAAATCACGATATATTCAATACTTCAATTAGTTCATACGAGCAAGCAGTATTTAAAATCCTGTTAAGCAATCTAAATTAAAAGAATAATATTATTTGAAATTATTTGTATATGCTTAGGATATAGGATACTGACTTAAATGTTAATTACTATATAGGCTTTATTGTATATTGCTATATTTTATTTATTATCACATTTTACCATATATTTTTTACTAAATACTGAAATAGAATATATTCCAGTATATAATATAATATAAATATACACTTGAACATGTACATAAATACACATTAAGTACATTAATACACACACACACACACACACACACACACACCCTCCCACCGTCTCCGTGACACAATTCTCAAGTCATATTTATTATGTTTAGTATTATAAAATTGGCACAAAAATACTAAAATTTAATTGACTTAAAATAAATATAAACTTTAATTCACACGAAATCTATAACCATTTTTTTAAATATACAATTGTATTATCTCGTATACTATGTCATACGGTATGTTTGCCGTATTAAATAGCAAGTAAATATATTAAATGGAATAAAAAAACACGACTGTCGTTACAAAAACTAAACTACAGTAATATTTTTTTTTACGTTGTTTATGAAATATTTTTGTGGTTTATGTATTTATCCTTATATAAACATTTATTTTTGGAATGTATTTAATTAGACCTTTTATTTGACACAATATGTTTATGGTAATTTATTGACAATAGGAGATTTGAAGATTTAGACAAATATGTACCTGATATTTTGACAGAATACCCTATGCCACGGGATGACGTAACGGTTCATAACGGTTCGTCACATAATGGTTTTTACAATACCAAATACTTCTAAATCGGTTCGAGCAATTAGAAGTTATAGTGCAATAATGAAACGGAAAACATACATACATGAAACCCGAACACATTAAACTCTTGAAACTTCTTCCCTACTTGCTACACGGCTTGCCTTTGGTAGACAATAGTAGCGAGCTTTGATTCTTACCTAAGGTCTATATGCCCTCAGCCCTCGCCTTTGTAATAATAGATAAGGGAATAGGAAAAAAGATGTAAGGATTCTGACTCGCGGCGGATGCATTACCGCGTATTATCTCGCTAGGGTATATACAGACTGAGATAAGGCCATGCGCCACGATTGCGAATACATTAACATGAACCACCTGTTTCACAATGCTTGCGCAAGCCATGCGGCATCTCCTAAAGCAGAATTGCATAGAATATTTATTACGGAGAAAAAACACAATATGTAGGATCAGAATAGATAATAAAGAAAAATATGACATAACACAAATACAAATTACTGTGTCGCGATTTATCCTGCGCCTAGTCACGAAGTGGAACTTGAAAGTCGACGCGGTTCAAAAGCTCCTTATTTCACTATACATGCATTGTCGTGATTCAGAACACGGTATAATGCGATAAATAGAGTTCATAACCATGACTGAAGATCGTTGAACTCCATTCTTTTTGTATACAAGCTTAGCGCTCAATTCCGTACATATTTCCAGTATTTTGGAAAAAGTAATCCAAATACTGGAATAGAATCTTGAATGGAAAGAAGTTTTAAAAAAAGATGGTGTCAAACCAAAACTTTTTCGTCAAGTCAATGATTTTGAGCGAGATGTCCCTTCGGGACGAGGGATTGAAAGGGATAGTTGGCGACGAGTGCGGATAGTAAAACTGCAACGCATTAAATACGGTTGAGTCAATCGTTTACGGAAATATATTGACCGACGAAAATCCAATGTGATTTCGGCCCAACAAGGCAACTGTGTATCAAATTTCACGTCTATTAGTCCAATATTTTGAGATAAAAATATGACTATTGCGCCCCATGTAGGACCGATTTTAACCACAACCTTTTAAATTCTTGCCATGACTAAATGACGCCTGCGTGCCAAACTTCAGCTTAATCCGATTACCCGTTTGGGCGCTATCGTAAAGGAATACATACAGACACACAGACAGACTTCCGAAATGGTACAGACCTGGAAATGGTTCTAATCATCCTAAGGGGCACTTGTTTTATTATTTCCATTTAGAAACAAAACTTGGAAATACAAATCAAATAAATAAAAACTAATATGAATAAAACACTATTGTTTAAAATATTAAACTATGACGGAATGGAGAAACAACCGTAAAACTAAAAGCCCTAGAAAGGAAATGGCAGTGCAATCTACCGATTAATTTTTAAAGCAGCAAATATTCAAACCACTGAAGATCGCTATCCGCTGTATATAAAAGCAGTACTTCAGTGTCAGCGCATAATGCCCGGTGACGTGCATATGACACGGATTATGCGAGCGACTATGTGCAGGAACAAATGATTTGAGTATGCGTAACATGTACATGTATGCGTATTATTGACCAGGCACTCCTAGTAACTGCCTTTTCCGCAGCGAGCGCTATGAGCTGGGTAAACGCAGACTCGCGACGCGTGTGCGACATCTTCTTCTTCTCTTATGTGGCTTATCCCAAGCCGTCCCGCGGGCGCCTGGCATTACAGTATATGACAAATAAATCCATATAAAATCTATATGTAAGTACATTTGTAATCGTCAGTAGATTCGTTAAGTACTCGGCGGTTATCGCCGAGTCAGTAATATTGAAATCCGACGTTTCCTCCGACGGACGGCTGGAGAAGATTAGCCGACGTTGATATATTTCACGTTTCACAGGCTTATCGACTTAATGAGTAATATACGACCGACACAAGGCGCTGATAAAAATTTAAATATATAATTAAATAAATATACACTTGACGTCTCTTCAAGTAAACGCGGATTAATATTTAATTTAGAAAGTATGTGGATTATGTATAAGAGGTAAATATTAGGTGCCGTTTTATTACACTGACCGTTTTGAAATTGGAAATTTTGGTTTGTAGCATAAATTTAGAATTGCAACTAATAAGCTGCAATTCTAAATTTAATTAATTTTATCACAAAGCCGTGTTATTCCTTCTTTTAAATTAGGTATTTATTTGTCTTTCTGTCGTTTTTTATAGCTAGGATGTTTTCGTGTGTGCTATCATGGAAAAGTTGAAAATTCGCATTATTTTCGAATATAACGTCCTGCGTCTGTATTGTCCATTACGACTTGGCACAACACTTAACGCTATCATTATACTGTCAAAATTGCAAACAAAGATGTAGAAGCTCATGATTAAAATTACGAGCCTGGTCAATCGCTCTTAGCCTATGCTTCTAGACGACAACGCTCATGCGCTTATGCTCAAGAATGTGGTCATCCAAGTGGAGGGAGTCAAATTGCAAGTGAAGGCTGTCAACAACCGTATTCGCGAGACCTTGCTTTTTTCACTGGGGGTTTCCACTGGGAGAAAATAATAAACTTAAAAAATCAGTGAAAAAACCTCCAAATCATTATTTAGTTACTGTCCACGAGAATATTTTTTCTATCTAGTATTATTATTGACTACTAACTGACCCGTGCCCACTTCGTTGGGCGGTAAAACTTTTTACTTGTGATGAAATTATTGAGTGTGGTTCGGTTAGTACTGGGTGCTATGATTTATTTCCTGACCGCCGAAAGAATGGTTATATTTTTACTGCATATATATGTATGTATTTGCATGCCAATTT